>CM021110.1:185506094-185523632 GCA_007115665.2 Sequoiadendron giganteum | reverse complement strand
CATCCAACTATGTTGGATCTGGATATAAATATCCAACATTATTTCAAAAATAACAGATAAGCAGGGAACTTAATCTACTCAAAGTCTAAAAGATATCCTAGCGCGTTGGAATAAAGTTGGCGTGGATCCTTGTAATTTCCTTCAATTGCATTGAATTCCAGATTTGTGAACTGGGTGTGCGGTGCTGGAGCTCAAGTTGTAGTTGGTAAAGTCTTCATTCAACATGATGATTCATAAAAAAGGAGATTAGCGGATCATAAATCATTTGAGGATGAGTCACAAACATTCCTGCCATTCATCACTTTCAAACAAAATCAACAATCACTTGGCTGAGTATTAAACATTAGCTCCAGATTCATAATAAATGTATACATATGATAAAAAATTTATAGATTAATCACCACATTTTAATCATGCATATAACAAAAAATAAGCACTTATATTAACCATTCATACTCTAAGTCTTTGTACCTCCATAAGTTCATAAAAAATACATAAAAGAGAAGATTATGAGTTTTTAAAGCCAAATATAAAGTATTAAAAAGGTAAAAACTTAATGATTATGAGGTCAATACAAGGCCTCATCATTCTCGTCCTCCTGCATTTAACCATGCCCTCATGGTTCATCTAGGTGGAATATGAATTCCTTTGTTGAGTGATTCAATCCAAAGAGCACAGTCAAAAACTACCTGTACCTGGTTGTATCCACTAAACCCATGAAGGAAAGAAAAATAACTACTTCCAGATAAGTTATCCAATACTTGATCTATGAAGGGCAATGGAAAATAGTCTCTCTTTGTAGCCTTATTTAGTTCTCTATAATCCACACACACTCTCCATTTCCCATTTTTCTTAGGTACGATGACCAATGGAGAAACCCATTTGCTGTCCGAAATAGGATAAATGAATCCTACCTGGAGCGATTTCTCTATCTCTAATTTCACAAAGTCTCTTAGAGCAGGGTTGATTCTTCTCTGAGGTTGTCTTATAGGTTTGACATACTCAATATAGATGTGGTGTGTACAAATTTTTGGATGAATTCCTCTCATATCCTTGTAATCCCAAGCGAAGGCTCTTGTATTTTTCTCTAAAATTCCTTTTAGTCCTTCCTCTTGTTTTGATGTTAAAGCACTGTTGATAAGTAAGGTTTGTCAGCTTGAACAAGAATTTGTTTTGTCTTTTCTTGAAGATTCAAGGGATCACCAATTAACGTGTTTAAGGGACAAGGATGTGGGAGAAGTTGATGAAGTAATCTATTCTCATCATGTTTTGTGATGTTAGCAAAAGGACAACATCATGAAGTTTCAGAATCACTACATTCTCCTAGATCTTCTTCTCTTATGTTTACAAAATCCTAATATTCCTTAGCATGTTTTGCCAAGGTCACCATTGCAAGGCCCCTTATTTCTCCATCCTCAGAATTAGGATCATCAATCCAGATTTGATTATCAGATGTTAAAGATGGTTTAGCTGGTGGATACAGAGTCACTTATTTTTGTTTCATCCCATTAGAAATAGCCATACTACCAGATCTACAATCAATGAGTGCAACAACAGTTGCTAACCAAGGTCTCCCTAAAATAATAGGATAACCCCTTTTTCTCTATTTAGTTTTTAACACAAGGAGATCAATAGGATAATCCCAAGTGTCAATAGTGATAATGACATCTTCAAGAATTCCCTCAGGTTTTGCAATTGTCTGGTCAACTAATTTTAGAACTGTAGTTGTTGGTTTAATATTCATAATCCCTATCTTTTCAGCTGTTTCAGTAGTAATAACATTAATGGCAGTTCCCAGATCAATAAGAACATTTTGAATTTCAATACCATTAATGTTAAGGGTAATCACAGGACTTCTTGGATCACCATATTTTTGTGGAATTAGCTTCCTAGAGAGGACATCAAACAACTTTCCTCCAAATTGAATTGTAGGGGGCAAATTATTTTTCCTCCCAGGTGTCTTAACACACAAAGATTTAACCACTTGGTTGATCTCTAGAATATCACAAATAGCCCTCAATAGGGGAATTTTAATTTTAATTTTCTTGAGCTCATTAATAATTTGAGGATCAATCAGATCATCCTTTTTATCTACTTGTTCAACCAATAGTTCGTGATTAAGTCGTGAAGGAAATGGTGCTTGTTTAACATGATCTTTATTGATTTATTTTTCTATTTCCTTCATTAAATCTTGTTGTTGATCTTCCTTAGTTTCATTAGGTTTCATTGGTATAACTCTATTCCTCAAATGAATATCTCCTATTTCAATGTTATTGAAATTAACTGTGTTAGGATCAACATTATAGGAAGGTTGCTGAGGTTTAACATTCTTAGGATTAGGAACTGGTTGAGCAGGTATTTGAGGCTGATTGACTGGTTTAGAGCTTTATTGTTGGTTTTGTCTAGTTAACTGATTATGATTCCAGGGTCTCTTTGGCCCCTGATTCTGCCATTGATTATTTCCTTGATTAGATTGCCATTGGTTAGGTTGCCATTGGGTTTGATTCTACTGCCATTGAGACTGGTTTGGTTGCCACTGAGGCTGGTTCCATTGTGGATATTCAGTCTACTCCCATGATGGTACCCAAGGGTTTGTCATGGGTGGAAGTTGATTTTGAATTAGTTGGGGATCCCAATGAGCTTGGTGATTCCATTGACTAGGAGAATTCCATTGATTAGAACCCCAATTAGAATTGTTTTTAGGTTGACCAAAGGTAGGGTTAAACTGTCTTTGTCCTACAAAATTCAATTCTTCTTCTACTGGTTTCTTCAATTGATTCCTAATTTTTGGGAGGAGACTACATTTACAAGTAGAATGCTTCTTTTCACATATGTCACATAGATCTACCTGATTAAAAGGACATTCCCTCAGTGGATGCTTATCCCTACATTTAAGACAGTAGATGACCAAAGGTTCAACTGTTCTTTTATCAGGCTGAGAACTGAGATGAAGGAGAATGTCTGTTTTTAGGTTTGCAATTTCTTCCATGACTTTAGAGACATCTGATGAAGGACCTTTATTCTTTCTCCTATAAACTGGTCTTGTTCTGGAATAATTCCTACATATTTCAATAATTTCCTCAAATGACTGTTTATTAATATCCCCTTTTCCTATCAAGTTCAAGGCATCTCTGGAATCATCATCAATGTCTTTAAAAAAGATAAACTTACTAATTTCTTGATCTAATCCATTTCCACACCTTTTTAGAACAAATTGATACCTGTCTACATAGTCCTCTAGACTCTCATCTTCCAATTGCTTCATTTTAAATAGTTCCTCCTTCCTATTCCTGACTCTACAATAATCTTGATATTTATTTAGGAATACTGTTTCCATTTCATCCCAAGTATTTATTGAATTTGCAGTTAACCCCATAAACCAACGTAAAGCTAATTATTTAAGAGTGGATGGAAATAATTTCAATTTTTGATTGTCAAATGTATAATCATAAGATTGACATAACACTTTAAACTTGAATAAAAACTGATTAGGGTCTTCCAAAGTTTTCCCTCTAAATGTAGGTAAATTTGAAGGTGAGATATTTTTCATTGGTGGCTCATTAGCTCAAACATTTATAGCAATGGGAAAGGAAAAAGTTTTGTTGGGAACCTCCTCCTCCTAATATCTGTCTCCCATACTTTCTGACTGGGTAGATTCTGACCTAGCAGAGGGTGAACTCGTAGCACTAGGCTGGGATTCTTTCTTATGATTCTCTAGATTTCCTCTTACAAGTCTTCGAGACTGATCTTTGAAAGCGTTCATTAACTGATCTTATTGACACTTAAGGAAGGCTTAGATTTTCATTTTAAAGCCAAATTATCCTCGACAACGATGCCAAAAATGATGGTAGGAAGTCGTTGATGTCACAATTCCCACTCATTTAATTTCTTTAATGTCAACCCAGGGGTGTCTAAATCTATCTACGATAAGAGTTGGATCAGTCTTTGGGGGGGGTTTTGGTAGTTTTGGCTCAGTTAGGAGCGATTCAGAGCTATTTTTGTTTTTTTTAAAGAGTTTTTCTGAACTAACCTTCCATTCCTGATTTATCCTAAATAAACTTCAAAATGGAATTTGAACAAAGAGATTTCATTCCAAGACAAGTTAGTTTATGAGGGAATGGAGAATTAACTTAATCTAATTTGCAAAACTTTAAAATCTATTTAAAACTTGATTAATTGCTTTGAAAATAAACTATTCCATTCCTCACTTGCTAAATCGACAAGTAAGTGTCTTTCTTTGCACATAATCCATTAAAATGATATTTTAGATTATCTCAGATACACAAATGATCTTTAAACTAAGAAATGAACTACATAACTCGATAAAACAGAACAATGTAAAAACAATGATGCAATACAAATTCAATCTAAATTGTCTTTCAACTTATAAAAATGAAATGATTTCAACTTAATCTAACATGGAAAATGAAACATAGCAGTAATAATCAAATCTTAACAACTAACAGGATCACCTCATTCAGAAAGCATGCTGAAAGAATCTTGAACACAGTGTTGAGATCAAATTTCTTCTTATTTCCAACTAAGGTGCCCAAATAGGATTGAATTACATAAATGATTCTAATCTTAAAACAAAAGGGAAAATTACATGAGAAAGATCAAAAAATCGATACGATCTAACATTCAACTACGTTGGCTCTAGATATAAATATCCAACATTATTTCAAAATAACAAATAAGTGGAGAACTTAATCTACTCAAAGTCTAAAAGATATCCTGGCGCGCTGGAATAAAGTTGGAGTGGATCCTTGTAACTGCCTTCAATTGCATTGAATTCTAGATTTGTGAACTGGGTGTGCAGTGCTGTAGCTCGAGTTGTAGTTGGTAAAGTCTTCATTCAACATGATGAGTCATAAAAAAAGAGATTAGCGGATCATAACTCATTTGAGGATGAGTCACAAACAATCCCGCCATTCATCACTTTCAAACAGAATCAACAATCACTTGGCTGAGTATTAAACATTAGCTCCAGATTCATAATAAATGTATACGTATGATAAAGCATTTATAGATTAATCACCACATTTTAATCATGCATATAACAAAAAATAAGCACTTATATTAACCATTCATACTCTAAGTCTTTATACCTCCATAAGTTCATAAAACATACATAAAAGAGAAGATTATGAGTTTTTAAAGCCAAATATAAAGTATTAAAAAGGTAAAAACTTAATGATTATAAGGTCAATACAGAGCCTCATCAAATGGAGGGGAAATGTTTGGACAACCAGGATCACTAGTCATAGGTGAGAGGAAGAGATGGAGGGATACATGCAATGCAATAGAATGAAGCATGAAATGAAATCCTAATGCTATTTTCCAATTTTAAGAGCACTGATTTTTGCTATAGCACAAGAAACAAGATGCCAAGGTATAAGGAACCGAGGCAGATATGTGTCTAATGCATAAAAAAACAAAACAAACAAGAAGGTTATCCAATACCCCAAAGTCATAGGGACTTTGGTTGGGCCAGGCATTGGGATAACCACAAGCATAAAGGATTCCCCAACGTAACACAAGACCACATGGATCTTGGTGGGTACTACGTGAGATAACTAGGAGGACAACAAGCAAACAAAAGATCAAGATATGCCCCTATGTTTATCAACTAAAGCACACCATGATATGATGGATCGTGGTGACCCTGCCAAGGTATGATAAAGAGCTCAAATGATAAAATAAATGTGAAAAGCATCAAAATATCACAATCAAATTCAAACATCCTTTGCCACAGGATCAAAAGGATGGATGGGATCAATGCAGTTTGTTAGGAAGGATGCATCCTGTTGAGACCAAAAATGGAGACTAAACTAAAAGATCAACATGACGTAGGATATTTGAAACCAATTGAACCTCATGATATTTAAGAACTTTGTTGTAAGAACTAGCTAGGATAGGGACATACTTGATGACATGAAAAGAAAAAAAGATGCAAGACATGAGATAGGCACACCCTAAAGACCTAGGGGCTTGGGGGTTGATCAAAGATCAGCCTTGCCTACATAAAAGCGTTGAGCCCTCGTAGTTCGAAAAAAGACCATGTATAAAAGAGGAAAGAGGACGATGGAGACTGCGATGGACGACAAAGACTGGATGGAAAAATGCCCCAGGGGTGGATCAAATGACCGACCTTGCCTACGTGAAAGCGCAGGGGTAACACAGTTCGAAAAAGACCAAAGACAAGATGAGACTTGATGATGTCCAACACGATGGATGAGCCTAGATGATGACGCAAGACCGACGACAAGACATGATGTACAGGTGATGAAAATCTCAGATTAAGGATAAGAAGCTTAGGATTTTGGATAGCCGATAGGGATCATCCAATGCTCAATCAAAAAATACCATGCAACGGATGATGAGATGTTTATGGAAGGATAGGATCGATTGGATGATAGGAAAGAATTCAAGGATAAGATGAATTGATGGATAAAGTAACTAGGACGCAAGGTAGATAATGATTAAGCCCTCTATGAATGGTTCCTGTTGCTAGGTTTTCACCAAATGTACCTACCCAAGGTGCCACAAAGAGTGGTTTTGACCATAGAATGAATTATTTCTCTTTACTATTTTTGGATTTTTTTGACTTTTTTTGGTTTTTTTGACTTTTTGACAATTTTTTACTTTTTTTTTGTATTTTCTCAAGATAGGACAACCTAGCTGACTTAGGCATAAAATTTTTTCAGATGCATGATATTGATGGGCTCTTCCAAGGGTTCTCCTTCAGGAGTAGCAAGCCTATATGCACTGGAACCATACTTAGCTATGATGACATAAGGGCCTATCCAATTTGCTTCAAATTTTCCTTTCTTGTCTTGCTCTTGCAAATTTCATTGATTTTATTTAAGGACTAGATCACCAACATTAAATTGATGAGGCCAAACCTTTTTATTGTAGCTTCTCCTAAGACAGTGTTGATAAGATTGCAAATGATTATATTCTTTTATCCATTTTTCATCTAGGAGTTCCTACTGAGCAAGGCGTGCAACCCGAGTGCCTTCATCACTTATTATATTCCTTAGAGATATGTGAACTGATGGGATTTCGACTTCAATGGGAAAGATAGCTTCGGTGCCATAAATGAGGGAATATGGTGTGGAACTAGTGGGAGTGCAGATGGAAGTGTGGTAAGCCCAAAGGGTGGGATGGATATGGAGATGCCAATCTCGACTTGTGTTGTTAACAACTTTTTTCAGGATTTTGATTAAGGTCTTATTGGTTTCCTCTGCTTGACCATTACCCTGGGGGTAATATGGAGTGGACCAATGGTGTTGGATATGATAGGTCTCACAAAGGAGTTTCGTGGCCTTATTCTTAAATGGATTTCCATTATTGGTGAGGATGGTGGAGGGAATTCCATACTTGAAGAGGCTATGGAAGAGGATGAATTTGGAAATCTGAATACCAATGATTTGAGTGAGTGGCATTGCTTCCACCCACTTAGTAAAGTATTCATTAGCGGTGATGATGAAGGTGTGGCTATCGAAGGATGGAGGGTAAATCTTTTCGATCAAATTGAAACCCCATTGTGAAAATGGCCATGGGCTATGATGGGTTTTAAATCTTGGGTGGGAGCATGTATCAAGTCTGCGTGTTGCTGACAAGGAAATCATCTCTGTACAAAATCACAAGAATCATGCTCCATAGTAGGCCAATAATATCTTGCTCTGAGAATTATTTTAGCCAAGGCCATGCCATTAGAATGGGCCCCACAGCTACCACTATGAACCTCTACTAACGCAGTGTGAGGTTCGGTCTCATTCAAACACCTAAGAAGGGTTCCATCATACCCACAACAATAAAGAGTGTCTCCCACTATGGTATAATGGTAGGTGCATTGGATGAAGGATTTGCGTTGATTACGCGTGAGATTGGGGTGTAGGATGTTATCATGAAGATAGGTGTAAATTTCATGATACCATGGTGACTCAGGACCTATGATTTCGCACACCATATCGCTCTCAGAGATATCATAAGCTAGGATTAAGAGTTGTTCAACTAGGAACTGGCAGTCTGTTTGATCTTTTGGTATGTCAATTAAGGAACCAATTGTAGCCATTGCATAAGATGCCTTATTCTAGATTCTTAGGATTTGCTCAAATTGAATAAAGGTGAAATATTTCTTGAAATCATCCACCATGTGCTTATAAGGTAACAACTTGTAATCCTTAGTTTGAAACTCATCATTTACCTATTTAATGACCAATTGAGAATCGCCAAAGACTCGCAAGTGAGTGATATTCCATTGGGTGGTGATCCTAAGACATGTGATGAGAGCTTCATAATTTGGTATGTTGTTTGTGCATGGAAAGGCTAGCCTGAATGATTTTGGAATGTAATCACCTTGTGGTGTGACAAAAAAGATACCTAACCCAAATCCATTATGAGTGTATGAAACATCAAAGTAGAGCGTTTCGGTAGCTGTTTCTATGACTGTAAGGACCTCTTCATCAAGAAAATCTGTAACCATAGGATAACCATCCGCCAAAGGAGCATCTTCTAATTGGTCTGATATCAATTGCCCTTTAATGACATTTCTATCAACATATTCTATGTCAAACTCACTCAGTAGCATGATTCACTTAGTCATGTGACTCATTAAAGCAGTTCTAGATAACAAATACTTGAGAGGACCAAATTTTGATGTCAACTTTACTGGATGACCGAGCATATAATGGCGTAGCTTTTGTGAATAAAAGATAATAGATAAGCACTCTTTTTCCATCGGAGAAAAATTAAGCTCATAGCCCACTAATGTTTGACTGATATAGTAGATTGCATGTTCTTTCAATGACTCATCATGTTGGGCCAATAATGCCCCTAGTGCAACTAAAGTGGCTGAAATGTACAATAGGAGGGGTTTGCCTGGAATTGGAGGTATAAGGATAGGGGGATGAGCCAAGTACTCTTTGATCTTGTTGAAACCAAGCTGACACTTTAAATCCCACTTGAAGGTGGTATATTTTTGTAGTAGATGGGAGAATGATTGGCACTTATCAGCTAACTGAGCTATAAATTTCCTGGTGGATTGTAACTTTCCTTGAAGACTTCTTAATTGTTTTAGATTGCGTGGTAGGGGCATTTCCATTATCGCTTTAAATTTGGCCAGATCTACCTCTATACCCCTTCTGGAGACAATGAAACCTAGTAGCTTTCTTGATGTGACCCCAAAGACACACTTCTTAGGATTCAACTGCAATTTATAATGCTCTAACCGTTCAAAGATCTTTTTTAGGACTGCAGGATGTTCTTCTCTTTTTTTTGACTTCCCCAAAAAATCATCAACATAATATTCCATTATGATGTGAATGAGGTCATGGAAGATAACTTCCATAGAATGTTGGTATGTCACCCTTGCATTCTTGAGGCCAAAAGGCATGACATTGTAGAAAAATGTGCCCCAAGGTGTAGTGAAGGAAATTTTGTGCTGATCCTCGAGGGAAATTTTAATCTGATTGTAACCAGAGAAACCATCCATGAGGGATAGCATCTCATGTCCAACAGTTCGATCAACCAACATATCAATGTTCGGTAAGGGAAAGTCATCCTTAGGACATGCCTTATTGAGATCCCAAAAATCTGTGTAGATCTTAATACTTCCATTCGGTTTGGCAATAGGTACTATGTTGGATATCCAATTTGAATAGTCAATAGGTCTTATGAATCCAGCTTCTAACAATTTCTCCAACTCTTTCTTGACTAACAAGGCTACTTGAGGATGTATTTTCTTCAACTTTTGCTTGATAGGTTGAGCATTCAGGTGGACATCTAAATGATGTACAACTAGAGCAAGATCTAGGCCTGACATATCTGAATAGTCCCATGCAAAATTAATGATGCCATCTTTAAGAAGCTAGAAAATGGTGGAGTGCTCCTCTTCAGATAGGGATTTGGCTACATAAGTGATTTTGGGATTTTCTTTTGTTCCCAAATTGACTTCCCATGTTTCTTCAATGAGAATAAAAGATCTTTTAAACACTTGAGTTCCTAAAAGGGGAAGATGAATGTCCCCATCTTCTAGTGCCTCACAGAGGTTTTCACTAGATGACCCATTTTGATTTTATTTCTTTTTACTTTTGCGGTTAGGGTGTTCATCCTCCCCCAATCCCATAAGATTTATGTAAGAATCCATTAAGGGGAAGGTTTCAACAGGTGCGCTACTACGTAAGTCCCAGTCAATAAGGCCAAGGTGACGAAGGGGAGGGTCGATAGTGCAAATGGATAGGCAATCGAACATGGAAGAGAGATCTATGTCATCGTACACAAGTATGATGGAATCTTCTTCAAGTATGTCTTCAAGGAGACCGTTGTCCACACTAACATTGTTAGAAGCACTAGTTGATAATACAAGACCCTTTTGATTCGTGTCATAGCCTAGGCCTATTCTTCTAGGTCGCACAGATGGTTCTATAGGTTGGTGCCATCCTTGTTCCTCTATACCAAGACCACTCCCCTGATAATTGTATTAGTTGATCAAATTTGATGTATGAGGATAAGTTTATTGGAAATATTCCATGAGGGGAGGTGATGGTTCAGGCTCTTCTCAGTAAACCCATTGACTGATATCATCTTCAAGCGTACCCAAATCCTTGAATGTTTTCAAGCCCATGTTCTTGGAAGTGAGTGTGAGTGCCTTTACTTCTTCCTTAGATGATGGATGAGAAGGTTAGCCAGATGAGTGAGGAGAGGGTGGCATTGTGGCCACATTAAGTGCAATTTTCATTTTGTATTCTCCACAACCCTTGTCAATGATTTTGACCTTGGTGATAGTGGAATCAGAAGTGGTGGACGTAGTGTTGATTGATGGATTGGATGATGACGTCTGAGGTGCCGGCATTTCAACTCTAGGACAATAGTGAGAATGGGGGAAGGAAGCTTCCAAAGCACAGAAAATACTCAAATGGTTGAGGATCAGCTTGTATGGTCACCTCCATTCCTTGGAAAGGAAACTTCAGACATTGGTGATAGGTGGATGGAACGACTTGCATGGAATGCATCCATGGGCAGTCGAGAAGGAGATTATATAGAAGATCAAGATCAAGGACATGAAACATGGTGTACCACACAATAGGGCCAACCTGAATGGGAAGACAAATGGTGCCTTCAGAATCCCTCTCAACATTGTCACATGCCTTTATGGTAATGACCTGATTGTTCAAGTCAGCTGGGGTGTATCCAACCTATTTTATGAACTTTAATGTGCACAAGTTGAGGGTAGAGCTATTATCTACCAAGACCCTTTTTACTTTATGTCGGGCTTCAAGGACTTCTATATGAAGATGGAGGTTATGATCGGGGTTGATAACAAGCATGTCATTTTGGCTAAAACCCAACTGATAAGATGATGACAGGTTTCCCACTAAAGCTTGGAACTGAGTGGGGTCTATGTCATTTGGTACCTGGGTATCCTGTAAGGCTTTGGTGAGGATTTCTTGGTGTACATGAGAAGAATTAAGCAAATCCAAAATGGATATTTGAGCGGGCATCTTTCCTAGGTGGTCAAGAATATTGTACTGCGAGCTTACAAGAGCCTGTTGGGTTGACATGGAAGGACTAGGGATTGAAATGCAGGTTTGGCGGGTTGTAACAACACACTGAGGATATTTTCCTTTGACACAAATCATGGATATGATAGGCTCTACTTGAATAATGCACATAACTATTCCTTCATATTTATAAGGTACATTTTTGTAGCTAATGTTGTTGGTGCTATTGTTTTGACCATTGTTATTACTTGACCCAAGGTTAGTATTAGACGTACTGGCTCCTTGGTTATGGTTAGGGAAAGTGTTATGATATATCTATAATTGAGCATTGGACAAGGATTTCTGATTGGTATCTACCTATATATCCCCATGATCTATAAGATCTTGGACATATTTCTTGAGCCCTTGACACTTGTTGAGGGAATGACCTTTTATCTTGTGAAACTCACAATACTCGTTTTCCTTGTACTAGGTGGTTTTTTTGCTTGGTATCATCAAAAGGCTTTGTCACTGGATACATAATTGAATAATTTTCTTGTAAAAGCCTATTGAACACGACACTTAAGGGCTCTCCCAAAACAGTGAAAGAGCGCTTATTATTACCCTGATTGTTTTGATTGGATTGCTGGGGAGGACGAGTTGCTACTTGTGGCATGAATATGGGGTTTGGAATTGGTTGCAGTAGAGGAGTATATTGAGGCTATTGTGAGGTGTTTTCTACCTGAACATGCTTGGTATCCATGACACCATCACTGACTGTGTTTCTATTTTTTTTCCAGTAGCAGGATTTGTCTCCAAATGGCTTCTCTTTATTTGGATTATAAATTTTAACTTGCCCCTCGGTGATGAGAGCTCTCTCAATGATGGGACCCTTTTCAATAACCTCTGCAAAGGTTGAGACATAATGAAGATTAATATTATGTCTCATTTCTGGATGAGCGTTGGCCACAAACAGAGTCACAAGGTCTTTCTCATTGAGCAAAGATTTCATTTAGTTGGCCTAGGCACGCCACCTCTGTAGGTAGCTAGCAAAGGTTTCACCCTCACATTGGGCTTCTTTCAGAAGGTCTAATGTATCAATATCCTTCTCCAAATTGAAGGAGAAGTGCGAGATGAATTTTTCTGAAAGATCAATGAAAGAAGTGATGAACCCCTTTTAAAGACCCATAAACCAGTCAAGAGCTGCCCTCATTAAACTCCTAAGCAATAACTATAGGAGATAATTATCTTTGTGGAGGACTTCCTGGCAATGCGAATAAAACTCTTGGAGATGGTTCTTAGGATCTTTTGTTCCTTTGTACTTGTCAAATTTGGGCATTTTTAAATGTTTAGGGAAAGGAACGAGTGAAATGGAGGGATCAAATGGATAAGGAAAAATGTCTTCAAACTTGAAAGAATTTTTAGAATTGCCTATTTGTAAGTCTTTCAATGCGGCCTTTACTTCCTCCAACTCCTTATTAATAGGCATTGATGAAGATGGATTGGGTGGATTGGATTGATTGTAGGGATCATATTGTTGGTAAGATGTGGATGGAGCGGATGCAGTTTGATCGTAAGGTGGTCGAGGTATATATGATGGAGTCGATTGATATTGATGGGTATATGTAGGTTGTGATAGCGGATTGGTGTAGAGTTGATGATAAGATGGCGGATTTAGATGATAAGAAGAAGGACCCCCTTGCTGGTATAATGGAGGTGCTTGATAGTATGAAGTGGAAGCACCTTGTTGGTATGACGAGTGTTGGTATGATGGCTACTGTTACGAAGCGTAGTATGGGTTGGTTTGATAATTATAGGCGATATATTCCTGGGATGGATGTGGCGACTATTGTGTATTGGGTTGTTGATAGGAAACGATTTGTTCTGGAATATGATGGGCATAACCAGGATTAGGATTTGGCGTAGGACGTTGCACATAAAACGTGCTTTGTGGATGGTACAAGAACTGCACCATATTGCTAGAGATGGAATGATGATATTTTTGAGCCTGTGCTTGGAATTATGGTTGCTGAAGAGGCTGATGATAAGGAGGTCAAGTGGGGATTTGAGGTTGGTGAGTGATTCAAGGCTAGTTGAAGAGTGG
This sequence comes from Sequoiadendron giganteum, assembly GCA_007115665.2. Classification (NCBI taxonomy): domain Eukaryota; kingdom Viridiplantae; phylum Streptophyta; class Pinopsida; order Cupressales; family Cupressaceae; genus Sequoiadendron; species Sequoiadendron giganteum. Next base: position 185,510,042 of record CM021110.1, on the reverse strand, counting down.
ATTTTGCTAAGGTACTTTTTGAATGGTAGGACCTTAAGACTGATGAGGGGGTTGTGATGGATTACCCTACGAAAAATGTGAGGGTGGTTGTTGTTGTTGTGAAGGAATGGGGATATTTTGATGTGGTGGTTGTTGCTGGATTGGTTGAGATTGGGTTGGAATATGTTGGGGTGTTTGTTGTGGCATTTGTTGGGGATTTCCTTGCGGCGGCTGAGAAGGTAGCATGTTGCCTTGAGGGGGTTTTTGGGGAATAAATGGAGGTGGCTATGGATTTGAAGCAGGTGTCGATCGTGGAAGTGGTGGTAATACGAAAAAAGGATTACCCCTAGCATTGAAAGGAGGTTGAATGGATTGAGTAGGTGGTGGGGTCTAACCTTGAGTGACATTCAAAGATGGCAACAAAGGAAGGTTGTGTGGCATACCGTAAGCAAGGGGGTCGTTCAGATCAGGTGATGCTCCTACGACCGTGATTGAACCCAAGGGGGTTGTGGGTCCTGATAAAATACAACATTATTGAACCTAGGCTGGTACCAATTGTTGACTGGGGGACCCTTGGGAACATAACCATTTCTTGGGGGATTTTGTGAGTTATGGGGATCTTGGGACATAGGAGGCACATGAGGTGATGGGTTGAAAAATTTTCATAGCTCAATTCTTGATGGTGGTTTGATTCCCTTTAAGAGAAAGGTAGCGAGGATTTTATCCCCACACTCGTTAAGAAGGTGATCTTTCATCTGAAGACTGATGAGATTATTAAGATATTCATCAACCGTGACTTCAAGTTGATTAACCATACTTTCATCGACAAGAAGCGATGTGGTTTGGAATTTAGTGTTGGATTATGATGAGCCTCCATTGTTAGGTTCCTAAGGAACGTTGGGCTGAGCACCTTGAGCTTGTTGATCGGCCATGAGTTTCTTTGCTTGCGATCGGGTAATGGGCATGAAAGTGCAAAACGAACCTAAGTGATGAGTGAAGGATTGGTCAATTGGATTGGATGAAGGATCGATTGATTAAGTTGGATGATGGATACAGGATGCAATTGAATCGGATTAGACGAGATTGATCGATAAGATGATGTTATTGATTGGATTGGATCGGTAAAATCAAGTCGACTCAGGTTTAATTTTTTTGATTAGATGATGTAAGGTGTTGACTGATCGGATAGAAGTGCAAGATGGATAATTACGACACCAAATCTACCTTAGGATAGTAGTAGATTGATTGGGTCGAGGATGATTTACTAACTCAGGATGGATGCAATCCTAAGCAAGTACAGATGATGGTGATCGAGATCAGACACCTAAGCCAAATTGGAAGAAAACTTCTAAAACGAAGTCTAGGGGATTCAAATTGACAAATCGATGATGGATAAGTGATCTAAAGATGTTCTAAGATGATCCTAAAGAACTTGGCTGATGAAATGATAATATTTGGAAAATGCAGACGAACGAAAATGATGATTATGGGAAGACGGATGGTGATGAAATTTTTTTGATCATGAAAAATGACAGCTAACAACAAGCTTCCAGTGGCCAAAAGGATTCACATTTTGGAATTTGTATGGGAATAAGATTCACCTTTGTGTGAAGAAAACTCACTCGTTCAGAGAGATCAAATTCGCCCAAAACTGAGATGACACGAGAAACAAGTGAATTTTCCAAGCAGGCTCACCTATCCAGAGAAACAAATTCACCCAAAACCTAACAAATTTTCCCAAACTAGAAATCAAATTCGCCCTAACAGTTGCAAATTCGCCCAAACCAAAAATCAAATTCACCTAAATAGCTACAAATTCCACCAAACCAAAAACCAAAATTTCCCAAACCAGAAATCAAATTCACCTAAACAACTACAAATTCGCCCAAACAGCTGCAAATTCACCCAAACCAGAAATTAAATTCACCTAAACAACTAAAAATTTGCCCAAATAGCTACAAATTTGCCCAAACAATTGCAAATTCACCCAAACAATTGGAAAATTTGTGCAAACAACTAGAAAATTCACCTAAAATCCTGAAACCACTAAAGAACATAAAAGTTTGACTCTCAAGATCTCTTAATAGTAAAAAAAACTTGGCTAAAAGGACTCAAACGATGACTTAGATGGAGAACGGGACCACAAACGGATAAACGAACCTTGAACGGACCTAAACGAGGACTCAAAACAAAGAACAAGATGACAAACAAGCAAATGGATTTGTCGAAATGGACTCAAACGGGGACTCAAACAGAGAACAGGATGATGGATGAGGAAACAAACATGTGAACGAACTTGAGCGAGGACTCAGAATGGAGAATAGTATCGCGAACGGAGAAACAAACCTCTAAATAGACTCAAATGAGGACTCAGACGAAAGACGAGATGACGAATGGGACTGGAACAAGGAGAAAAATTGCCCTTGTACTAAGCAAGTTTGCCGAAAATATTGAGCAAAATTTCCCTGAAGAGAAAATTCGCCCAATAGACTGAGCAGGATCGCCCTTGAAGGAAAATTCGCCCAACAGAGAGAGCAGATTCACAAAAAGTCAAAGCAAATTCACCTAAAGTGAGAAAATTTTCCCAAACTTAGGGGACATGAAAATTTGACCACAAGGATAGGCGGATTCACCTTAAAGGTGGACCTAGACTGGAATGAGACACAAAATTTCCCTTTTGCAAGGAAAATTTGCCTGTATGTAATGCAAATTCACCTCTGGAAGGGGCAAATTCACCTTCGAAGGCAAGGGCTGACTGTGGCAAAAGACTTAAGACACAACCAACAATAGACAAGAGGCCAGACTGAATCAACTAAAAAATGAAAGCACTGGTATCGCATAGAGAAGACACGCTAGACAACACAATCCTAAAATTAGTGATAAGGGTTTACAAACTCGATGTAGGCCCACCACCTTGAGTGAACAACCTAAGGTTAATACTCTGTGATATCGAGGTGGTTCTCTAGATCACCCTTTCTCGCGAAGGTGGATAGTTAGCATTCTAGTGGCACAGGGTCATCAACAGATGCCACAGGCTCACCTTCACACTCTCACTCGAGGACTATCGTAGTCCACCATGAGGATTTATATCTCAACCCAAGGGAGTACGTGGTGAGTAACTTTGGGGTGCTGTAGGCAATCCCTACACCACACCAAGCCGCGACTAAAACATGGGTCTCTATCTAGGTTGAACTAGGCTATCTTATGAGTCCAAGATATACGCACATTATGTGGGGCACAACCGTGAACACTAGCCCATCACAAGCATGATTTGGGAGCCCCAACGAGGTACTGGAAACTCAGACCAACTCTTCACGTCTTATCTAGGTATCACCCTAGCTTTGATGCTCCGCCAAACATGTCGTGATTGGATTGAGGTACAACTTTTGCTCTCCCCCCTTTATATACCCTATAGGTAACACGTGGTTGGGATCGTTCCCCTGATGATGAAATCCCAGGCAGGTCCCGCTAAGGGAAGAAGACACTAGACGTCTCGGCTGGTCCCTAGGCTCACACATAGCACAAGGGGAAAGATTAGACACACTAGCACCTCCTAGGTGGACTCAACTGGACTAGAGCTAACTATGATTTCTCATCACCCAAGATTAGCAAGTGGCACAAGGGGATTGGATACGTCAACAACCCACTCACAAGCATGACAAACAAATATAAATTGAACCTCTAATTAAAGCTACATGTGCCTAGCTAGTATGAAAAACAACAAACAACCTAACTAACTATCCTTGGACCGATCGTTTTGTAGAAAATGCATTAGTAGTTTCCCACCACCGGTCTTGGAAAAACACGAGACAGTTGCACAAATTGTTAGCAAAAATAGAAACACTCACAAACAAACAAGTTAGCGGATCAGTACGCGAAACCAAAACCAAACGATGTAAAAAACAGGAAAAAAACAAGTCTCGGATTTACCTCAGATCCACCTCTATGTGAAGCAAATTTTCACCTCTC
>CM021110.1:185368722-185505994 GCA_007115665.2 Sequoiadendron giganteum | reverse complement strand
ACAAGGCAATTGGTCTTGCCATTCCAAGTCTTCCCGTCTCATCTCAAGCCTAAACGAGTGCTTGAGCCATGAGCAAGGCATCGATTATCTTTTATTAATGTGAGATACTACCCAAACCCCCTAATTAAATACTAGTGTTTTCATTGGATTTTAAAAGAAACTCTCATGAGTTACCCTAGACCAACCACTTTGGGCCCCAGACCCTCAATGAGAGTGACTCCCCCTACTACCAACAAAAAGACTCAACAATCCACTAACTGGGTAAGCCAAATTACACAAAATAAAAAGCCACATGAATAATCACACAAAGCGAGGCATGCACCATCCCGCACAAAATCTCCATAATGAAACAATTTCCACAGTGCAAGGCTAAAACCCACATAAACAAAATCAATTATAAGATCAACAATTCACAAACAACCACATGGAAATCCAATCATAAGAAATCTCTTTTTCCTGCCTCTAGAAATCTAATGAATCATTAACACATGATTTCCCATCAAAGTGGCAACAACAATATGATCTCAAAATCAAAACCAACCACAATTATTCATCATAAAAACAACCAACCAGGCATCCAAGGGAGACATCAATTTTCTCCTCCCACGATACCCAACCACTAATAACTCAACAATCTTACAATCAACTCAATGATTCAACACGAACAAACAATCAATTTAATTACAAAGTCACCTAAAAAATCAAAATATTCTCAATAACCATTTGGCACAAACGAGCTCCCTCCATAAAACAATAACTCAAAATCATCGCAATACCAAAATCCACCACAATAACCAACAGAAAAGTCAACCAACAATACATCATGATTGTACATCAACAAGCAATAATATTTCAGCCATGAACTCAACCTAAAGATCGACTTAAAATAGATTACTCACTTGATCAAATTAAAGATTATGTAACAATATTTCAAGGTGACCCTATTATCAATGAAACAATCACTTCAAAACCCTAGTATTAAAATTTCAACTATCACATAATGCTACAATGACCCTATCGTACAATTGCTTATCTACATGATTTGAACAAACTCAACACTTAAAAAGAGTTTATCTAATTCACACTGTTCTCACTCCTTGGGGTTCTAAAACAATGTGGACATAGTCTAGAGGTTATCCTCAAATTATCAAACTATCACTTATAATAATATTCAACAACTAAAAGACTAATAAATTTACAACATGATTCTAATATTTCCCTAATTCCTTTATAAAGTATTTGAAAAATAAGAATATACATTTATAATTTCTTTAAATTATTTTTAAGGCAATAATACCAAGATTTTCTTTACTAACTATATTAACTATATTACCAATTCTTGTAGGAAAGATAATAAAATTAAAGAAGAAGAATCTACAACAAAACTTCTTAAAGATATTTTAAAAATTACATAAGAATTCCTTTATCATTTAAATTATTTTTCCTATAAAAAAATCTAACAATTTAAATAATAATGGTCATTTATGATAAAATAATGTTATAGGAGCTACACTCATGAATGCAAAATTAAGACATGAAGGTACTAATTAGTGTCTATAAGTACCAAAATAAATAATAATCTACACAACTTTAACTTAAATAAATATACACATTAATAAACACATGTATTTTATCATCCACTATCTAATTACTTGGTTTGTGGTATTCTCGAATATTATCTAGATGGATATGCTATGTTTATATTCGTATTTATATATATAGGAAAACATATAAATATACGTTAAATCACACAGTCTACCAAACATAGACAGAGACTTGAATACAAAATTCGAACCCCACTGTGACATAATATGAATATCAAAACTTTAATTAAAATAAACTCAACATCTATTCCGGATCGAACAATGGAGGCTTTATCATTAAGTTGCTAATTAAAAAAAACAAAACATGAAGAGCATAATATGATGCTACGCTAAGTTTGTTTAATTGCCAAGACAATAGGAAATACCAGACAACATTAGATCTATAACAAGGAAACAAAGAAAACAATGTAAGAGCACATCGGTTGAAGATAGAGTGCCTCTGAGAAAGGTTGTCTCATGGCTGTCATGATTGCAGGATACGTACAAATTAGATTCTATAAGAGGGCTACCAAATGCTTCAATTTAATGAAGCTCTAAGGGACGCGTTCAATATTGTAAGCTTTTCTTGTGTTCTGGCACACATGCAGCCATACAGGTTAGAGGATATGACTGCACACTTCTCGCACAGTAGTAACCCTTATTTCATTACATATTAGTTGATCATAAAGAGTGCGTCGATGAAGGATATGCACAAAATGGATTTGATTTAAAGGCTTAAAGAACTTACACACAATTATAAATGGAAAGAGGCAGGCCAAATTCTAAAAAGAAGTACCTCGTGGACGACCACGATGGCAGGAAACACAAATAAAAGATTTAATTACAAACTGAAGAAACTTTCGAGCAAAAGCAAGTGGCAGATGTAGAGACAACTCTACAACGCTGCCTTTCTTCTACCTGCGCAAGGCGTACTTGAAGGAACCTCTTGAATATAACATACATAATGTTCTATTACCATATCCGCTCATAGACTTGTCAAACTTCAAAGGAGAAGGTGACCCAAATTCACACATCAAGGCTTACACAAAAATCATAAGGAAGCTCCTCCCATGGGATATTGGAGTCGTAGCTAGTAGCTAGGATTGGATACGTCAAAATTTGAATTGTTTAGGAATGATCAAATTAGTGAATGAATCCAACAAAACATAACTTTCAAGAAATTAGTTCACAAGCAAGCTACAAGGGACGAAATTAAAACAAAACCTCATTCACCAACTCATGAAAGTATTCATTCCCTGGGTATGATGTGGATTGCTCTTTGAAGAGCATAACAATTAGTTGCGAAATGGATGTGATGAAGTTGCTCAACGAATGCGAAAAGCTTGAGAGTAAGTGCGTCAACGCTCAAAGATCATGGGGATCGAACAGTAAGCAACTATCTTTTAATGTAAATCATTCGGCCCTAGCTGGTGAGTAAGCGCAAATTGAGTTCAATTTTGAAAACATAACCCAAAAGGAAATGTATATCGTAGCATGCTCAAAGAAGCCATGCAGGTAAAATGCGAAGTATATATATGGTACGTGATTAGAATGACAGAATGCCTCATAGAAAGTGAACATAATGCACCAAGCATAATCGCTAAAAAAAATCATCACCGAATGTGATTCAAAGTGTCAAATGCCAAGCATGCAATGTATGGAAAACAAGTATCAGACTTGCCAAGCATATGGCATATGCAATTCATAGTGTCGAATGGCAATAATCAAACATAATCATCTGTCTAAACTTGAATAGAAAATGATTGTATGAGAAATCTTCAGCCTATAAGATTTCAGATATGAATACAAAAGTAAAATAAAATTGAAATACCCGTGTGTATCATTCTTTCTCTGAAAAGCCATATAACGTGAGATCTGGATAACTCTCTTGCATTTTTCAAATAGAAAAGAACAAAACATCCACCGTTCAGATCCACACTGATCATAGGCTGCAACAATCTTCCTTAAAAAAGCCTTACTCTCCAAAATCTACAGACCCCTTTCTTGTCCAAAAACTAGAAATCCAAGAAAAAGATTCTCCCCAAAACTTTTCTAAAAATGATCAATATTAAAAATCAGAAAATGATTCATTTTTTTCAAAACAAAAATCAAGTAATTATCAGTGTAATTATCACTTTAATTATCTTTCGTATTTATTTAAAAAATCATATTACTTTTTCTACATTTAAATAATTAAACTCTCATGATAATAAAATTATCAATCATTATTAAATATAATTTAAAACCAACAATTTAATTTAATTATTTAACAATAAACGATATCCTTTCTATTTCACAATATTAATTTATAAAATTATTTATTTTAATTCTAAATTTATTTAAATTATCTTGTAATTAATTTTAATTTAATTATACTAATTAAACATGATCATTCAAAATATTTAATTTACCACATAATTCAATCACACAACATAATAATGAAATCAACAACGAAACCTCACCAATAAACAATTTACATAAATGTAGAGGAAAGCCAATACAGAGGGGCACTACAACTCACACACGCCAACCATTAAACAATGGTATTTGGTGTTGTACCAGCCAATTGCCATTGCTTGAAAGTTTCTGAAGCCTTCTCAACTATCCACGTTGGGAACACCCTGCCCTCATATCTTTCCTTGAGATGAGATCTCATTGAGGTCTTTTGTCAAATAGTTCTAAACCAGCGCGCGCCCTACCCTGCAAGAGCCTCCGTCGTTGCCTGGGAAGCGTACCCAGTATTCCATACGTTCTAATTTTTTATATTACATGTTATGAATGTATTTTTAAAAGGTCTGGGTAGGCGTCTTCATAGAAAATTAATTACTGCATTCTTTATGCTGAGTTGATGAAATTTATATTAAATGGTGTGATAATGTCTTCTTTTATGATTTCCTTTCTATAGCTAATAAGATTCTTATCGGATGGAAATTGATAATGTTAGGGTTTCTTTTTATGCTTACTTTCATTGGTAAAAGATACCTATCGATGGGAATTTGACATTGTAATGCTTCTTTTCTATCTATGATATGTATTTATCAAATTGACACAAATAGTAGGATTTCATTTTAACTGAATATATAAATATGTATCTATATATTTATAAAATAGTATATTAATTTCTTTTTATGGATATACTATATATATACATATATATGTATATATCTATAAATATTATCATTTATATTAGTAAAATTGTGGAAGATTGTAAAAATAGAATGTCATTTAATTTAAAATTCTTAATTAGATGGCTATTACAAAGAAGGAATATTTAAATCGTTTAGGTAAATGTTTTGGGTAAAATAGTAAAGTGAATTGATTTTATTTCATATAGGAGTGGGGAATAAGTTAATATTGGTAAAGGGTAAAAGTTTAAGAACTGATTATTTAATTTAAATGATTTTGTGTAAATGCTAGATGATTCAAATGACTCACTATTAACTGTTAGGTAAATAAATGTTAATTATTTTTATGATTATTAAATAGTTGGTTAGTAGAATTACTACATAATTAATTAGAAAAATTGATATAGTTATTTTCAAATTATTATGGTAAATAATTGAATCATTCCTTGGTTAAGTAATTTGTAGGTGAATATTGATAGTTTTTATAACTTTTATAGTTGAAATTATAAGACTACTATGTAAGTTAATTAATTAGAACATTGTGTTATAGTTTTTCAAATATAATTATTTGGGAAAATAATATTTATAATTAATTATGTGGTTAGATGAAAATTAGTGGGATGTTATAATGCTATATTTTTGAGAATATCTGCATGGTCATAGTGTAATGAGTGATTGTTCATATTTAGCAATGTTTGGGTTAAGTGTTTGTGTAATTTTTGAAAGGGCGTGTCATTTGTGTAAATTGTTTAAGGTTGGTTTCCAGAGGTCTAGGAGGGACTATTTGATGTGTGGATGGTTCTTATGATTGTTTCACTTGGAAGTGGTTTGGAAACGTTCTGAGTTATGTGCTTTGAGGGAAATGTAACCCTAAGGGTGATGCCTCCTATCTTTGTTTTGATTCATGTGATTATGATCAATGTGAAAGACGGTCCATGCCTTGCTTGATGTGTAGGGTTTACTAGTTGCAAGTAGGGGGAGTGGCTCTCCATAGAGGCCAGGACCCAAAGTGGTGCCCAGGATAACCCATTGGAGGGTTTCTTAATCCAGTGATAACCTTAATAATGAATTAAGGGGATGGGTAGAATTCACATTAATCAAGATAATGTATGCCTCACTCATGGCTCAAGTGATCGTTGTGAGGCCCATCGCCAATTGGACTTATGGACCTTATGTTTTTTTGTTATTCGCATGTCCATGCTTGAGTACATTACACTTTACCTTACATTTCATGATGGTTGATTATGAGCATTGGACTTAATCATTAATGTGCATGTTAGATTGGTTATCTATGAATCGCGAGTTTATGGATATGCTAGCTAAACAAGTTGATATTAGGATTGTTATGAAGCTTGAAAAAATATGTTTTTAATCCAAGCACGAGATTTTTGAATTTCCATGCAATGAGTTTCACATGCGATATTGCTTTGATTTAAAAAAAAAAATTATTGTCATAAGCCTTGTCAAGAAAAAAATCTTAAGTATTATACCTAGAATGGGGCATGTTATTCATATGCGACATAGTCTTTGGAGATCACATCCTTGCTCTCCTATGATGCATACATCCATTCCATTCACTATGACCTATTCTTTTATCCATCCATCTAGCATGAACCTTTTATCCCTTATCCTATCACCCCCCCTTTCGTCCATCAATCCCATCTATCTCCTTGCACCTAGACTTGGTTTTCCCTTGTCATTGGTATCTAGCACAAAGGCTACCCAAATTTTCATCCATTGAAATCTCAAAACATTTCAAAAATTCCAAAAAATTAAAATATGTCAAAATCTAAAAAAAATCAAAATATGTCAAAATCCAAAAAAATAAAAACATGTCAAAAACACAAAAATATCCAAATAACACTCAAAAATCTCAAAACAAAGTCAAAGTCAGTCATGTCAGTCAGTCCATGTCATTTTTGAACTACATTTACTTTGCGACTAAATGTAGGCAAGGCCATCTGTCGATGAGCCCCCGAGGCCACCTAGGTCAGTCGTTTAGGATTTCTTGAGTCATAAATTTTTGTCAAAAACATAGATAGTCGTCAAAACATCAAACAAGTCACACATCAACAAGACAATTAGGTCAACAAGGTCACTCAATCAAACCAAACAAATTGTCAAAACAGTCAAATAGTCAAACTGTCAAAATAGTCAAACATATGTCTTATAAAAGATGTGTCCTTCCTGAAACCTGACATTGTCATTTAGTCAAACTATTGTCATTCACCTTATACAGGATGTGTCTTTCCTGAAACCAAGCTTTGTCAATTGCATAACCCTTAAACAAATCAAATTTTGGTAAACACTCTAACTGGACGTTGACATGGTGGCTTATTTTGTCTTATATTTTGTCTTGGCTTTGTCTGTGAGTTAGGTTACTAGTTCCTCGAGGATGTACCATGAAGGATTTAGAGGAGCAATGATGTCTCATGACTCTTTTTTTTATCTTTGACTACTGTCTATGGATTGTCTTGGCAAAAAGACTTGGGCAACTTAGCCCTTAGTATGAGTTGGGACATTCCTTGTCTGCGACTGTCTATTTTTTGCAAGTGGATGACCTTGCACACCTTGGTCTATCTCATACCATGGTGTTTGTTGTCCATTTGTATCATTTTAATGCCCAATGATGATTAATGCAACATCTATTAGTACCCATTTGTCCTCTCGAGGGGCATACCACTACCTCCTCGTCATCCTTCCTCTCCTCACTTTCACACTGGGACGTATTTTGACTTATTTTCTTTGTCACAATGCGATAAAATGCATTATGACAAAGAGGGGCAAAATTTACTAAACACATAAAATATACCTAGGCCTGCAAACTTTATTTTTCTCCATATTTCTTCTGAACATAATTAAATTATGTCCTATAGTCCAAATTCAATTTTTAATTAAATAATTTTCAATTATTTAATTAATTCATATCTTTTATTCCTCCAGACTATTTAAATAAATGAATTACATTTATTTTATTTAAATTCATCTCTAATTAAATAAATTCCTTAATTTATTTAATTATTGCTTGTCCATTATTTCCTCCTAATTATTTAAATAAATAAATCTTATTTATTTATTTAAATGCATCATTAATTCTTTATGTCCTCTTATAATTAAATAAATTCCTATGATTTATTTAATTATCGTCCACCTTGTCTATTTTGTCCACAATTGAATAATTATAATTAATTATTTAATTGTCTCATTGATTTTTCTTCTAATTTTAAATAAAGTCATTTATTTAAATACCCCACTTTCTATTTTTCCCACCAAGTAAATAATTTGAAATAATTATTTACCGTCACATTACCCCACCACTTTTGAATTAAATTAGTTTTTAATTCAAAATATCAATATCATTTCTTGAATCAAATAATTTTAAATTCTTATTTGATTCTCCAGTAACTTCGTTTTCCATGCCCAATATCTTCTTGTCACATGCATTCTTGACCATTGATTTTATTTTTCTAAAATAAAATCTCAACCCGAGCTATTTCAAATTTTAACCTAACTTTTCCCTAACCCTAATTGCTAGTTGTCACATGCATTTACAACCTTTGATCTTAGGGCATCTCTCAAAATTTTAATCTCGACCACTCATACAAAATTGACTTTTTTTTATAAAAAGACAATGTCAACCTCATTTGGGAACCTTTTTATCATCTCCTGACTTCATCACTTCATCATCTCGCACTTCATGCTTGGCTATTTCATGCTTCAGAATTTAGGCTTCCACATTTCTTCATGCTTGTAGAAATTTGAGTACACTTTCATTTTAGATCAAATCCTTCAATATTTGCTTAGATCTTGTCATAGTCATGGTTGCTCACAAAAATATGAGGGAAAACATCATTTTTCAGCAAATGGAGAAGGGAAATGAAGGTCAATCATGGAGGGCATGAAGGCTATTTGGTGAAATTCTTCTTTTTTTTATGCTATTTTTCCTCCTTTGTACTTCATTGTTTAGCTAGGGTTTGTTTTAAGCATTTTATTCCATGCTAACTTAGATTTTTTCCTTAGTTACACCAATAAGTAAAATTGCTATCCTACTTCTCAATTGTTTAAAAATTTGTTGTAAGTTCTCGTTCTATCATTCTTTCATTAGGGTTTCTAGTTTCGTTGCATTTCTTTTAAGGTTTGATGTTCAATTCAAATGATTAGCCTATTTGGTCATATTATTGCCTTGCATCAACCTATACCCTAGTTGTAAGCTTACAATTTGCTAAGTAGTAAACCCTAGTTTGCACAAACTCTATTACTATGACACCAAAGTCAAAGCATCCGCATCAAAATACCAATCTTCTGAATTGAAGCCCGCTAAAAGACCTTTGTCACAGGACTTAGCTGATCAATTGGTATCTTCAACCTCTAAGAAATCAAAGGGACAACGTATGTACTTTGGCCCTGGAACTAAATTTGGCATCATTGATTATTATTCTACAATTAAAGATGTTTCCCTACCATACTCCGTCTCCGGATGGAGTCTTTTTCCAAGGATGGTTTGGAAATAGGAATGTAGGTATCCATTTTTGCAACCCCTGGAGGTTGGACATGGGTAAGCAGGTTGTACCAAACATGTTCATAGATGTTGATCCTCTCAAAGCAATTGCTACAAACTATGACCCTCTGGTTAGGGTTTTTAGAGCACATGATGCACAAAATATGGTATGGGTTAATAAGGAAGAAGTTGCATATGTGTTCAAGTTGAACACTTGGAGCATTGACATGGTTAAGATTTATGAGCAAATGTTGAGGGAGGAATACTAAAGGGTAAAACACAACTTCAGGGTGTCGGTGTTGACCGATTTTTTGATATCAGTAAGGAAGGGAATCAACAAAAGAAAGATTACTTTGGGACCCTCTGATGTTGATCTCCTCCCTATTAAATATTTCCAACCATATTTTCAGAAGAACTTTTATGCCCTCTTACAGATTCTAGGGTTTGATCTTGGCTCCAACATGCCAATGCCTCATATGTACATGGCTGCAAGTATCCAACATCTTAACATAAATAACTTATATGATTTTTCCACCTATATAGCAACATAAATTCACAAAGGATTGGTGGCCTTGAAGGGTGGGAAAATTGGTGTTATATTTTGGTGGTTTTCAATCTTTATGCATATGTTTCTTTTCAAAGGTGCGAACTATTTTGGTCTGGAGATGGAACTTAAAAGGGTTGTGGATGGTATTGAGATGTCGATGTAGTCATGGACCCCTATATTGGATAGGAATGAACAAAAGACTGACTATGTGACTGCTACAAATATTTTTTCCACCAAATTGAGACGGGCTCTAATGGTGGATGTACCTAGGATCCCCAAGGAATTACATGATTTTTTGAGGCCAACTGAAAGGAGGCTTGATTTGAATATTGCTCACAATTGGGGGGATGTAATCCCTTATAACAATTGTAAAGTTCTAAGGGTATTTGGCACACAATTGACATCCCACATACTCCCAAGGGAAGTGCTTCTGAGGATTGGGTTTTTGAAGGTGGTGTGGTAGCTAGGGAATGTAAACGATTTCTTCCTGGATGAGAAGTGAAAGGGAACTTTCTTCCCTACATACAGTGTTGTGTTTTCTAATTTTTTCATGATTGTATATGGATGAAGAAATATTGTGGGGTGCTATCGCAGTCATTACAATATGAAGATCTGAGAATACAGTACATATGATCTTGAGGGATTCATAATTTTCTTAATGAAGAGAAATAGGGGAGGTTGGTATGTTCACACCCACACTATACCTGATGACCTCATTAGAAATATTTTTGATCTTGATGTCCAAATTGAAAGAATGAAGATGTGGGGTGTTTTTGTGAAATTAGAAAGATAAATTAAGGTTAAGAAGCTTGATTTTAAAGCTTTGTCAGATATTAGCGACCCAATTTTAAAGATTGAAGCTGTGATACAAAATTTTGACAAAGTAGTGGCAAGATTAAAGGAGATTAAAGTTGTGCAAGATAAGGGGAAGGCCCCTATGAAAAAGGGAGAATTAGTTGTGCATCCTTCCAAGAAGGTACACATATATATTCAAGGAGGAAAGGTACAATAAGGAAGCAATAAATACTTGCTACTCCTACACAATCTAGGGAGTCAAAAGTGCATTCAACACAACAACAACTACCTCCATTGTCACCACGAAATTATTATGCCCCTGAAATAATTGAATTTATTCTCGAATTAGAGAATCAACCCCTCCAAGGGAGCCATGCCCATAAATAAAGAAGCAAAAGGTTGAAATTTTTGGTCTAGTTGACTATCCTGCAAAGGATTAAGATGATAAAATTTCTATAACTAATGAGGAAATAATGCAGGGGTTGTCATCTCCTCAAGATGAAATAATATCACAGACTATGAGCCTTAGGTTGAGAAAAGTTGACCTAAGTGGAATAAATAACTTTGAGGATGTCAGATTACAAGCCCGTGAAAGCTTTATGGAAGATGATCAATTTGCCAAGACACAAACTTTCAAGGAATATGTATGGAGAGCAATGAAGGATGAGTATGCAACATTGATGCAAACAAGGAGAAGTGAGAGCACTGAGAAGCCCCAAGAGGTTGTTGAAGTCGAGATTTGAGATGAAATGAGGGTGAGAAAGAGTGGAGTGTTATTACTCCCAAAATGGGACTTGGCATCAACAATTACTTTTGAAACTGTGAGAAGATAAGATGCCCCCATTTTCAATAGTGAAGAAGTCACATTGGCTTTACAGGGGTCAACTGTTAGTCAGTAGTGGGACACTCTTGCTATTTCGGCTTTAGCCCCAACCACTAAAAATCCTAAAGTTGCAGAATGTGCCCCAGGTGTAAGAGGAGGCTTAATCATAAAAAGAGTTTTAGATACAACTGCCTTCGAGCCAACAACCATGAATGTTAATGTGGCACAATTCACCAAAGCCATAGTTGAGTCATTGATGGGGGAAAGGGATATATTTAAAACCAAATATAATGAGGTGGTTTTTGAGTACAACTCAATCCAGAAAAAGATCGCTCAAATGCAAACTCAAATGGATATATGGAAACAACAATTCCAAGCATTACAACCTGGTACCTCACATGCTGAAATCTTTCCTCCTCCTTCACCAATTATTTCACCTCCTCAAAATAATGAGGATACTATCCCCATTGAATCTGAAGATGTACAAATGGCACAATCAGCTCCTGAATCATCAAATGACCCTTAATTTGAGGAAGTTACCAAGGAGGAGTTGATGGAAAAGCTCAAGACTTATGAAGATAGGATGGATGATCTTGTTCATTTGGATAATATGAAGATTGTGACAACCGTGCTTGAGCACTTGAATAAGGGGGTAGAGAAAAGATTAATCAATATTTATGCCAATTATGCTTTGATGTTTGATGCCATTAACAACCTTGACAGAGATAAATAAATTTATATTCTCTTAATAGATAAATGGATTCCAAGGGCTCAAATGTTGAGGGATATGGTTGTTGCATCCTCTTGTGATGCAGATGAGCCTCCAAAGATACTTGCAACCCTAAGATTTTTAACATATACAACTAGTTCTCAAGGGTTGATTGTCATTGATTCTTTAGAGGTGAAGATTAGATAATTGGTTAAGAAGTTCGATGATTGGAATTTTGATCTTCTTCCAGATATTCTAAATGAGAAGGGTGAAGAAAGTCCCTGCAAGAGTGGAAATACCAAGCAGCTCAAGTAATAATTTCCCAGGCCAAAAAAATATGTGATGAAATGGATTTGGTTATGTTGAGGAATAGTATCGATAGGCTTAAGCATACAATGGATTTCCTTGAGGATTATGATAAGGAGGCAAATCAGGTGGCACTTAGGTATAGCCCATACAGAAAAAAGGTAGATCATATCACGGGATTTGACTAGTCTTCAGAGGAGATTGTATTATGGAAGTCCAACTATATTGACATATCAGACATATAAATTGCTACAAGTGAGAGTGGGTGACATCAATTTTGGTTGGTGGTTTGCAATAACAAAGTTTAGAAGGGAAGTGCAATACATTGCTTGGAATGAGTACACACTAGGCCTTGGATATATCAACGTTCAAATATTGCACTTTCTTAGTTTCAAATGTGGTGACAAGGATTGTAGATGTGGAATTACTTTGGTTTATTCTCTCTTTCATTTTAATATTTTCTTCTACAAGTTTTTAAAGCACATGGGCTCTAGTGTTTTCTCGTGGAAAATATTACTTTGCACCAACTAAAGGAGCCTTTTAGAAGGCAGGAGAATCTTCACCAACAAATGGAAATGGTTTTTGTCTCATGAAGTTCTCCCTCATATTTAGAAATGCAAATGCAACTACCTTTGGGGATGTTTATAAATTGAAATTCAAATGTATCTCAAATGTAAATGTGACTAAATGTGCAATTTGGCCTGAAGCTTGTTTGCTCCCTTGTTCTTATAAAAGGAATTCAAGGCCATTTGCATGGGTCTTTGGTTGAAAGAGCTCTTGAACTCATGTAACAGAATTTTGTAATTCAAGCAAAAATAAATAGAGTTAGTGTTGAGTCTTAGGTATGAATTCAAGTCTATAATAGGCATAATGGTTTTATAATAGTGATGGCATTTGAATGAGAAAATGCATATTCTAGAACAAATTCTCTCCTCATGTATTTTGTCATATGAATTATTGAGAAAATGATCAAGGAACATTCTATTGGTCTTCAATCGTTTTGGTTGAATGTATGATTTTGTCTCTTCTTTAGTTCAAATAATTAATTAAAATGCTTTAATGGAATCATAGGTTTGTATGGCTAGATTAACATATTATTAATAATTTCATATTTTAATTATGTTAAAACTTAAACATGTACTCAGTGATTCATGACTCAACTCAATGCTTAATAACATATTAACAATAGTATTAGTAGCATATACAACAATGAACAAAAACAATCATTTAATGTGTATCTAGTAGTTGAAACCACTACCAAACTTTTTCTTCAAATGATAAATAAATAATATAGATAATTGAACATCAACACATTACTGAATTTGAGCTTTTTTATTGATTTTCACATGAAGAAATACATAGAGGAATTGGCAATGCAAAATCTTTCTCAAAGACAACTCTACACAGAGCTGAGTTGGAACATGGAAAATCATATAAAAAATCAAATCACTATATCACCTTTTCTAGCAACTTCCGCTATTCAGGTGGTGGAATTGTTAGTTGTTAGATAACTAATCTTGTTTGACTTGAAGATTTGTTAACATTTCATGATTGAAATTGGAACCTATCTTGAATTCTTCAGTCAATTTTGCATTCAAGGTTATCAGTGGTTTGATGAAATCCAAATAGTTCACCACATTTGGGTTATGAGGAAATTGGTCCAAATCAATCTTCCTTGCACCCTCCATCTTCTTTATGAAATCATCCTTTCCAATGAATCACTCATTTGTGTCAAAAGTCTCTGGAAAACCAAGATCTGTGAAGTTCCTTACCTTTTCATCCACCACCTTCATCTTGTCTGTAGACAAATGCAAATACTCCTTTGTTTCACGCATTCTCAAACAATTTTCAATGATAGATGACAACATGATTGAGGCAGCAAGCCAATTATTAATCCCTTTTGATTTCAAATCATTGCCACTGGCTTTGTAGACTGTTTGTTGAACAAGTGATTTGCATATTTCTCTAATGCCAACACATTTTTGTTGTCCACTAAATATTTGTTAAGCTTCTTATAATGTAGTCTGATAGCATCAATCAATTGAAACATGTCACACAAATGATCAATTCTCTACATTATTTCATCCTAGATCTTTTGTTTCATATGCCTCATTATTTCTCTACAAAATGTAGATAACTTATTTTGACAAGAGTTAATTTCATTTTTTGCTTCCATTAGCTCTACCTCCAATTTTTCATTTTTTTTTATCTCTTTTTCCAATTTTTGTTCCCATTTGTGCATTTCCATTCACAATGCTTTGTCTTAGTTTTTCTAAAGTGGATTTTCCTCATCATATTTCTTGTTGCTCTCATCTATCCTTTACTTCAGTTCATTCACTTCTCTCCTATTTTGTTTATCCTCTTTGTTTGTTGATGTAGAGGTAGATTTTTTTAATCTTTTTTCTAATTCATTGCTCTTGTTATCTATTGCTTTCCTCTTTGCTTTCTCATTTGCTAGGTTTTCCTGTAACTTTTCTATTTGAGTCTGCAAAATTTTTTTTCTCTCTATATTTAGTTAGCAATGATGTGTACACCAATTCATTTTTCTTCTTTGATACATTAATTTTGTCAATATTTTTGAGTCCAAAAAAATCCAATTGTAAATTGCTCACCTAGAATTCAGATTGATCCATCTGATTTGTTGGTTTATTTTGAATTGTGGGAACAACAATTGTGTACCCCATGATTTATTTATTTGTGTCAAATGTGGGTAATACCATAGTTGTTGCAAGCTCTGAAGTTACAACAAACATACTCTCCATCAATTGCTTCTTTTCTTTTTTATACAAGTTTGATTTCTTTTTAAACTCTTCAATGTAATCAAAACCTGGGGATGTAGGAACAATGGAATGTTTGAATGGTGAAGGAATAGGAGTACTTGCAATTGATAATGATGTCACAACCACAGTAAATGGCAGTGGGGGAGTTCCTGAAAATAACTCCTTTGTGGTGGATCCACTGGTAGTGTGACTTGGACTTGTCAAAATCCTTTGCCTCTTTTGTATGCCTTGATCACCTGGTGTTTTTGTGGTATCTTGTATTTTTGTCCTCTTGTGTGTAATTTGTTGTTGTAGCACATGTTGATCACTAATAGTACTACTACCCATACCATCACCACCAGTGGTAGTGCCAGTTGCACTAAGCTCTCCACCATGGGCATGTCCTAGTTGTGATTGTATTTGACCATGAGGATGAGGATTTGAAGCTCCAAAAAATTGAATTATTTTGGCTCTACTTGTATGCACTTGGTCTACTTTTTCACCTCCAAGCCCAAGGCTAGATTTATCAACTAGTTTTTTATGCTCTAAATCTATTACCATCCAAGGGCCTTGTCTTTGGGACCCCAAAGAACCACCTTCATAACCCATTTTTTTAGCTATGGCTACTATTGAAGTATATTCTTCTTGTGTTGCCTCACTTAAACTAGGTTTGAAATTGACATGGCTTTGTTCTTCCCTATCATCAGTTTCTTGATCTTCATGTTCATTGGGATGCTCTATATTCCATAATTTACTAAACTCATGATCTTCTTCATTATCTCCATACTCTGCAAGAGCTCTTGGATCACCTAGCTCCTTCCTCATAGACCAAAAGGTAGTATTTTTTTTTATCGTGACCAATTTTTGGCTGTAACTTCCTTATCTAGAGAATTTGGTATTTTTACTTTACTAGATGGTTTATCAAATTTTTCATCAAAAATGTTGTACCTCTTGATTGTCTTTCGATGTAATGCCATAATTTCCGCTAACAATTGTTCAAAAGAAATACCTTTCTCAACAACACTTTTCTCCATTGTTATTTTGACCTCATTTCGAGAATACTTGTTTCTCAAGTTTTCAAGAAAGGGTTTACTTTGATGTTGAATTCTACTTGTAGCATTCCTATTGGCCACAATCATTGATTTAATGGTGTCACATGGATCATACTGTTAGTGACAGATATCATCAAAACTAAAAAAATTCAAAATATCATGTGCCACACTAAACAATTTTCTCTTGAATGTGAACCCTCCATATGAAAAAAGGTAAAGAAGGAAATAAGGTCTTCTTTTGCTGATTGACAAAGTGTAGTTCATCCATACTCTTCATCTACCTTACATATTCCAATGCAAAAACCCTTTCTGTGATATATATTGGAAGTTTGTATGGATCTACTCTCGATCCATAAAATCTTAGCACAATATATTCTTCCATTAAGTACCAATCAACCAATTGTATTACTTTTCCTAGTTGAATGCAATTTCTACATGACATAGGCAATCTAGGCATTGGAGTATTTATAATTGCTTGATGCAATGGAACCAACAAGTAGTCTACAAAATGATTGTATTTCCTTCGAGAATCATACATCCTTATCTCAGTGGTCCAATCATATATTGGAGCCATTTTATTTTTCTGAGCATTACAATAGGGCCGAATCTGAAGCTTGTTGGTCTGAAACATTCCTCTAACTTTGAATAGAAAAAAAATAGCACAAGTGGGTTGTGAACCTAAATGTCTTGGTGGAACCTCCTTTAATCATTAAAAAATGTTTATGCATGGATTCTACAATGTGCTCAATAAATTTATCTTTGACATGTGAAACACCATAATGGATATAATATACCATTTCAAGAAGGCTTGCACCCACTTCCCAATTGCTATCCAGTCTGAGGCAAAATGCTAGCATGGAAATAGTATCCTAAACCCATGGTTTAAAAATATCAAAATCATAAGTAGACTTATGATTACCTTTCAATTTGTTTCTAACTTGTATGTTATCCAAAACTGTTTTATTTATGAAATAATTTTTCTCCCTTTCATCCACTGCTTCATAATCACTAGCAAGCTTTTCTAGGTCAATGTGGATGTTTCCAAATTCTTCTGTTGTAAACCCCAACACTTTTCCAAGTTCTTCTGCATTAATGGATAAAAATTCTTCTTTTCTATCTTTATTAACAATTTCTCTCTTTTTATCATCATAATTTTGGGCACAAACCATGATAAATTTTGGGCAAGGGAAAACCTCATGTAACATCATGCACCCTAATCCAGTTACCCACAGTGCAGTGATACTATTAACTTGTATTTTCTTTGCAGCCTTAATCTGAGATGAAAATATAAGTTCTGAGGTACGCCTACCAATACCATAGATTTTAGGATCATAAATATCATGGTGTTTATTAGCGAAACCTGGGGTTTTGAGCAATTTTGCATAATGTATTTTATTATCCAATTTTTCTCTAGTAGTACTAGTGGTAGACATGCTTATATAATGTGAAATTGTGAATTCCCTATTAGTACTTAATTTTTCTTAATTCTTAAGTCTCTCAACCCTAAACCCAAACTCCAAAGTTTGACAAAATAAGATTTTAAGAAACGTCAAACGATGAAACGTAGCCTCAGAAATTCTTTCACTTACCTGAATTTTGATTCTTGAAAAGATTAATGCTGTTAGTCAAGGAAATTGGAATGGATTTGTTGGAAGTGGAACTGTGAAACCAAAAATAGGGTGGTGCACTGTAATGAGCAATCTGAAGAGTGAAATATCCCCGTGTGTTGACCCTCTCACTTAAAAAATAAAATAACTTAGTAGTAGAAAACTCTTTTTTTCGAACATTGAAGTGAATGAAACATCAACATGTTGCTTCCAGACTACACAATTAGTACATGGATGACAACATTTATAAATGCACAATTAGTACATGGCTGACATCATTTAAATAAGCCATTTAGTCATGCATTCTAAACCATTGATCTTTGTAAATCTAATGGTTATAGGGTGATTTTAGAGGTTTAAGTTCGCATGCCTAGTGCTATGTGCATTTCATTCTGGAATGCAACTACAACCATCCATCAAATGTTCATCAAATGGTTGAAACTTGAGTAATTTATGATATAAATAATAAACATGTGTTTTAAAGGGGTCGGTAACTTAACGTTGCAAAGGACTTAATAAAATGAATAATGGTATCGAGAATTGTGGGAGATCAAGGAAAAATTAATGTGAATGAAACATTAAAACATCAACGTGTTGCTTTCAGACTACACAATTAGTACATGGGTATCTTGCATCGACAACAAATTATAAACTATTGATCTTTGTAAATCTAACGGTTATAGGGTGATTCTGGAGGTTTAAGTTTGCAAGCCTAGCGATTTGTGTATTTCATTCTGAAATGAAACTAAAACCATACATCAAATGTTCATTGAATGGTTGAGTAATTTATGATATAAATAATAAACATGTGTTTTAAAGTTGTTTTAAACTTTAGTGCGCTAGGATTGACATCAAAGCCAAGGGGCCAGTAACTTAACATTACAAAGGACCTAATAAAATGAATAATGATACTGAGAATCAGGGGAGAAGGTCAACGAAAAATTAGAAATCAATAAAATTTCAGTAAACCCTAACAAGAGTGACAAATTTTAGTGTTTATAATGTTTTTTGTCAATTTGATGACAACTTTCTTTTTTCATTTGTATTGCTTTATGTTTTACTTTTAAATATGCATGCAATTATTTCATAAATAGATAATACTTAATTTCTTAAAGGAAAAAAAACTGATTTGAATAGATTCATAGACACTTAACTCATAAAATAATTCTTTATTGTAAATGAATAACAAAGAATAACACAACCATTTATTTTATTATAAATGAATTACAATGTCACATTATTACATATCTTTTTAAAGATGAGTAGAGCATGCAAGGGCCAAGCTCTTGTTTTGTATAAATAACATACGTTACTTTACATAATACAAATACAAATGTAAGCGCCAAGCTTATGCTAGATCATTGGTGACAATGTAATACAAATGTCGCTCTAAAAATAAATGCATGGTGATGTGACTTGTCGGGTCAACCATGTTCTCTAAAAATAAATGTATGGAGCTTGCCTGATTAGCTATGGGCAATGAAAAAAAATGCATGAGACTTGCCTGGGCAACCATACACTCTCAAATACAAATGTGGCTCTAGAAATACAAATGCATGGGGCTTTCCTGGTGAGACATGTTGGGGAAATTGGAGTTGTGAAGATAAAAAATTTACTTCTTCTGATTGAAAACTAGATTCATACAGAAGATGAGGGGTAGTGAAATTGCTCCCATCTTTTGTACATAGCCTCCATGCACTGGGATAACACTTATCTCCATCAAAGCTCCTCATCCTGGTTCAAAACCTGCCTCAGAAGTTAGGTAAACCAGATCAACTACTTTCCAATTCCACCCATTTTGAACTTGAAGGAAATTTGTCTTTTACTCTGTAACTACATAACTAGAGGCAAGAGAATTTAGAGTATCCCCAATAATACCACATCATCTTCTTCCCAAATGCTTATTAACCCTACAAAATGAAAACCCTTATGACAATTCAAAACATTGCACTCAATAGTAAAGCCTTTACCTTCAACAAATGAGTTTAGATGTGCTCACTATCCCTATTTATGGGCCACCAGTGCCACTACCATCTCGATCACTATTTACTTGTGAGTCATGTCACTTGTGAGATTGGGTATAATGATAACCGTGATTCACGTAAACTAAAAAACCAACTTAATCGATTCGTGTAACTTAAGCTTTACATGTACAATTAAAATGTTTAATTTGATTGACGTCTGGCTACATGCAAACTATACCTCAAGCTGACAAGCTATCAAAATCACCAGTGCCACAATGCCACTCAAAGGATATGAAATCATTACAAACATTGTTTCACTAGATCACTGGATCAATGCCATCATCATCTACAATTATATAGTACATTGTGCAGTTTTCAATATAAAGCTATCCAATCAATTGCTTCATATGTGTAGAAGTTGTCAAAACCAACTTCAGACTCCAAGAACACCCGCATGCAAATGGATACCTATCACAAGGAAGAGAATGGATGGAGAAAACAAACAAGGGTTTGAAGCTCTGAAAAATGGAGAAATTATCTTATCAGAACAAAAAATAATTCATATGAAATATACAATGGATCAATCCTTAAAAAGGAGTTCATGCAAACCCTAATAGGAAAACATTTAATAATTAATATAATTATTAAATGTCACTTTATGCAAACTAAAGTGAAATCTTAAGAAGGGAATAAAGGTAACTTAATCAACATAATTAAGTTAAAACCTTTACTCTAACACCCCCCCTTAAGATGAGCAAGAGTGCAACTACAAACATGTGCAAAAAAGCAAAGGTAACTACAATGCAAGAAGACAAACATGGGTCCCGACAACTAGGCCAGATCAGGTACCCAAATACAACCAAATCTCTGTAAAGAGGAGAAATAGAGAAAAACTCATGGGAAAAGCTCTACTCCAAAAAGAGATGCATAAAGCCATGAAGAATGCATCATTGAAGCAGAAGAAGCTGTAAACAACTGTCGAAAGATGACTGCTATGGTGCTGAAGAACATCCATTGAAGATAGGATGATCAGGATCAAGAAGACAACAATCTGCATGAGTGCCCCAAATGACACTACTCGAATTAGATGGCAAACAAAGGAAAACACCTGGAATGAAGATACAGATGGCACAAGTACCAATAGTCTGAAAAACACTGATCAACTGAGAATGGAAGATTCCTTCCAAGGCGAAGCCAAGGAAGCATTAGCACGAACAATATAACACCCCCCCATAATGTTGAACTGGGAGAGCCTGACAGATCCATTGAAATGGTGTGTAACACCCTATAGTGCATGAAGGAGAAGATACAACATCTAAAAGTGCACAAGAAAGTACCTGCAACTGAAAAAGTGGTGTGAAAAACAAAGCACACATGCATGAGGCTGGAATCATATGGATCCACTGTCATCGTGGATGAACACTCACCGAACAAAGGTGTGATGGAAAAACAAAGGCACTACACAACCCCCCATGGCACTTTATAATACAGTGCGAGTACAAAATCTGACACAACCTTATGTGCAAAATTCCCAAAAAATGCATGTACAATAGTGTGGCACTTTATCTCAGTGCATTTACATAAAAGATATTGCTTACAAATGATGCTCAAAATGCCCTCAAAGGGAAAAAATCTGGAAATACATGAAGAACAGCCAAAAACGAAGCATCCCATGCAAACAAAAAGTTTCCAAGAGCAAATATGTCTAGGTAATTCACTAGAGTGTGAAAACACAAAAAACTAAATAAAATATACCTGGAGCAAAATCTAGAAAAATTGCACGTATGGAACTAAAGAGCTCTAAAATATGGTTCCAACGCCGTTGAGATTGCGAAAAATAGAGAAACAGGTCAAAAGTTATGAGCTCAGGACTAAAAGCAACTCCTTTGACTTCAACTGGCTGTAGAATGTACCAACAGAAAAATGAAGTGATGAAACCCACACCACTAGAAATTTGACAGAACCAGCTTTTCGACGATATCTCGTTTGCCAAAAAACGATATCGTATGCCCAAGTTACAACCCCTGGAAGAAAATAGCTCCAAAGGGGAAAAAAGTTAGTGCTGCATTAAATTTGACGGTCATACGACCATCGCAACAAAAATACGAGCTTAAATTTGACAGCCAAACGACTGTCACCGCAAAAGCACAATAGAGCTTATTACAATAAAAAAATTGTTTTTTTTTAATATATTAAAAAAACAAATAAAAAAAAATTACAATGAATTTTTTATTTAAAAAATTATTGGTGGGGGAGGCACGTGGGCCCACCCCCACCGCACCCAAGAGGGCGTGGGTACATTGCGCAGTTGCCTGCGCAGGGTACCCTGCAACCAGGCCTGCGCAGGGAGGCCGTAGGCAGGCCTAAGCAAGCCATAAAAAGGCTTTGCTTTTTTTTAAAATTTTTTTTTTTAATAAAAATCAAAAACCTTACAAATTTTTTTTAAAAAAATTTCGGACGAAAAAGAAAATGCAAAAAATATTTTTTTTTATTAGGGCATTTTTTTTCTCCGATCTACGCATAGATGGACGGCCATGCGGCTAATTTTTTTTGCCCCTCAAATCAACTTTGTCCAAAATGGACGAATGAACAATCGATTTAGGGGTTTTGGACCGCTGCGGATGCATTGGCGAGGTCCATTTGGACTCAAAATTCTTTGAAATTACAGGTGAATCCCTGGATCAAAAAATGCAAACCCCAAAACTGTAAATGCCTGATCCAACCTTGTAGCTCCAAATAGCTCCAAATTCTTCAAACAAGAACAGGCATGCAGCAGGAAAGCTCTGATACCATGTAGAAGTTGTCAAAACCAACTTCAGACTCCAAGAACATGGATACCTGTCACAAGGAAGAGAATGGATGGAGAAAACAAACAAGGGTTTGAAGCTCTGAAAAATGGAGAAACTATCTTATCAGAACAAAAAAGAATTCATATGAAATATACAATGGATCAATCCTGAAAAAGGAGATCATGCAAACCCTAAAAGAAACCCTAATAGGAAAACCCTAATAGGAAAATATTTAATAATTAATATAATTATTAAATGTCACTTTATGCAAATTAAAGTGAAATCTTAAGAAGGGAATAAAGGTAACTTAATCAACATAATTAAGTTTAAAACCTTTACTCTAACCATATGTTCATATGACATTAATATGCGTTGTCGCCCGTAATACCGCAACCACACTTTCTTCAAAAAGATTGAGAATTGAATAAATGAAAGGTAGATTACTTCGACGCATTGAAAAGAGAGAATTAAATGGCTTGTTTTACCTTAATCATTATCAATTGACAATGTCCACTAATAAGTCACAATAAATTTTTCTCACTTATGATCAAAACTATATGTTTTTTATTGGGGTAAAAATAGGTTTTGATGGGACCTGAAACCCATTACAATATGGTTTTGAAGGGACCCACAACCCTATCCAAGAAGAACATGCTGCAAAAAGTATAAAAGATATACAATCAACAACCATTCAGCAACAATATTAAGAATAAAACAGAACTAACAAGCTACACAAAGAAAGGCTAGGGCCAAGACCCCTTAACCGAATACAAACAGGTTTTACCTAGGACCTTAAACCCAGAGGTTTTGAAGGGACCTTAAACCCTCAACCAGGTTTTTCTGGGACTAAGAACCTAAAAGATAACCATTCGAAATAGCTCCCAAACCCAACAAGTTGAACCCAACTAAGACAAACTAGCTGGAAGTTGGCACTCGATCAACATAATACCTTACCACCTCAATATGAAGGAGACTCACCTCCATAGGAATTGAAGGGAAACAAACCTCAAGCTGAACCAACCAAGTACCGTTTAACCCTCACAAGCAACACCTCCTAGAATCTTGAAAAAAAACCATCTCCACCTCCATAGAAGATAGCACCACCTCAATAAGATTTTCCAAAGAAGACCAAAGATGTTGTAACAAAAACCAACCCAACCCAGCCAATAACTCTCCACCTCAATATAAGAGATCAAGGCCAGGCCAACATAAAGGGTAAAAGAAGCCCCCTTCACAACCATACCAACATGAAGAGCCCATCTCCATGGGGCCAATAAGCAGAATCACAAAAGTAAGAACATGAAATAAAAAACTCTGCACAAAAAAAAAGAAAAGGACGCACACAATGAATCCCAAAGAAGCACGAAAATGGGTCATGCAAAAGACCCACTATTTCCAACCATAAATCCAAACCCTTAGGCCTCCTCTGCAAAAATACAAGAAATCCTCTCGCATAAAAGGAGCCATGGCACCAGGAAAAGGGGGGGCCTCCTCATCATCTATAGTCCACTCCAAAATAGGCAGACCAACAACTGCATCCCAAAACCATGAATGCACCCTCACAGAGGAAGAAGAGCCCAGAAAGCCAGCTGATAGAGCAAGAAGAGTAGAGACACAATAATAAAAAACCACTTCCAACTTGACATACCAGTCCAGGTATGAGATAATTCCATCCAACTCCTTAAGCAACCTGTCATCAAGAAACCCAAGCCCCACAACTAGCACAACCAAGGGGCCTAAAAGAAGAAGGAACATGCAAGGACAACCACCAAACAGATAAAGAAGATATTTGACTGGACAATAAAGAACACCCTCCAACCTTGCTATCCAAACCAAAGGCAGCCCAACATCAACATCTCCAAGAAAATAAAGCCCCCTCATAGAAGCAAAAAATATCCTAGAAGGCCAGAGAAGACCAAGAAAATTTGCAAACAGAAAATGAGGAGAGAGGGCAAAGCAAAATAACACACCATCCGACTCTGCGCGCCCAACAGAGTCTAAAGATAGGCCACCAAACTCCTCAGAAAAATTGTCCACAAGAAACCCCGACATAACCTCCAGCCCCACACATAAAGGCTCAAAGAGCCACACCAAAAAGATGATCCCCCATCCATCACGCCATAGGGGAAGCCTCTTCCAGAAGTAGCAGTGAATGCACAAAGGACATGACCCCACAAAGGCAGTCATGCCTGACGCATCTGCACAAAGGACAAACAACAAACCAGGAGCAGGCCCAGTAGAAAACGGGCGTCTCCACGCCATTCTCATCCCTGTCTGGGTCATCTTCACCGCCTTCATTTCCATCCTCCTCTTGAGAATTCAAATGGATACCCCCGTGCCCTCCTTCACCCGATGACGCCATTGATCAAAACTATATGTTGATAATTACTATTAGTTTTAAAAGCTACATTTTTATATTGATCAAAGAAAAAAGGATTTACAAGAATGGAGCCACGAAAAGTATTTTAATTTAAGTAGCTATTGCTAAAGACTGAAGTACATAGTACATATCCAACCTGGCCAAAAAGCCACTAATCGTGACAAAAAAACTAGTCACAAAATACATATTAAAAGAACTGTTACACTATACAATAAAATATAGACATGTGAAACATCACATAATTCATTATTAATTTTTTTTTGTATCATTAGCTAAGGCCATCAACTGGGTTTTTGAGTAGAAGGTGAATTGAATTTAACAAATTAACAACAAAGAAGAAAAGTGAATCACCCAAAACCTTCCTCCAAAACTACAAAATCTTTAATGATTCATTTTTCGTATCACATAGCAGACCCCATCTCATATTAACTAGGGCAAGAGCCTGCACTGTAGAATTATGCAATTCCAATTTATGAAAGATTCCACCAACAGGCGCTAACCTACTTTCAAAATTGTAATGCTCCAGTGCTAACTCCAACGAAGAAATAGAGTAAATGAAAGGTTGAAAATAACATATTGCCAATGTCTTCACCAAATCTTTATCGAGCAAAATGTTCATGCAATTGGACAAGAAATCCAAAGCCACCTCAGAATATAGAGCACGAGGATTGTTCTAAAGCCATTCCCTACCCATAATTTTTCTTATAAAATCCTCAACTTGCACACAAGGAATTGTAAAAACCATACCCAACTTTCATCTGTTGTATGTATCATCCCTTATTTTCTCCCAAAAACATTTGGGTAGCATGACACGCCATTAAGACTCCATAATATTACAATTAAATTGAGAATAGAGAAGAAAGAAATTGAAACCAAATATATTATTAATGATATGAAGAACATCAAGTTGGTGAAGTATATATAGAAGTTAGAATGAAGACAATGACACCAAATACTCACACTTAACATTTAATTCACCACTATCATTGATGTGACAATTAACATTTAGTTCACCACTTGAATCCTTAATCATTGATGTGACAATATTATTTCAAAAAATAGTAACAATATTATTCCAAGTTACTCATGAGAAAATCCACGTTTCGGCCTCCTCGCTTCCCTGTTGGGTTTAACTTGTGTGCAACTTTCAACAACAAGGAGGTGGGGAGCAACCCAGATTAAATCTAGCGCTTCACATCTTTGTGCTCTTTACCTTAAGACCATTCATCTGTGCATAACCCTCAGACCAGATGGACGACCCAGATTAAGATGTCTTGCTTGCCTTTAAAACATGTGATTAAAAGACTCTTTTAGTAGCGCAAGCTTTAACACTGGTTCCTTAATATTTCCTTAATATTTCGCACCTTGCTATAGTTCCTTCGACAATTTTGATCGTTCCACGTGGCAGTTCCCCGCCCCCTCGTTGAGGGACGAGATATGTAGGTGGGTCCCTCGTAGGTTGGCAAGGAGTGATGAAGGTTGACCCACGTCACCCTATCTCAACCGTTGGTTTCTTGAACCCATCATTTGCCTAGGTGGAGGGGCCAATCACCATGATGAATCCAAAGGATTAACTCATAACTTAAGTGACCTTCAACTGTTGGTAGCCAGTGAATGATAAAATATTATTTTAGTTGTCATGAATTTAAGTGATTTAATAGTAATAAAATGTCAACCATTGATTTCTAGAAATCTAATGATTCTAGTGTTATTCCAGAGGTTTCAATTCGCAAGTCTAGTGCTTCAAAGATTTTCTTTCGAAATGCAACTACAACCGTCCATCGAAAATTCATTGAACGATCATGGGTTATATCATTTTGCATTGACATCTAGCTTCATAAATAATAAATATGTTGACATTTGTCCCATTTCTGGACACTTTATGAAGGAATTTGAATGTGCGGAAAATTTGTCCCAAAACTTGATATTTTCGCCAACCACGCTATGATTTTTTTATTGGCATACCAGTTTATTTCGCCACTAAATTTTTTTTATTGGTTTGAGATTATGTTTAATTTGCCAAAAAAAATTATTCATTGAAAATAGGTTTAATTCGCCAATGAAAATATATTTTTTGGTTTGAAGAAAAGT
Source organism: Sequoiadendron giganteum (assembly GCA_007115665.2). Taxonomy (NCBI): domain Eukaryota; kingdom Viridiplantae; phylum Streptophyta; class Pinopsida; order Cupressales; family Cupressaceae; genus Sequoiadendron; species Sequoiadendron giganteum. The sequence continues at coordinate 185,478,966 of CM021110.1, read as the reverse complement.
TTTAATCACCAACAAAAATATTTTTTCTATTTTGAAAACGGGTATATTCGCCAATGGAAATATTTTATTGGTTTGAAAAAAGGTTTTAATCACCAATGAAAATATTTTATTGGATTAAAAAAATTGCAATTCGCCAAGATTTTCCATAGACTTCTAGCGATTAGAAAAGATTCACCAATTGATATTTTTTTCCCTAAAAAACAAAAAAAATTGCCAATAAAATTAATATTTTTATGAGGAAGTATGCAAGATTCACCAGGATTTTACACCTTTGTTGAGGGGGGGTTCTTAAAGTTATCCTTGTCTTTCATGAAATGGCTTGATTGGATGTCCACCTTGATTCTTGAATCTTGACTTGCTACAACAAATGACTGAGAAATCTTCTCTTGAACACATTTGAGGATAATCTTAGCTTTATGAATAACCACTTTCTTGTTCTAGGATTTGAATTGATAAAAATACCTTGTATTTATACATAAATTTTCTAATTTCTTAAAAATTAAACATCAAAGGCCAACAATTACAAATTGAATTTGAATCATGAAAACGCCACCAAAAATATATTAAAAATTGGGGTCGTAAACTTAAGGGGGGCCCATTCGCCCTTGGGAAAATGGGTCCTAGGCCCCAAACCTAGGACACACCAATTTCAAGTAAATTAAAATAATGTTTGTAATTATTTAATACAAGTTTCTCTCTCAGAAAACAAGTCTAATTCAGGTTGGGTTCACAAAAATGAAATGAGGGTAATAGGTGAGGTAGGTTTTGAATGGGGGTAATGTACCTATTTCCCTACTTTCATTAGGAAAAAGGGATCCCCTAGGGAAAGATTGACTTTCAAACCTTTAGTGAGTCAATCTTAATGGAGATCTTGTTGTTTTCCTTATGATTGAGGAGGGGGTAAATCAACTTGAAGTGCACTTCTGGGAGATAAATGAATGTAATTATGCAATGTGTAACATGAATCATCAATTTAAAACCTTAATCTAACATAATCAACAAACTTCCAATAGATCTAATATGAGTATGAATTTATGCACCTATCACCAAAAGTAGTTGTTGAGTGTCCTCCTAGGACAGGTTAGCCCTAGGGCGAATGGGTCTTGCTACAAGGATCCAAAATCTTTTTTCACAGTTCTTTGCTCCTAGATATGCACTCTTGATTCCTCCAAATTGCACAGTCAGAAAGTTGGAATTAAATTCTACAAGTGAGTTTTTGTGGCTTGATGACAATGTTGAAAACTTTTTCAAAATTGTACTTTTGATCAATATTTAATCCTTCTTCAAACTAAGATCTGCAAACACATAGAGAGGGAAAAATTGTTTATTTTTGGTGAATGGTAGTTTTCCTTGGTCAAAACTTGTTTTGGTAATTAAACCTTGAAGTAAAATGAAACATGAATGGAAGGAATGATTAATGAACACTTTCTTTTTGCAACTCGCCAAACCCTTGAATGGATATCCTTGAAGGAATAAAATTTAATACATCTCTCCAACGTCTTGATCTTGCATGAAATGGCTTGATTGGATGTCGGTCTTGATGCTCGAATCTTGACTTGCTACAACAAATGATTGAGAAATATGCTCTTGAACAACTTTGAAAACAATCTTAGCTTTAAGAATAATCTCTTTCTTGTTCTAGGATTTGAATTGATAAAAATACCATGTATTTGTAGATAATTTTCTAATTTCCCAAAAATTAAACATCAAAGGCTGAAAATTGCAAATTGAATTTGAATCATGAAAATCATTCCAAAAACATATTAAAATTTGTGGTTGTAAACTTAAGGGGGACCCAAACCTAGGACACCAATTTCAAGAAAATTTAATTAATGTTTGCAATTGTTTAATACAAGTTTCCCTTTAGAAAACATGATTAATTAGCCTTTTAAATGCATAATTGGGGCAATTAGAGGCTTAATTAAGTCCAATTTATTGAGGGATCCAAATATAGCATGAAAATGTAAAAGAGTACATTTTATGGCACTACATTCACATCATTTAGTAACATTACATCTAGTATATTATCTTAACTCTAACACTTAATCTATAAAATCCATTGCTAATAATTAAAAAACTTAGGATAATAGTGACATTACAATTGAGGAGGTTGTTATCATGATGCCATGTATATATTGATTACACTATTTAGTGGGATCTTGTGATAGTGATGGTTTAACAGTGTTGTATCTTCTTGTTTTGAAGATCATGGTTTGTACTCTTCAATTTTGGAGCTCGGTGTTGAGTTATTTGATTGTGTTGGGGCCATGAATGATCATTTAGAATATGGACATCATTATGCCATGGAAAGCTTGGTATCATGGTTCAATGGAAGCTTTTGAAAATGATGTGGATTCACCATTTCATGATGGATGGTCTTGTATATAGGAGATGGTTATCTTCATGTGGTTTGGAGATGTTGACATCTTGGTTAGCAATGGAGGACTCTTTAGTCTTTGGTTGAGGTGTCATGATTTATCATTTTACATGTGATCCTTGTTTGATAGGATGGTTATGTTATTATGTCATGATATACTCTTGTTTGTGAAGATTAGATTTTTGGCATGATATAGGTGCATGATATATTCATTGGAGCATATGATCTTCTTTTGAGATGTGAGATCATAATGTCATGATGTGTCCCGATTCATGATTGGGGCTTTGACTTTGATCTTGGTTGGTTCTCTTGGTGTTGAGTACATTGATCATTTTCTTGTGAGCTTCATGATATTTCTATGTTGTATTTGGATTTTAGCATGGATTTATTAGTTATAAGTGTTTATGGATACTTGGAGACATAGGTGAGGCTAGAAGATCTCTTATGATTAGAGATAATTTTTGAGATGATTACTCATTGATGAGGTTTCAAATAGAAGTTTAAGGAGCCTACAACTTGGTTGGACGTGCATTTAACATGGACCTTTGAGGAGATTGTTCTTATATGAGTCATGATGACTTGGATATTGTAGAGGAGCATTTTCATTCCTCACTCATGGTTTGCTCGATGGTTTTTCATCTAAGAGGTATTTCCCAATATTATTTTTAGATGCATTATGTTATAAATTTCTTCTCATGATGCACATGGATCTTGATCTTGTCTTGCTAGTTCTAGAGGGTTCATTTGATAAATGTTTGCATATTTATCTCCTTATGCATTGTGAGATTATTCATGGATGTTGAGTTTATGAGATGGTATTGGGATTATCCCCTTGGTTTGGAATGGATTTAGTTTTTTCTTCCTTTGGTTTGATGTGCATAAATATTGGTTATGGTTAGATGTGGATAATTCTATTCTCTTTGGGGCTTTATGGAGATCATATTTATCACAACTTAGCATTTAGAGGTGTGCGTAGAAGGACATGCTATATGTTTTGATTTGCACCTTCTCTCTTTGGTCTTGTTCTACTTATTCGATATTTATATTTACATGAAATTAGTTTTGAGGTCTTTTGTGGAGCTATGGTGATCACTATGTTTGTGGTCATGTGTTGTTCATTTTTCTTTGGTGACGATATGGATATTCATTTATCTCTTTCCATTGTTGAGTGTGAAGAACTTGGGAGAGTTATGGAGACTAGTGAGATTTTTATTGCAACATATTGGTTTGAATGTTTGGCCTATCATTGTGGATATTCCTTGGTACTACATGATATTGATTACACTTTCTATGTGATTCTATTGTTGGATCTTTAGATGCCTTGATTGTTTTCAGATTTGACATTACATATGAAGTGGGAGTTTCTATATGTGTGTGTTCATTATATGTTTGGAACTTAGAGCTTGTGATTGCATGTTATGGGTTATATTTTTTGATGGAATGTGGTTCACTTGTTATTATTTTTATACCTTTGAGGTATGGATAGTTGGATGTGTTAGAATTTATTGTGGGTGTTATTTTAGCTTTGGTGATTATATCTTGATAGCTATTGATACATACTTATTACCTTTGGATTGAGTATTTAAGTTTTGGGATATTTTTTGGAGGAAATACTTATGCCTCTTTGTGACATATAGTGTGTCATCTCTTTGGATGGTTTCTTATCTTTGTGCATTGGAATGATGGAGGATGAGAGCATTCATGCTTGAGATGGTGGTCACCTTGATTATTGTTACAAGAATCTTGATGGAGGATATGGAGCACTTTGATTACTTGATGGTATATGTTTCTATAGGTATTTTTCCCTTGTTCATGTTTTATTTTACTTGTTTACCCATTATGAAATGCATACAAAAAGTGGGAGAATGCTAGGAAAAAGTGTGTTGTCCACCTTACATAATGCTATAATGTAATATTGTATTATTTGTAGTGCACATAGGGGATCCAAGGATGTATGTCTCACATGGGGCTAGCATTATTGGGGCCAATTAAATTCACATGATTAATCTTTTCCCTACTTGCCTTCTACTTAGTTCTTGGTTTCTTCTTTTCAGTAGTCTTGATTTCCATCGATGTTTTAGTAGCAGTCCTTCTACTACTAGAAGGAGTTTTGGTAGGTCCAAAAGTTTTAACAACAACAGGAGTGGACCTACTTCATCTCCTTGGTCCTTTTGGAGTGGTGGTGGGAGCTTGTGACACATCTACAAAACCCTTAGCAATGTCAGTCACCCTCTTTAAATCTGACATTGTCTTTCCTACTTTCTTCTTCACCTTTTCTTCTGCATTATTTTCCACTTTCTTTTTGGTTATTTTGTCATAAGTATCAAATCTCTCAATTTTGGTATCCTTAGGTTTGTTGAGCAATATTTCAAAATATACAATCCATTTTTCTTTGAGAAGTTCATAGGGCAACCTTGTAATCCATGAAATACTTGGTTCGACCACTTCCATGTAACAATTGTCTTTATGAACCATGAAAGTGATCACATCATTGTACATTTCTACAAATTGAGAGGGTATCTTGTCCCTACTTTGTATTTCACTCTGGAAGGTTTTGAAGAAACCCCAAAACATTGTATTGCATTGATTGGTGTCTAAAAACTTATGCACATGCATTCCCTAATTTGATGTGAGACAGGAATGTTCCTTCTCCAAACCACATTCTTCATACCCAGTAATTCATTCATGAAATAAAACATAAGGAAAATGATCGGGGAGCCATACCAAAAGTTATATCGTGAAACCTTGGTTCTTAGCAAATTCTCCAACAATTGTTGTCGTAAGAGCTCATAAAGGTCATAGTCTTTCCATTCCTTCACCATCTAAAAATAAGTGTAGATGGTGGTAGCAGTAGAAACCCCTACTCTTTTTGTGTAAAATATCTTATATGAAATTATCATTGTGGCATATCGAACATCGGGATCAATGATATCATCCACAGTTAGAGTTCTCTTTTTGAATTTTTCTCTAGTAAGTTTCATGACCTCTTCATTCTTAACAATTTTCAGTGTTGGCACCGGTTTGATAGCTTCCTTTGTGATTAGATAGGGTTGATCAAGCCAAAAAATATCCTCATAAATTCAGCTTAAAGTAATTTTGACCCATTCATCTTCATAGCAAAAGCTAGGAAAACCCTTCCATATATCCAATCCTTTTAATTCCACATTTGTGTATTTTGGTTTAAGCTGAAAATCATCACCCAGGAGATTATTGAACCTAAACTCTTCTATCTTTAGATGGTTGTATTCATTTAGCTGAGAATGAATGTAAATTCAGACATCTTCATAATGCAATACATTGATAAGAACGTGGGAGAACGCTGCATCCTTGTTGATTTCCATGGATTTGTATGAATGCTTCTTAAATTTTGGTCTTGGATTTTTAACAACATCAAAGAAAATTGGTGTAGTCATGATAACACTAAGGTTTTTCATGCAAACCAGAGAAATACCTGTGAATTTTTCTTGTTAAGGTTTGCGAACACTTCTTTGAACACTTTCTTCACTTCCTCAACTCTTGTGCACACTTGATATCTTTCAAATGAAATTAATTTTGATCAATTTGATATTAAATATGCTTCATGCCAACCCTATTCATTCTGTATTAAATACCTTCCTTAGTTCTTGACATTAGCAACTTTTTTTTGTATGTGATATCATAGTGATCCATACTCTTTCATGATACTTTCACAGAAGGTGTATTTACTACAGAATCATGACCAACCGAATCCATATCACTATATATCATTGTGTTGAAGATTCTAACATCTCATACATTTTAGGGGTTTGATAGGATCTGCAATTGCAACTCCCCCTAAAACAATACTCTTTCTTTAGTTACTAGAGGACTCATATGCACCATGCTGAGGTATAGATTCATTCTTCATTTCAATTTCTTGCTTCTGCCAAAATTTACTCATCTCCTTCTTTTTTTGAATAATGATAGGCTTCTTTTAAGGACTAGAAGATCTTACACTCTTTCCCTTGCATAATCTAGCAATGTGTCCTAGTTTATTACAAATTTTAGTAGGTGATACTAGCTTTCAGGAAAAAATAATTCTTCTCACATTAGATCCGAAACCAACAACCCTATAACCAAACTTGTTGCACTGTAGTAGTAACCATAGAAAGATTGATAGGTCATAGCATTACTATTCCTTATCATTTTACTTATGCATTCATTATCCTTATGACCAAATTTATTGTAGGCATAACACTAACCATGAGATGATTGAGTGTTCATAGAATTATGCTTTGGAGGCTTGAAAGAGTTTTGACTCATCTTGATTCTGCATTCAACTACCTTATGACTAAACTTATTACAAGAATAACAATTACCATTAAACCTTGCTAGGAGTAGTTTGTTTAGGAGCAGGCTTCTTAAAGTTCTTTTTTCTCTGGACATAAATGAATCCTCATTCCTTTTTTCTATTATGATTTTTATTTGCATCTCTGGAGGATGTCTCCTTAGGATTCTCAATGTAGGAATTCTCCTCCCTTGTTTCAAACCATCCTTTTGCTTTGAATTTATCATACAGATTTGCAAACACATTGACCATGGGACTTCCATTTTTCAAAACCAAGTTTGGATTTCTCTTTAGAGGGTTTTTGAGAGTTAATTAACTAATCAATAATTTTAGAGCCTTCTCTGAGTTTTAGACCTTTGTCAATTTTTTCTTTTGCTTTTTCAAGTTCTTTCCCTAGGGATACAATCTCTTCCTCAAGCTTTAAACATTCAACAACTTTGACATTGATTTTTGTATTCAAGAAATCCTCAATCCTTTGGCCTTCTTCAATTTTGACTTAATATTTAAATAAAATCTTTATCTTCTTTGGATTTCATTTCACATTCACTTCCTCCTATTTGAGGTTTTATTTTTCCAATTTCTTCCTTTGATTCTTTAGCTTTTGCCTTCAACCCGTTAATTGTCTCTTTTTAATTTTCCAATGTACACTCATATTTGATATTTTGTAGTCTTGCTTCATCAAGAGATTCAAGATCAAACCAAATTTCTTCGAATTCTAATTCACAATCTTTCAAATTGATGTTCCAACCTTTAGGTTTAATTGATTCTTAAATCTAGTTCTTGTAAAGCTCAAAAAATTCACATTCCAAGCAAATTATTTCCATGTTCATTGCACATTACAAGTAAGGTAAAAAATATAACATGATTAACATTACATAACCATAGATTCTAAAAAGCAAGTTCATTAATGAATTACAAATTACATACACCAAAAAGGGCATTACAAATCATCTATTTCAATGATAAATAAACAAGTTTACATCAATAATTGCATCCATGAAGTAGAGTTACATTTTACAAATTGGCTATACAAGCCATATATAAGTGATATAAAAGGAAAAAAGAACCTATGATCTGTTGATGGTGTTTTCTGCACAACAACAACTCAAACAGAATATGATATCCTATCTCTCTTGAAAGGTAAATATCTATCAGCAAGCCTCAAGAGATAACCCCAAGGTCTCTAATGTCAAGTATTGACAATGCAACAAAATAAATCAGTGATAAATGTGAAAATGTTGGTAATTACAAGGGGACCTTACAAAACAAATGTTGGAAGTTTTAAACTTATCAAATCTTGCAATTTGTTGATACTCAAATTCCTAAATCTAACCCAGATAACAAAAAAAATAGCAAAAGATATAAGGGTTCCAGAAATATTTAATTGAAATTACTCCTAAGACCAACAATATTAGTGACACAATACTTGGAACAGACCAATCCCTCAAAATCAATTTCTGTTTAACCCAGACTTGATCTGCAATTTTACAGAAATAGTGCAATCTTCTAAGGAATTCAAGATTTTCAGATTACAGACATTCATTCAAGTTAACCCTTATTTTTGCAATTAAGATGAATAAATATCTACAATTGAACCAAGCACATTAATTTTCGGTACAGGTTGACCTTGCACAACAATCCCAAAATCAAGAAGCTGCTCAAGATATGAACCAGAGATCACTACAACATTCCAAGCATCAATCCACATATATCATTGAAATCATGCAACTCTAAATCTAACAACATTCAAATATCCTCAAGCAATTTTAAAGATAGAATAAGAACCATGCAAGATAAATCAATCCAAGAGAGGCCACCAAATCACAATGTCTTTTTTTGTATTGAATCACCAATAACAACAATTCAAATATTTTGTGTTACAACACTTGCTTCAAAAATAAACTAACTCCTAACTCTAGGTTTATTGCTCTATTGATTCCAAACTTAATCTTCTAACTGATTCCTTTTAAAGATGGAGTAGCATGCCATACTTATAGAGATTACATCATAAGTCATCCCAATTAGGGCTACAAAGAAGGTTAGCCACCAAATAGGTTGGCCAAGAAGAAATTCAAAATAAAACCTGATCCAACATTAAATGCACAGGGCCTCCAACATGTTTCAAGGCAAGGCGAAGGAGGAAATAATGAGAAGCACAAATATCAAGGCAACTACCAATCAGTTGACCCCTTGTATTTATTTCATCCCATTCTCTCCTGCACCCCAAGGAAAACACTTTCTAAGTCAGAAAAAGGTGGCATACTTAACACCTTAAGTCTCCTTTCAATGGACTTAATCTCTTCCCTAGCTTGCTTAATTATCTTATCCCAATCTGCCCTTAGGGTTTGATATTTTTCCATGACCACAACATATGTAGCCACATCATCAAGTTGATGCAAAGTAAATAGGCCATCATCAACCAGATCATAGACCTCATGCCATGATTTCCTTAGTTGTTCTAGACTTAGATGTTTCAGCGTAAACTTCCTTCTCCCTGTCATAATTTCAAAGAATGGAATACACCTACCAGAGATATCCTCCAATGTAGCCCCAATTTGCTACCCCTGCTTATAAAATTTATTCAGAACCTTCTGGTTAATTTACAACAATTCAAACCACTCCCAAGGTTCTAAAGCCTTTCGAGAAGGGAGTATTTCATCACTCACCAACTTCTCTTCAGTATACTCCATGATTACCCTCAACTTCTGCAGGAGAAGACCTATATCAATTTTGACTCTCCCCAACACATTCTACAACCAATCAAAATATCTATGAGCATCCCCACAGGTGGAAAAAATATCCCTAATCATCTCATCTCCTTTGTGCCTCACTCCTTGTAGCCATTCATGGGTGACCCGTGTGGTAGTTTTCATCTTTTCCAATTCGGTGATAGTATCCTTAGGTAGAATACCCGCTATAGATGATGAAGAAATAGATTGACTGATAGACTGCAGAGGCTCCATGGGATCCTACAAATAACTACTTAGCTTCTCATTCTCCTTCTTCAACTCATGCTTATCTTGGAGCTCCCTCTTTAGCCTACCTCGAATTGTAGCACTACAACCTTCAAATTCCTCAACCTCTTGCATCATGGAGGTAGGCCCAAGATTAATAGTTTGAATGTTATAATATTGACCAATTACCTCATCTTTGTTCTTATCGGGAATAAGAGTGGCAATGTGGATCACTTGGTTATTGGTCTCATCCCTCTCAATTTTGGAAATAATCTTGGCCTTCTTCTTTGCTTTTCCCTTTCCTATGTTAGCCAATAGGTCATCCCAGTTCGGAGGGGAATCCTCCACAATAATCTGCTTACTCTTCAACCTCCCATCCAACCAACTGGGGACAGTAGACTTAGGTTGTTTTTCATTCATTGTTCCTTTCCTAGCTTGATCCATGGAAGGATCAACATTTGCGTTCTGCTAAGAAAGGACCTCCTCATCCTTGTCTTTCTCTTTATCCCCTTGCTCTTGACCTACCTCATGATATTTTGTTTTTGCTTCAACTAGGGTAGGAGAGGGAACCTTCTCATGCACCTTTTCTTCTATCACAGGTATTCTCTCTTCATCTTGGTCCAGTGAATCCTCATAAGCAACTAAGGAGGAAACGATAGTGTTGTTGATCTCTGCCTCGACATTGTATAGATCCCCATCATGGACCTCCTTCGTTTCCTTACCCTCATGGTCACTGACCTCTGCATCCTTGGGCTCATGCTGCACATCCTGCACATCATGAAAGGGAGAGGCACCCTTATGTTATTCCACCACAGGAACACTCATAGGAACATCTGCCCTCACCACATTATCCTTGGGAGAAGGAGTCCTAGACCTCCTTGTATAAACTTGTGTCTTCTCTCTAGGGTCATCCACTTCAATCACCCAAGGGCTTGTGTTTTCTACTTCTTTCGAAGGTTCATTATTTCTCCTTGAAAGCTTCACCAATCCTCTCCTCTTCCTAGGTAAAGGGGAACCTTCCTCTTCAGCCTCCTCTTTTGGTTCTCCCTCAACAAAAAATTTATCCTTCTTAGGAGGATTCTTTCTCTTCTTTGTAATTGGCTTCCTTTTCCTTTCTACTTTAGGCTCTTCCTAGGCACCTTTGATTTTGATCCTGAAGGGAGACCCCACTTTCTCCTTTCCCTTTGGATCCTGCTCATCTTCTTCAAAGGGAGATTGGGAACTTAGATTTCCCATCAAATCAGAAGTGTACTGAGCGCCTTGATTATCCAACTCCCATATTTTATGTTTGATCCATAGATTGGTATACTTGACCACAGGAACATTAATATTCTCCAATTAAATTTTCTCTTCCTCTAACCAATCTATTCCCCCTACTAGCCTCTGCTTGATGGACTCATAGTCATGACTCTGTATCAAATCTCCATCATCATCAAGCTGATCGGGAATAGCCCTAACATTAAAAAATCAGATCAAATGGGTAGGCAGTCTGGAGTACTTCTTCTTTATGACCTCAAATTCATCCTTGTAGTTCATCCAGTAATCCTCAATGTCATCCTTGTGCTTGAAATCTTGATTTTCCTTCCTTTGGGCTCCTCTTGTTCTATCAAATCTCAGTCTCTTGGTGTGGAATGACAAGCCTAAAGTACTCATCTCTTCCTCAGAGGAATGCACCAATATCAAAGAAGGGAAAATCTCATTAGTTCCTATCCTCAAAGGGAAGTCATTTCCAAAACTAGTCTTATGCAAGTCCTTCTTCAAAATGTCATCAAAGGCAGAAATTTGTCTAGTGACCTCCAAAAGTACGATGTGGTCAATTGGATATCTTGGTAACCTGTAGGGAGACCTCTAACAACCATCAATCTTGATGTATGAGAAAGTAGGGAACTAGATGAACCACTCTCCATACCTTTGTATTAATTCCCTGGCCTCATCATAAATCCTTACATGCACCGCATCTTGTAGCAGCCTTGTGATATACATGGTGAATGTATCATTCACCCTTTTGTAGCCTGAACCATCCAGATGTAATGGTGGGTATACCTCATAGACCACATCCTATCCAGGTACCCCTCTAGTACTTAATCCATTGTATGGATGAGTCCTTGCCAAGGCATAAACTAGGTAAGAGGTCATAGTGAAACTCTTGGTCCGCAGCACATTACATAATTGCTCATGAATCATGGCACTAATTATGTGTGCCCAATGGTAATCAGTATTTTGCTCCATCCTTACTATAACATAAAACATCCAACTCTCAAAGACTCCTATAGTCTTCAAACCAATAATCCTACTAAGAAGTGTGATGGCATCATAGTACCCTGCCTTGAACTTAGCCCTAAATAGCTGCTTGGGAAATTTTGAAATATGAGGCTTAGGATTCTCCATCCATGAGTTGACAACCTGCAAAGCCTTTTTGGTATCATCAGTAAAATACTTCCTGGAAACATCCAAATCTAGGCCCACCACATGGGGTCTATCAGGCATATCAAAGATTTGTGCCACTAAAGGGGAGAGAAATTAGCCAACACCCTACCTTGTGGACCAATCACCCTTTGTGTACCCTTGTCATAGTGCCTGGCACATTCCAAAACCAACTCATAACACTAAACTGTGGGAGGAAAAACAGCAATGTGGGCCAAACCTGACTCCACCAATCTTCTGACCAATAATGAAGGACCTTGTACTACCATTCTAGCCTTGAACTCTTCGTAGTCCCATTTTCCCACATTGGTATCAGTGAAGCTTGACCACACGAAATACAACTTAGTCTCGGGAAATTTTCTTCTCATATCAATCTTGATCCTTTTAGCTTCTGAGACAACAAATGCTCCCTCATCACTAGGATCCACCATTTTGCCCTTGGATCCTACAACAACAGCCTAGCTCAATTCAGCTTGCATCCAAAAGATGTCACAATAATCACCAATTATAGCACAAGAATCCAAGTTAGTCCATCATCTATAATTATAACCATCAAAGAAACCGAAACAACAACTAGAATTCCACTTAAAATAGCATCAACGTATCCTTATCTCAAAGTTTAGTATTTTCACCCCTCCGTGGAATTTAACTCAAAAATGAATTTCGGGTCGGACTGATTCCAGCGATGGAAACACAAAGATCACCCAAAACCAACCATTCATTGAGCAAAAACTCAAAGATATTTGCACACATCCTTAAACCATTCTAAATTCATCATAAGATGCAAGCCTATTAAAAATTAATTCATGCAATCCCCAAATTCTTCATTCCCAACAAGTTTCTGGGGAATTTCATCGGAGACGAAAATCCACAAGGCTAACAAGACTCAACACTTTCTGGGGAAATGAAAGGGGTGCGGAAACTCGGGAAAATACGAAGGAAGCGGAAATTCGTGAACCAACAAAATTTTTGTACCTTATGCAAATCTTGATGAAGTGGCCATAGGAAGGAAACTCAGAGAAATCCTAGGGTGAAGGAAATCCGTGAGGACACAGAAAACCCGAAATCACAACCTGATCGGGATTTTGCCCAATTCGATCGAATGATCACAGATTTGGGGATTTAAGCTCGAAAATGAACTACCTCAAATTTCCCATTGATGGAACCAACTTTCAAACTACCCCAAGGGGTGACCTAATCAACAATGGATAATAAACTCAAGATCAAACCCTAGGGCTGCAGGATGAACAAACGACCATAAATCTAGTTCACCTGCTTGACACACAAGGCCAAATTCAAAGGAGGCAATAAAAATAATCAAAGAACGATGGGTCAACTCATGAAACGAGCATAGGAAGCAACACCGATTTCAAAGAGGAGTTCAAAATGGCCAAGAAAAACCCTAAAGTAATTGCAGTCTCCTCAAAATACTAAAATTGAAGTGGCAACCAAACTCGGCATGCCAAAGAAACATTCACACTCATCAATCAAAAACAAAGCAACGAATACATACCATTGATGAAGTGAAACCAACAACGACAATGACAGGAGGCAAGTCCTGACGTGCGAGCAAGCAACAACAACAAAGTCGTAGCCAAGCTCGAGAAAATGTAGATTCAAACACCAGTCACACCAAGCAATCTGAACCAAGCTCCTCCTCAAGTCAACTAAGGAAATAGAGATCGATTCACAACATAAAAGGCCAACCCAAACCAAATAAATATGACCGTAGAGCCCATACGTGAGACATCAATACATTGACATGACAACGCCACACGCCACCCAAGTTCGGGAATCCGAAGGTGAGACAAAATTTTGGGAAAATCTGGTAGATGCGAAATTCCGTGAAGGACTGAAATCCTTGAGAACAACATGAAGTAGCCTCAGTCAAGTTTCAAGACCACCAAGAAAATCCGCCAGAGAAGGAAAATCCTAAAACTGACCCAAAACTAAACATATTCAATGTGCTTCTCAATAAGGGTGTTTGCACAAGCAAAATAAGTCATTCAGGAACATGCTAAGGCAACCAAATCCCACAAATGCAAAACCAAAGACCCAGAAGGAAACCAAAAGAGCAAGAAAGAGGGTCCCTACTTTCAATGGGGCATGTGTGTGAAAAGTGCACAACAAATGGCAACTCTACTAGGAAAATGCTCTAGAGAAATTCAATGACAAACTGGAATCAAGAACCCAAAATCTCTTGTTTTAGCCCTTACATCAAGTCACCTATTAACAAAGTTTCAAAAATCACAAGCAAGGAAACCTTTTCTTGTACGAGGGTCAAAGTGTGTGTATATGCATTCATTTCCCATTCCTTAGTTGCAGTAGGGACCAAATTTAGTCTGACCGGGCTACATAAGAGTTCTAACTCCAAAAGAAACCAGGATAGAGTCTCGCTGCCAGTCGAGCATGCATAGCCCCAACGAGGTTATCACTGTGACCCTCCCAAGTATAGCTCTACTGCTAGCAAGGCGTCTATAGCCCCAGTATAGATACTAGGATACCCTTGATAAGGTGAAGATTTGTTTTGATTTTCCATAATTTCTTTCTCTCTTTTTTTTTGACATTCTTTTAATCTTTCCTTTTCACCCTGTAAGCAACGCAACTCACACTCAGGGATGAGAACCATAGTGGCACTGAAGCAGAATATAAGATTTTTCACCTGGCCAAATTACATAGGAACTGTATGCAACCTCAAAATCTTTAAGATTTATGTGAAAATGTAAGACCCAAATACATTCCAAAATTCAACTGAAACAAGTGACTCTAATTCTAAGTATAGGGGACATTAGATAAAGGAATTCCACCAATCGACTCTAAAAAGATGACTAGATTTTGTAAAATAAATCCCCAGAACAACCCCAGACAAGCAACCCATCACATAGATGCAACAGATCCCAAGAAAGAAAGAAACCAAAAGCAAAAGCAAAGGAGAAAGAAAAACCAATCGAAGCAAACCTACACTAACCAAAAGCCGAAAACAAGCAAAGAAAAAACAAAAGCACACCCTAATCTAACCAAAGCAAAAAGAAAGCAACAGGAAGGAAACCTAACCTAATTATGTACAAAGAAAGAGCTACAGACAACTCAGGGTTCGAAGTAATGCTTTAAATACTGCCCATTGACAGGCAGTGAGATATCCTCTCTAGTGAGGGTTTTTAAACAAAAAGCATTATCTCCCAGAATCTCTGCAATCTGATAAGGGCCGAGCCAAAGTTTGTCAAATTTTCCATGCTCTCCGTTTTGATCATGGGCTTTGTCCCTGTAGAGAACTAAGTCAAATATTCTAAAGGCTTTCACCTTAGTTATCTTGTCAAACCATCTTTTCACTACACCCTGATGTTTGGAAATTTTTTCTAGGGCTTCATCTCTTTTCTCTTCAAGGTGTAACAATTCAGCCAAATGAGCTTGGTGCTTATCCTCTTCGTCATAGTATTCATTAATGAATTACAGGGTAGGGATCTTCAGATGGATGGGGAATACATGTTCCAAACCATACACTAGGTGATAAGGAGAGGTTCCTATGGATGCCTTATGTTTGGTACAGTCTGCCCAGAGAGTAAATCTAAGCTGGGTGTGCCAATACTTAGGATTTTTCTCTAATAACCTACAGATGACTGTAAAAAGATTCTTATTGGAGGATTCATCTAGACCATTTCCTTGAGGGTAGTAATTGGATGCAAATTTTATGACAATCCCATGATAAAAAACCCAATTATAAAGTTTCAGTGATGCAAATGCAGGACCATTATCACAAACTAAAGCCAATGGACAACCAAAATGATTAATAATACCCGATTCAAGGAAATTGATTACTACCTCAGAAGAACATTGTTTACAAGAAATAGCTTCAACCCATCTAGTAAAGTAATCAGTTATGGTTAGAATATATCAGTGGCCTACAGAAGAAGGTGGGTTGATTGGACCTATGAAGTCCATTCCCCATTGTGCAAATGGTTTCACCTCTATGACCGGCTGAAGTGGAAGGGCTGCACATTTTTCACTACTTGTTGTAGTCTGACATACATGGAGATTCCTCACATGGATGTGTGCATCCTTAAACAAAGTAGGCTAATAATAGCCTACCCTTAGGATCTTATTGACAATGGATAGTGCAGAACCATGGACCGTGTCATATCTTTCATGGAATTCAATCATCACTCTGGTAGCTTCTTCCTTCCCTAGACATCTTAAGTACATTCCCTCATGATTTTTCTTATATAGGATAACCCCTTTCATCATAAAACTACCACTCTTTAGATGCAGAGCTCACCTTTGAACTGCACTAAGGTGTTCAGGACATTACTGGTTTAATAAATAATAAATGATTTCATCATACCAGTCTCTTGGAGATACCTCTTGGAGATGATAATGTTGAGCTGTGAGGTCAGGACCTATCTCAGCCATTGTCCTCGTCAGTCCTTGCCCTCTCACTAATTTCATGGGCTGAATCTCAATATCATATTCCTACAACATGGTTACTCATTTAGCTCTTCATTCACCTAACTCATTTTGCATGAGCAACAGTTTCACCACAGGATCAGGCACTATGGCAAAGATCTTATTCCTCAGAATACAGTGTCTAAAATTTTTCACTGCTCTGACCAAAGGATAGGCCTTCTTTTCTACATTGTGATATCTCAACTCTGCGTCTTTTAAAGAGGTACTCATGAAGGCTATAGGATTCTCATCGCCTTGATCAAAATTTTGAGTTAACATTCCAGCACAGGAGTGATCAGAAGCAAATGAATATATGTAAAAAGGCTTAGCGTAATCTAGGCTTACCAATACTAGAGCCTCAATAATAGCTTTCTCAATTTCTAAAAATGCCTCCTTGGCCTCTGCACTCCATTCCACTTTTGCCTCATGTTTTAGCATAGCATTCAAGGGCTTCACTATCTCTGCAAATCTAGTGATAAACTTTTTGAAGAAGTTAATCTTCCTAAAGAATGACTTCATTTCTTTTTTCCTTCCAGGGGGATGAATCTTTAAAATAACCTCTATTCACTCAGGGTCAATGGCAATACCATGTTTTGAAATAACATGTCCTAGCAATTTTCCCTCTGTAACCCTTAAAATGCACTTCTTTGGATTAAGTGATATGCCAAAATCTCTACACCTTTGGAAAACTTTGCATAAATCTGCTATGTGATTACCTCCCTTCTTAGAGAAGACTGTCAAATCATCCATATAAATAATGATGCACTTACCGATGATGTCCTTAAAATTAATATCCATGGCTCTTTGGAATGTAGCTCCAGCATCGATCAGCCCAAAAGGAATTCCCCCATAAACAAAAGTTCCCCATTTCATAGTGAAGGGAATTTTGTGTCTGTCTTCATATTGTACCATGACTTGGTTGTATCCAGAATACCCATGTAGAAAAGACATCATCTGGGATCCATTGACAATCTGAAGTACCTCATCCAATGAAGGAACTGGATAATTATCTTTCTTCGATGCCCTATTAAGATTCCTAAAGTCAACACATAATATGATTTCTCCATTTTTCTTCCTTACAGGAACCAAGTTTTCAACCCCTATTGAGTGCCTCACTGGAAATATGATTCGTGCTGAAAGTAGCTTCTGCACTTCTTTCTGAATGATGGGTTCCAATAGAGCATTAATTGGTCTCTGTCTTTGTCTGAATGGTTTGACATTTGACTTCAAGGGAATGGTGTGTGTGATGATTGAAGTATCGTATGTTTTTAAGTCTTCATAACTCCAGGCTATCACATCTTGATATGTGTGTAAAGCATCAATAATCCCTTTTTCTTTCTTCTGGAGTACATACTTTACCAATAAAGACATTCTTCATGTCATCCTATGTCCCCATATTTTATGTTTCACATTGACTGTTGAGAGACTCCCTTTTGACTTGTTGTTCCTGGTCTTTTATCTTATCCAAATCAAAATTCATTCTAACTGCACCATACCTCTTCAGATAGTGTTGGTCTTCAGGTTGATGACCCCTCCCAAGTCCATTTCTGCCTCTTGAGGCTCTACCTCATCAATTACTTCAGAAGCAAACACATCAGAACTTGTAATGAAATCAAGAATATGCTTATCATCTTCAAACACCTAGAAATTGGTGATGTTGTTAGGCACTGAAGAAACTGGAGTGAGTTCCACAATAAAATTCTTTAATCCTGAAAGTGATTAAGGGTGCAATGTACTAGCCGCTTATGTTAGAGAATCCACAACTTGGTTCTTACTTTGAGGGATCAACTAGATGTTGAAAGCATCGAATCCTTCAATAAGATCCCACACTCTATGTCTATAATTAGTCATCCTTCTGTCATGACATGAATATTGTTTCCTCACTTGCCTGACTACCAACTCAGAATCCCCAAAAACTTGTAATATCTTAACTTCTTCCTCGATGCCATTAACAACCTGTGGATTAAAGCTTCATATTCAACCACATTATTAGTACATTGGAATTGGAGTCTATGAACAGAAAAATATCTCTTACCTT
Source organism: Sequoiadendron giganteum (assembly GCA_007115665.2). NCBI lineage: Eukaryota > Viridiplantae > Streptophyta > Pinopsida > Cupressales > Cupressaceae > Sequoiadendron > Sequoiadendron giganteum. The sequence continues at coordinate 185,460,427 of CM021110.1, read as the reverse complement.
TAGGGCTGATCAACTCAAAACCTACTCCAACACCTTGCTTAGATTTGGATCCATCAAATATTAATGTCCAATAGCCATCAGTCCCTGATCACTTCAAGCCATCCCTAATCTTGTTGCAGCTAGGAGGCTATTTAGGAAGCATTGGGCTTTTACCCTTGTTATTTCACTCTCTCTGTATATTCAGGCTGATAGTTGGGATTGGCTTAATGCACCTTTGTACCTGCTCCACCGCAGTCTGACACAAGCCACATTCCAACTCAGAGTGAGGGGAATCATGGACTCGATACTAATTAGGGAGCAGTAATCCCTTAAAATTCATATTCCTTCCAAGTTGAATATGATTCTCCATACACCTTTGGATAAAATCCTAGAATTTATCCAACAAACTGAGCTGCTTGTCCTCTTGGTCATCAGTTTGCTCATTTAGTGTTTTAGGACCACTGATCTCCAATATAGACTCATCTTGCATCATAAATATTTTCTCAAAACAACCAAATTTCGATGTAGATTCATAAAAGGGGCCCTGCAACATAAATACCTCTTTTGTATCTGAGACTGAGGTAGCCAATACATAGTTCCCCATGCTAACCTCAGATACTAATATCTCATTTGAAGTATTATGGTATTCAGTGATTACATACTTCATTCTGGGCTCTGTTTCAATTCTGATATGATTTGGGACTCCTTTCGATGGTAGCCACATGTGAGAGTGGTATGTGGATGTATATCCATTTAATGCCTTAGTGAAATCTTGACCCAAAATCAAACCATAGGTGTCAAGAATATCAACAACCTGAATGTTGATCACCTGTTGCACCCTAGGATTTGATGCGACCTACGTGGGGATCATGTTCAGTTCTCCAACTACACTTACCTTTGTCTTGTCTAATTGAGTGACCTTCTGAGAGGCTATAGGGGTAATACCTAATGCTTTACAGACAACAAAATTAATAACATTTGTAGATGCTCCCAAATCCAGAAGATAATTATGTAGATTCTTCCCAAAGATATGAACAAAAATCGAGGGGTTTCCATCTTGCCTTGGAATAGACTCAACTAGGTGTTAGCTTGTGCAACCTGACTCTTATCCTTATCTTTCTCTCTATCCCCAGGTTGTGCCTGTCCTTGCCCTTTGGGTGCCTATGAACTAAAGGATCTGACAACTGCTTCATTGGCCGTTACTCGTTGTGGTGTTGTATTTGAATTGAAAGACCCTAAGATCACATTCCTAATAACAGGGACTCTTAATAATTCAAAAGTAGAAAGACTTACCTTAACCCTTCTAAATTCTTCAGTCACGTATTCACCCAATTTCTCTACGTTCATATCAACATGGGTTTCCTTGCAGCAACCAGTCTATTTGTCCTTTGATGCTTCAACATTGTTTCCCTTTGATACATCGGGTTGTCTTCCTTTTGCAAAGTACTACGTTGGCACATGAGGGTAAGATGGATTATTATTGGCATGTGGATCTGGTGGAGTAGTAAAATTTTTTGGAGGGATAGAAGTAGTGAAAGGGCCTCTAGCTTGTGGACTTCTATTAGGCATGTTCCTCAAATCATATTTCTTTATTGGTTGTTGAAACATTTGGACCTCTTCAGTACCAACTTCCTCCTCATACAAGGGGCCATTATCATTCTCATTCTCCTCATTAAACAACTAAGAGATTTCATCTTCATTTAACACCTATTCTGTCTCTTTATCCTGATCACTGGACTCTTCTTCTGGTTCATTTTCTTCACCTTTTAGGAATGTAGCATGTTTAAGTACCAATACTGGAGAATCATAACGATTTGAGGGCACAATCTCCTAACTATTGGAATTGTTTTTAGCTTCATACTGAAAGATGGAAGCAGCAGTCTGAAACTCAGGTCAATCCAGCTCAAAGTGTTGACTTGTCTTATGGAGCCTGCACCATCCAGACAAAGATTCCTCTGCTAGATACACACCATTTGGAGGCGTCTCATGGGTAGAAGGCTAATCCAATGGAGTGGGAACTCCTCCATTATTAGGTCTAGTATTCCATGGCCTATTATGTCTAGGTGGTTGCCTTCTGTTGAATCCTTGTCCAATTTGTTGCCCACTGTCAAAGTTCTAGCTAGAACCTTATTATCTTTCAAAATTTTGATTTATATCAAAATTCTGCCCTCTATCAAAGTTTTGTCCTTTATCAACTTCCCTATTCTCCCTGTTGTAGTTTGATTGCATGTTCTTCTGTGTAGCTTAGAGTTGGCTATTCTAATTTCTTAGATAGGTTACCTCCATATTTAGTTTCTTCACCTACTTAGTTAACTCATCCAGTCATTCCTTATCTAGACCATTGTATGATGTTGAATTCACATTACCTTGTGGGTATCCTGATGATCCTCCGGAACCAACGGACTGATTCAATACTTTTGAATTCTACAAATATGTAGGAAAACTAGTTTGCTGCTACGAGTAAAGGGGTTGATTTGCTCTTTGTTGGGGGTAAGTGGTCATTGGCTGAGCTTGATTTATTGGAGGACCTAGGTGTGGGACCAAAGGTAATGATGGTACTAGATTCATAATGGGAGTATGATTAGTCAAAGCCTGGTTGAGAGCCTGGACTTTTCCAGGGTGAGCAACAGGTCCTAAGGATGGCAAGGGTCCTAATAAATGTTGCCTTAGATCTGTGCTGACCTTAACAACCTCTATATATGCAGTGAGCAAGGTAGTTGGGGGATTAGTCCTCCGCTTAAGGAAGGTGGATTTAAGGCTCTCAAGGGCTTCAAAGTAGACCTCTAGGGCAGTGACATATCATCTACAACATAAGGTGCTTGAATTCTAGTGTATGCTCGGTGGAACCTATTATTGAATGACCCTATATGCTCATTAATTTCCCTCTTAACTCCGGTAAACTGCATGTAGACCTCATTAGCACTAATGGGGATTTTAAACTTCTATAGAAATGCAGCCACAAGTTCAGTCCAATTATGGATGAAAGCAACAGGTAGGTGATTGTACCAATAAAATTCCTCTTCCCCCAGGGAATAATGGAAAATACTGCATGCAACATCCTAATGGTTGATTCCTCTATCTTTGAGATAGGTTTGAAAAATCCTGATATGCTCCTCTGCCATCCTATTGGGGTTATTGGTATGGAACTTAGAGAAAAAGTGCTCAGGGTTCTTGGGCATAACATTGTAGTTGTTGAAGGATAGAGGCAATGGGTTATTTGCCAAAAAGGCCATTGGTGGACGTGGAGGTGGTAGAGGTTGATTAATAACAGGTGATTGTTGAATGGATCCAACCTTAGATTCGAATGAGGATGAGCTTGACATGGATGAGGATGAAGGAGATGATGGGAGTGGTTGAGTGGAAGATGATTCCTCCCTCCTTCTGGTCCTTCTTGACTTGTTTGGAGGTGGTAGCTAGTAGAACTCTTCTTCTCCTGGTAAAAATCTAGTTCTTCTTCTAAACCTGTCAGGGGAAATGGTGTTGAGGAAATGCTCCAGCTTGCTTATTCAAGCCCTCCTTCTAGTGCAAATTTGTTGATGGTGTTTTCTGCACAACAACAACTAAGACAGAATATGATATCCTATCTCTCTTGAAAGATAAATCTCTATCAACAAGCCTCAAGAGATAACCCCAAGATATATAATGTCAGGTCTTGACAATGCAAAAAAACAACTTAGTGAGAATTGTGAAAATGTTGGTAATCACAAGGGGACCTTATAAAACAAATGATGGAAATTTTAAACTTATCAAATCTTGCAATTTGTTGATACTCAAATTCCTAAATCTAACCCAAATAACGAAAGAAATAGCAAAAGATATAAGGGTTCAAGAAATCTTTAATTGAAATTACTCCTAAGACCAACAATATCAGTGACATAATATTGGAACAGACCAATCCCTCAGAACCAATTTCTGTTTAATCTAGACTTGATCTGCGATTTTACAAAAATAGTGCAATCTTCTAAGGAATTCAAGATTTTCAGATTATAGACATTCATTTAAGTTAACCCTTATTTTTGCAATTAAGATGAATAAATATATACAATTGAACTAAGCACATAAATGTTCGGTATAGGTTGACCTTGCACAACAATCCCAAAATCAAGAAGCTGTTCAAGATATGAACCAAAGATCACTACAACATTCCAAGCATCAATCCACAGATATCATTGAAATCATTCAACTCTAAATCTAACAACATTCAAATATCCTTAAGCAATTTTAAAGATAGAATAAGAACCATGCAAGATAAATCAATCCAAGAGAGGCCACCAAATCACAATGTCTTTTTTTGTATTGAATCACCAATAACAACAATAATTCAAATATTTTGTGTTACAACACTTGCTTCAAAAATAAACTAACTCATAACTCTAGGTTTCTTGCTCTATTGATTCCAAACTTAATCTTCTAACTAATTCCTTTTAAAGCTAGAGCAGCATGCCATATTTATAGAGATTACATCATAAGTCATCCCAATTAGGGTTACAAAGAAGGTCGGCCACCAAACAAGTTAGCCAAGAAGAAATTCAAAATAAAACCTAACCCAACATTTAATGCACGGGGCCTCCAACACGTTTCAAGGCAAGGCGAAGGAGGAAATAATGGGAAGCACAAATCTTGAGGAAACTACCAATTAGTTGACCCCTTGTCTTTATCTTGCCTCATTCTCTACTGCACCCCGAGGAAAACACCTTCCAAGTCGGCCAAAGGTGGCATACTTAACACCTTAAGTCTCCTTTCAATGGACTTAATCTCTTCCCTAGCTTGCTTAGTTGTCTTATCCCAATCTTCCCTTAGGGTTTGATATTTTTCCATGACCACCACATGTGTAGCTGTATCATCAAGTTGATGCATAGTTACCAGTTCCTCATCAATCGGATCATAGACCTCATACCACCATTTCCTTAGTTGTACCAAACTTAGATGTTTTGGCTCAAACTTCCTTCTCCCTATGCCCTTTCTTATGAACTTTATTTAGAACCTTCTGGTTAATCTATAACAATTCACACCACTCCCAAGGTTTTGAATCCTTTGGAGAAGGGAGTATTTCATCACTCACCAAATTATCTTCAGTATAATCCATGATTACCCTCAGCTTCTGTAGGAGATGACCTATATCAATTTTGTCTCTCCACAAGTGGACAAAATATCCCTAATCATCTCATCTCCTTGCAGCCATTCATGGGTGACCCACGTGGTAGTTTTCATCTTTTCCAATTCGGTGATAGTCTCCTTAGGTAGAAGACCTCCTACAAATGATGAAGAACCGAATTGACTGATAGATTGTAGAGGCTCCATGAGATCCTACAAATACCTTCTTAGCTTCTCATTCTCCTTCTTCAACTCATGCTTATCTTGTAGCTCCCTCTTTAGCCTGCCCATAATTGTAGCACTAGAACCTTCAAATTCCTCAACCTCCTACATCACAGAGGTATGCCCAAGATTAATATTTTGAATGTTATAATCCTAAACAATTACCTCATCTTTGTTCTTATCAGGAACAGGAGTGGCAATGTGGATCACTCAGTTATTGGCCTCATCCCTCTTAATTTTGGAAATAACCTTGGCCTTCTTCTTTGCTTTTCCCTTTCCTATGTTAGCCAATAGGTCATCCCAGTTCAGAGGGGTATCCTCCACAATAATCTACTTACTCTTCAACCTCCCATCCAACCAACTGGGGACAATAGATTCATGTTGTTGTTCATTCATTGTTCCTTTCATAGCTTGATCCATGGAAGGATCAACATTTGTGTTCTGCTCAACAAGGACCTCCTCATGCTTGTCTTTCTCTTTATCCCCTTGATCCTGACCTACCTCATGATCTATTTTTTATGCTTCAATCGGGGTAGGAGAGGGAACCTTCTCATGCAACTTTTCTTTTGTCACAGGTATTCTCTCTTCATCCTGGTCTGATGAATCCTCACAAGCAACTAGGGAGGAAATGATAGTGTTGTTGATCTATGCCTCAACATTGTACAGATCCCTGTCATGGACCTCCTCCTTTTCCTTACCCTGGTGGTCACTGACCTCTACATCCTTGGGCTCATGCTGGACATCCTACACATCATGAAAGGGAGAGGCAACTTTATGCTGTTCCACGATAGGAAAACTCATAGGAACATCTGCCCTCACCACATTATCCTTGGGAGAAGGAGTCCTAGACCTCCTTGTATAACCTTGTGTCTTCTCTCTAGGGTCATCCACTTCAATCACTTGAGGTATTTTGTTTTCTACTTCTTTCGGAGGTTCATTCTTTTTCTTTGAAAGCTTCACCAATCCTCTCCTCTTCCTAGGTAAAGGGGAACCTTCCTCTTCAGCCTTCTCTTTTGGTTCTCCCTCAACAACAAATTTATCTTTCTTAGGAGGATTCTTTCTCTTCTTTTCAATTGGCTTCCTTTTCCTTTCTGCTTCAGGCTCTGCCTAGGCACCTTTGATTTTGATCCTGAAGGGAGACCCCACTTTCTCCTTTCCCTTTGGATCCTGCACATCTTCTTCAGAGGTAGATTAGGAACTTAGATTTCCCATCAAATCATAAGTGTACTGAACGCCTTGATTATCTAGCTCCCATATTTTATGTTTGATCCAAAACTTGGTAGACTTGACCATAGGAACGTTAATCTTCTCCAATTCAATCTTCTCTTCCTCTAACCAATCTATTCCCCCTACTAGCCTCTTCTTGATGGACTCATAGTCATGACTCTGTATCAAATCTCCATCATCATCAAGCTGATCAAGAATATCACTAACATTTAACAATCAGATTAAATGGGTAGGCAGTCTGGAGTACTTCTTCTTTCTAACCTCAAATTCATCCTTCTAGTTCACCCAGTAATCCTCAATGTCATCCTTGTGCCTGAAATCTCGATTTTCCTTCCTTTGGGATATTCCTTTTCTATCAAATCTCAGTCTCTTGGTGTGGAATGGAAAGCCTAAAGTACTCATCTCTTCCTCAGAGGAATGCGTCGATATTAGAGAAGGGAAAACCTCATTAGTTCCTATCCTCAAATGGAAGTCATTTCCAAAACCAATCTTATGCAAGTCCTTCTTCAAAATGTCATCAAAGGTAGAAATATGTCTAGTGACCTCCAAAAGTACAATGTGGTCACTTGGATATCTTGGAAACTTGAAGGGATCCTTCTGACAACCATCAATCCTGATGTATGAGAAATTAGGGAACTGGATGAACCACCCTCCATACGTTTGTATTAATTCCTTGGCCTCATCATAAATCCTTACATGCCCCATATCCTATAGTAGCCTTGTGATATACATGGTGAATGCATCATTCACCCTTCTGTAGCCCGAACCATCCAGATGCAACTGTGGGTATACCTCATAGACCACATCCTATCCATGTACCCCTCTAGTACTTAATCCCTTGTATGGATGAGTCCTTTCCAAGGCATAAACCAAGTAAGAGGTCATAGTGAAACTCTTGGTCTGCAACATATTACATAATTGCTCATGAATCATGGCGTTAATTATGCCTTCCCAATGGTAATTAGTATTCTACTCCATCCTTACTATAACATAAAACATCCAACTCTCAAAGACTCCTGCAGTCTTCAAAATAATAATCCTGCTAAGAAGTGTAATGGCATCATAGTACTTTGCCTTGAACTTAGCCCTAAACATATGCTTGGGAAATTTTGAAAAATGAGGCTTAGGCTTCTCCATCCACGCGTTGACAACTTGCAAAGCCTTATTGGTATCATTAGTAAAATACTTCTTAGATACATCCAAATCTAGGCCCACCACGTGGGGTCTGTTAGGCATATCAAAGATTTGTGCGACCAAAGGGGGAGAGAAATTAGCCAACACCCTGCCCTATGGACCAATCACCCTTTGCGTACCCTTGTCATAGTGCCTGGCACATTCCAGAACCAACTCATAACACTAAAATGTGGGAGGAAAACCAACAACATGGGCCAAACCTGACTACACCAATCTTCTAACCAACAATGAAGGACCCTGTGCTACCATTCTAGCCTTGAACTCTTCATAGTCCCATTTTTCGACATTGGTATCAATGACACTTGACCAGACGGAAGACAACTTAGTCCCAGGAGCTTTTCTTCTCATATCAATCTTGATCCTTTTAGCTTCTAAGACAACAGATGCTCCCTCATCACTAGGATCCACCATTTTTCCCTTGGATCCTACAACAATAGCCTTGCTCGATTCAGCCTGCATCCAAAAGATGTCATAATAAGCACCAATTATAGCACAAGAATCAAAGTTATTCCATCATCTATAATTATAACCATCAAAGAAATTGAAACAACAACCAAAATTCCACTTAAAATAGCATCAACGTATCCTTATCTCAAAGTTCAAGATTTTCACCCCTCTGCAGAATTTAGCTCAGAAAGGAATTTCGGGGAATTCTGGGTCGAACTGATTCCAGCGATGGAAACACAAAGATCACCCAAAACCAACCATTCATTGAGAAAAAACTCAAAGATATTTGCACACATCCTTAAACCATTCTAAATTCATCATAAGATGCAAACCTATTGACAATTAATTCATGCAATCCCTAAATTCTTCATTCCCAACAAGTTTTCGAGGAATTCCATCGGAGACGGAAATCCACGAGGCTAACAAGACTCAACACTTTCCGAGGAAATGAAAGGGGTGCGGAAACTTGGGAAAATCCGAAGGAAGTGGAAATCCGTGAACCAACCAAATTTTTGAACCTTATGCAACTCTCGCTGAAGTGGCCACAGGAAGGAAACTCAGAGAAATTCGAGGGTGAAGGAAATCCGTGAGGACACAGAAAATCCGAAATCGCAACCCAATCGGGATTTCACCCAAATCGATCGAATGATCATAGATTTGGGGATTTAAGCTTAGAAATTACCTACCTCAAATCACCCATTGATGGAACCAACTTTCAAACTACCCCAAGGGGTGACCTAATTAGAAATGGATAATAAACTCGAGATCAAACCCTAGGGCCACAAGATGAACACACGACCATAAATCTAGTTCACTCGCTTGACACGCAAGGACAAATTCAAAGGAGGGGATAAAAATCATCAAAGCACGATGAGACAACTCATGAAATGAGCAGAGGAATCAACACCAATTTCAAAGGGGAGGTCAAAATGGCTAAGAAAAACCCTAAATTAATTGCAGTCTCCTCAAAATACTAAAATCGAAGTCGCACCAAACCCGACATGCCAAATAAACATTCACACTCATCAATCGAAAGCAAAGCAACAAATACATACCATTGATGAAGTGAAACCAACAATGACAATGACAGGAGGCAACTCCTGACGCGTGAGCAAGGAAGATCAACAAAGTCGCAGCCAAGCTCGAGAAAATGCAGATTCAAACACCATTCATGCCAAGCAATCCGAACCAAGCTCCTCCTCATGTCAACTAAGGAAAAAGAGATTGATTCACAACATAAAAGGCCAACCCAAACCAAATAAATATGATCATAGAGCTCATACATTAGACATCAATACATTGACATGACAACGCTACCCAAATTTGGGAATCCGAAGTTGAGACGAAATTTTGGGAAAATCCAGTAGACACAGAATTACGCGAAGGACGAAAATCCCCGAGAACACCATGAAGCAGCCTCAGTCAAGTTTCAAGACCACTAGGAAAATCCACCAAAGAAGGAAAACCCTGAAACTGACCCAAAACTCACGATATTCAATGTGCTCCTCAATAAGGGAGTTTGCACAAGCAAAATAAGTCATTCAGGAACATGCAAAGGCAACCAAATCCCACAATTGCAGAACCAAAGACCCAGAAGGAAACCAAAAGAGAAAGAAAGAGGGTCCCTACTTTTAGTGGGGCATGTGTGCGAAAAGTGCACAACATGATCCTCATCCGCCATGACACCACTGGTCTTCTTGCACTAAGGCCAAGAGTGCGGTTAAGGCGCCTTTTTCGCCCAACCATGAAGCACATGAATTCTCTGGGTTTCTTTCTAACTCGAAGAAATCGTCGACCCTAAACGAGGAGCCTAGCAACTTGGAACAATAAAATAGGAGGGAACTCTCGATGCATGTCTGATGCCTATATGCATTCCTATACTAGAAAAAAATATTTCATGCGTGCAGGATGTGGCAGAGACATATATAACATAAAAATTCTAGGCGTTTTATCCATCAATTTCAATGGTTCATTAGCTTGGCCAAGCATTCAAAAATAAATGGTAGTTTAAGAAAAGGTTAACTACTGTCTCTAGGAGCCCACATTTGGCATCTTGTCCCAAAAGTTTCTCGTAAAAAGTAAATATTGCATAGTTTCACATAAGCTGCATACAATTTAATAATGCAAACATTCTTTCAAAAAATAGTTACAATTCCAAAATTCACTATTTGGTTTGCAAATAATATAACTCACAAGAAATAAACTCTACATCTGGTTTTACATTTCACAAGGAGTTCATTACAGTTAAACCGCTACACTCCAATGGATAAAAGCAAATTAAATGTACATGTGCTCTTTTCCATTTGCTTACAAACTATCCAATATCCCATTTTCAATTAAATGATTTAATCTCAAATAATAGATTTGTGTAAATTTGATAGAAATACTTCCAATTTAAAATATATACATTCTAACGAGTAAACTTGCTCATTTACATAGTGTATATATATATACCATACTCAGAAATCAATCAAGCTAATACAAAGTTATATCCATTTAAAACAAAAATATAAATCATTCCAAATCAAATTTAATAACCATTATTTTCATGTTTTTAAATCTTGCTCTCATACTTATTGCAATTGTATTCATGTTTATATATAGAAAACTATGTTTTCAACTGAAGTAATTTCATTTCAAATTCAGTAGTTTAGCAAAATAACATTTTCATTCTAATAGAATGAAATTTATTTGAGTATGTTTATATATATGTGTGTGTGTGTGTGTGTGTGCGCGTGCGCGCATGTAGAATTTCTGAAAATTGCATAAACAAACAAAATTATATATACATCTTCAGCTATAAAAATTCACAACATGTTTTTTTTTATACTCCAAATTATTCCCAACATGCATCTATATATTCATTCATTTTTATATATATATACATATATATACATATATATACATATATATATATATAGGGGAGAGTGTTGTGCATATTTTGCACACACGCCCCGTCATAGGCAGGGACCCTCTTTTTTCATTCCCAGCAGGCTTCTTTGCTCTTGTCTCATTTTGTGTGCTCCTAATTTTGCTGTCCTAGTTGGTCAACATGCCCTTCCAAGTCTCATTTTTGGCTGACCATATTTTGCCCCTAAAATAAAAAATTGCTAAGTCTTGGTTTTTTTTCGGGCTTTGCCCCCTCGCTCGCTCGATTCGCTTTTTCCTTCATTTTCTGACTTTAGGGATAGATTTCCTATGGATTTTGGATGTTTTTGTGGTGCCTACATGAACTGACAATGTTTCATTAAGTTTTGGGAAGTTTTGAAAATTCCAAAATTGTATTTCTGTAGCAGCATTCTTAGAACAGCATTTTGGGCTCATGTTTTCGGAATGTACAAGCGCACCTCCAAATCAAAAATGGACTTCGACCTAGATGCTAAAATGGGGTCTTATCCTCCCTGGAACTTTAAAATTCTAAAAGTGTAGTAGGGAAATACCATCTAGAGTTTCGTGCTCCGTCGTTCGTTTCAAACAACATTTCCATAACATCATTCTGGGCTCATGTTTCCGGAACATACAAGTGCACCTCCAAATAAAAAATGGACTTTGACCCAGATGCTAAAATGGGGTCTTATCCTCCATGGAACTTTCAAATTCCAAATTTGCAGCTAGGTGGTACCATCTGGGTCACCCTGCCCCGTTCGCCATTTTCAAAACAACATTCCTAAAACAACATTTCGACCTCTCATTTCCGATTTCAAGAAGCCTACCATGGGTCCATCGACAGAACCATTTGATCGAGTGAGGAATGCTGAAATTCCATTGGGAAGAAGGCAGCTTTCAAGCAGTTTCAACTACAGTAAAAGGGAAATTAGCTAGGAGACAAAACTGCTACAATGATTGGCCACTACAAGACAGAATAGGGAAAAGACAAAGATGTATTTTAAATTACTGAATATTGTGGGGTAGGTGAAGCTCTAATGTAATTGAATCTGGGCCACACAATGTAATTCAATCTTGACCATTCATTTGGGCTTTGGAAAACTATAAATAGAGGTTTCCCCCTCATTTGTAAGTTGTTGGAGAGCTATTGTAAAAATATTCTGCAGCAATAGAAAGTAGCATTGCATGATCTATGGGTGTTACCTTTTGAGTTTTCTCATTATCTATGCATGGTTCTACCTTCTAAGTTAGTTTTAGTTGTAGTTTCTTGAATGGAAGTGGTAATGGTGATTGTTGTTTCAGTATTTGATGAATTTCCAGTTCATACTTTTGGCACTTGTTGATGACAAGCTATTGTGTAAAGTTAGCCTGGGCTTCTTTATTTGATTGCTGCAACTTAGTTCATTTGCATGTTCATGATGTGTGTATGCAAACTAAAAATCTACAGTCCTTAGAAGATTGCACTGGTTTTGTGTAATTGTAGGTTTCTCTTGGCCAAGCAAAACCCAGTTTAGGGAGTTTGTCTACTGTAACAACCTCCATTATCACTGTTCATTCGTAGTTTTAGATCCAGGAACCTTTTCTCTTCCCTACCCTTTTTCCTTTTTTTTTTTTAATAAGTAACCTTAGGCAAGGTTCATTGCACATTGTAAAGCTAAATCTGATGTTGAAATGGAGTTCCAGACTGTTGTTTGAACCTGAAGCAAACACTTAACAACTTTCTCATATTATGAACTCCATTTGCAAATCCAACTTCCCCACTTTGTAACTCATCCGTAAGTCCACCTTGTGATTCTAAAAACTGAAATATTTCAAGCATTGTCAAGACCTGACATCCGAGAGACCTTGGGATAGTGTTCTGCAATTATGGAAAATTGTCTTTCAAGAGAGGTAATGCACCTACACATTACCTGTGTTGTGAAGTGCATAAAAACACCATCAACAGAACTGGCGCTAGAAGGAGGGCTGACATGTTGTGGCTACAAAGTTGAAAGTTGGAAATCGATAAGAGCACTTTCAAAGAATAAATTTGAGATAGAGTGATCTCTTTTAATATTGAGTCATAAAATCAAAAAATTTTGAAGGCAAAAAGAATCTAAGTCGAAATGGAGCAGCATGTACAAATCAACATTGCTTAGCTACATGCAGATTTAAATAGGAGATTGAAGAGACCATTGGCAGATAAGTGTAGGATCCATTGCACTTGCAGGCACAATGAATTGGAGTGTCTAACCTTCTTGAGCAAAATCGAAAGAGTCTTGCAAGGAGATATTCCCTTTTTGGAAATATATCAACCTTTAGCCCTTGCAAACCCAGAGGAAGAATTGACAACCATGGCAGCCAAGGCATTTGAAGAGTTGATCCAAGGATGTTTGGGCAACAAAGACGGACCAAGATTGGAGAAAGTACTAATACCAAGCTGGTGTAGATTTCACAATGCACCACATTCTGAATTTACTTGTTCGTCATGTGCAAGCATCATCACCCAAGTCAAAGGCAATTTGAGCAGGTTGGAGTAGCCAACTGGCAAGGAGAATGAGTCATCCCATGAGGCAGAAAAGCTATCAGCATTTGGAGGACAACACATTGTAGATAGACTGAGAAGCTCCATAGAAATAGATGCTAAGACAACAAACGTTGAAGCTAAAAATGAAAAGGAAGAAGCTGATTTTTTGGGGACAATAAAAAGCTTTGGTGAAGGTTCACTAAGAATAGAGTTGAAAAGCCTCTCCTTTGCCAGTAAGGGACAGTCCTCCACTCAGGAAGAGGAGCCATTGGTAGGTGATGATGATTCAATCAATTTTGCAGCAGTGTATGCTGGGGCAACCAATGAAGATGCTGAAAATCATCAAGAAGAAGAAGTTGACAACCTTGGGACAACAAAAAATGATGATGAAGTCATAACTAAAATTAGAATAGAAGACCTCTCCTTCGTGAATGATAGTGACCAGGCATATGAAAATATAGATTTGGAGGAGTGGGAACAACCACTCCCTATGGTTGTTTACCATCAAGCTTCTTTTTCAAGTGATGATGAGGACCCAGTAGCAGCAAGATATGACCAACTCATCTCTAGATTAGCAAAGGATTGGTCAGAGCTAAAATACCAAGTGGATTTGGAAGTGCTACTACTGCCGAATTGGTGCAGACTTCATGATTCATTGCACTCGGAGTTCACGTGCGAGATATGCCAAGAAGTTGTCCAACAAGTTAAAGAACAAGCAAGGCAACCAAGTACACCACTTCCTGCAATTTCCTCAAGGATGGAACATGAGGATCAAGAGCCCGAGCCAAGTGACAACTCAGTTGAAGGCAGCCCTCAAGACAATGTTGGGACAGTAATAGAAGGAGTACAACAATATAATCTCGAGCTTTTGAGCGATCAAGTAGATCAAACAGGAATGCTTTCCACTAGTCATCAATAATTTCTCCCTCTTCAAGAGCATTTGAGTACCATGGATGATAGGATTTATGGTGAGTCTTTGGAGGAAAATCACATAGTAAATTTTGGCCCCCTTGATGAGGTGCCATCAATTGATGACTTCTTTCCATTGGGAGTTGTGCTACGGAGGTATGCTCATGTCGAGGAAGAACACATCCCAGAAGATGGTAGCGATGAGGGCATACTCCTTGAGCCTCTGAATGGTGATGCACAAGAGTTCTCAGATTGGGAGAGGGCTTCCTTCTCCATTTATAGTGATAGTGAGCAAGGGGAAACGAGTGAGCGTCATGATGAGATGCATGAACAACAAAGAGAAGAAGACAAAGGTGGGGGTGTTGAGATAGCTGCCAACAAAGATGAAGCACCAGGTCGCCTACAAGATGCAACTTGGAGTCCTTCCGCCATGATCATTGTTGATCCTCCTTCATATTTGGATGGCACCAATAGGACAGATTCGTACATGTCATCATCCCATGATATTGAGCATCTTGAAGATAGGGTCGACACTTTGGAAAGGAGATGGGACAACATGCTACCTTTTCGGGACAACAATCATGTGGATGCTCGGTTTGCAGAAGATCAATGAGATGAAGTACTTCTTTTTGAAGAACTGCCAAGGGGGGTTGCTGATCCTACACAAGACGTGGAGGAAGTGTTTTCTGCCCCATTCTCCCTACCTTATGCAGACTTGATGCCTGAAGTGTTTCTCCTTCCACCGTACCCACCCGAGGTTGTTGATGCAAAGACTAACAATGCGGTGCTTGCTCTCGATTGTCAAATGTTGCCACCTCCATGTGATGACACCCAGGTTCTATC
This sequence comes from Sequoiadendron giganteum, assembly GCA_007115665.2. Taxonomy (NCBI): domain Eukaryota; kingdom Viridiplantae; phylum Streptophyta; class Pinopsida; order Cupressales; family Cupressaceae; genus Sequoiadendron; species Sequoiadendron giganteum. The sequence continues at coordinate 185,445,120 of CM021110.1, read as the reverse complement.
CTTCCTTTCTCCTGTTAATTTTCATAGTTGCACCTATCATTTTAATTATGGAAATGAGGAAAAATGAACGTGTTTATGGATTAACCATGGGTTTAGCGAGCCTCCTCAATTGCTGATTTTCCCTAGCCGAGTGACTGAATTTGAATGCTGCAATATTGAATTTATTTTCTCTAAACATAAGGATAAATCTGTATGTTTGAGAACTATAACGACTGCCCGTTTGCTTGTGCATGCGCTGCAAAATCCAATGAGCATGAACATCAACTCGCCTTACCCAAACGTAATTCTTTGTAAATATCTTTGTACATAACTCATTTTGAATAGTGTAGGTTTCCTGTAAATAATCCGCTTTCCTGCTTTCCTTAGGTAAGTTGGTTTGTTGTAGGTTGTTTGCTTTGGGGTGTTTTCTTTCATTGTCTCATTTTGGTGTTTGCTTTTGTTTGCTCTCGCTTTGCTTAGGGTCCCTTTGTTTTTGGCTGGGCGCATCTGTGCGCACAACAACCATTCTTCTTTCCTGGGGTTGTTCTATGCATTTCTTTTTCAAACTCTAATCAAGTTTTTAGCTGTTAGTATCAAGTGATCTAGATGTTTGATTCAAAGTGGATAAGTCATTGGTTGGTCTGATTCTGAAGTATTCTAGAATCTTATATCTCTCACAAATTTTAAGGATCTGACGGTCACTGTAGGTCCTTTGTGAAGTCTAGTTAAGTGAAAAATCTAAAATTCTACTCGAGCACCACTGTGATTCTCAGCCCTGAGTGCGAGCTTCGTTGCTTGCAGGGTGAAATAAAAGAACTGAAAAGAGAAAAGAAACAAAGAAAGAAAGCAAAATATTGAAAATCAAAAGAAGAGAAATTCAGCTTTTCAGGGGTATACGAGCAACTCTACCGGGGCTATGGACGCCTGACCGGCAGTAGAGCAATGTTTGGGAGAATCATAGCGACAACCTCGTCGGGGCTATGGACGCTTGATTGGCAGCAAGGCAATATCTTGGATGCTTTGGGAATTAGAATAAACTACGTAACTTAACTTGATGGAGCTTGGATTCTCGCAGCAACTGAAGGATGGGAATTAATGCAACTGCACACATTTGGATTTTTAGCATACTAAAGGTCGGGTTAACTAGTGGTTTTGACCCTTTGGTTGAGCGTCTGGCTTGTTTTCCCTAGCATGAAGGTCAGAACCAAAGATTCTGGGTTTGTGATTCTAGTTTTTCATTGAAATGCTATAGAGCATTCCCCCAACGAGTCGCCATTTGTTGTGCATATTTTGCACACACGCCTCGTCATAGGTAGGGACCCTATTTTTTTCGCTCCCGGCGGGCTTCTTTGCTCCCATCTCATTTTGTGTGCCCCTCATTTTGCTATCCTAGTTGGTCAACATGCCCTTCCAAGTCTCATTTTTGGCTGACCATATTTTTCCCCTAAAATAAAAAATTGCTAAGTCTTGGTTTTTTTTCAGGCTTTGCCCCCTCGCTCGCTCGATTCGCTTTTTCCTTCATTTTTTGACTTTGGGGATAGATTTCCTATGGATTTTGGATGTTTTTGTGGTGCCTACATGAACTGACAATGTTTCATTAAGTTTTAGGAAGTTTTGAAAATTCCAAAACTGTATTTCTGTAGCAGCATTCCTAGAACAACATTTCGGGCTCATGTTTCCGGAACATACAAGTGCTCCTCCAAATCAAAAATGGACTTTGACCTAGATGCTAAAATGGGGTCTTATCCTCCTTGGAACTTTCAAATTCCAAAATTCCAGTTGGGAAATACCATCTGGAGTTCCGTGCTCCATCAGCCGTTTCAAACAACATTTCCAAAACAACATTCTGGGCTTATGTTTCTGGAACATACAAGCGCACCTCCAAATCAAAAAAGAACTTCGACCCAGATGCTAAAATGGGGTCTTATCCTCCCTAGAACTTTCAAATTCCAAAATTGCAGTAGGAAAATACCATCTGGAGTTCTGTGCTCCGTCGACCGTTTCAAACAGCATTTCCAGAACAACATTCTGGGCTCATGTTTCCGGAACGTACAAGCGCACCTCCAAATCAAAAATGGACTTCAACCCAGATGCTAAAATGGGGCCTTATCCTCCCTGGAACTTTCAAATTCCAAAATTGCAGCTAAGAAATACCATCTAGAGTTCCGTGCTTTGTCGGCCATTTCAAACAGCATTTCCAAAACATCATTCCGGGCTCATGTCTCCGGAACATACAAACGCACCTCCAAATCAAAAATAGACTTCTACCCAGATGCTAAAATGGGGTCTTATCCTCCCTGGAACTTTCAAATTCCAAAATGGCAGCAGGGAAATACCATCCGGAGTTTCATGCTCTGTCGGCCGTTTCAAACAGCATTTCCAGAACAACATTTCAGGCTCATGTTTTGGGAACATACAAGCGCTCCTCCAAATCAAAAACGGACTTCGACCCAGATGCTAAAATGGGGTCTTATCCTCCTTGGAACTTTTAAATTCCAAAATTGCAGCCGGGAAATACCATCCGGAGTTCCGTGCTCCGTCGGCCATTTCAAACAACATTCCAGGCTCATGTTTCCGGAACGTACAAGCGCACCTCCAAATCAAAAATGGAATTCGACCCAGATGCTAAAATGGGGTCTCATCCTCCCTAAAACTTTCAAATTCCAAAATTGCAGCAGGGAAATAGCATCCGGAGTTCCGTGCTCCGTCGGTCGTTTCAAACAGCATTTCCAGAACAACATTTTGGGTTCATGTTTCCAGAACGTACAAGCGCACCTCCAAATCAAAAATGGAATTCGACCCAGATGCTAAAATGGGGTCTTATCCTCCTTGGAAATTTCAAATTCCAAATTTGCAGCTAGGTGGTACCATTTGGGTCGCCTTGCCCTGTTTGTCGTTTTTAAAACAACATTTCGGCCTCTCATTTCCGATTTCAAGAAGCCTACCATGGGTCCATCGATAGAACCATTTGATCCAGTGAAGAATGCTGAAATTTCATTGGGAAGAACGCAGTTTTCAAGCAGTTTCAGCTACAGTAAAAGGGAATATAGCTAGGAGACAAAACTGCTACAGTGATTGGCCACTACAAGACAGAATAGGGAAAAGACAAAGATATATTTTAAATTACTAAATATTGTGGTGAAGGTGAAGCCCTAATGTAATTGAATCTGGGCCACACAATGTAATTCAATCCTGAACATTCATTTGGGCTTTGGAAAACTATAAATAGGGGTCTCCCCCTCATTTGTAAGTTGTTGGGGAGCTGTTGTAAAAATATTCTGCAGCAATAGAAAGTAGCATTGCATGATCTATGGGTGTTACCTTTTGAGTTTGCTCATTATGTGTGCATGGTTCTACCTTCCAAGTTAGTTTTAGTTGTAGTTTCTTGAATGGAAGTGGTAATGGTGATTGTTGTTTCAGTATTTGATGAATTTTCAGTCCATACTTTTGGCACTTGTTGATGACAAGCTGTTGTGTAAAGTTAGCCTGGGCTTCTTTATTTGATTGCTGCAACTTAGTTCATTTGCATGTTTATGATGTGTGTATGCAAACTGAAAATTTGCAGTCCTTAGAAGATTGCACTAGTTTTGTGTAACTGTAGGTTTCTCTTGGCCAAGCAAAACCTAGTTTAGGGAGTTTATCTACTGTAGCAACCTCCATTATCACTGTTCATTCATAGTTTCAGATCCAGGAACCTTTTCTCTTCCCTACCCTTTTTCCTTTTTTTTTAATAAGTAACCTTAGGCAAGGTTCATTGCACATTGTAAAGCTAAATCTGATGTTGAAATGGAGTTCCAGACTGCTATTTGAACCTGCAGTAAACACTCAACAACTTTCCCATCTTAAGAACTCCATTTGCATATCCAACTTCCCTACTTTGTAACTCATCCGTAAGTCCACCTTGTGATTCCAACAAATCACATAAACAACTGAAATAGTCCAAGCATCGTCAAGACCTGACATCCGAAAGACCTTGGGATAGTGTTATGCAATTGTGGAAAATTGTCTTTCAAGAGAGGTAATGCACCTACACATTACCTGTGTTGTGAAGTGCATAAAAACACCATCAACAGAGAGGAGCTGATACGTACACACCCAAAATTGCTTGGTCCATAGTATTTAAAAATACCCATTATGAAAAAAAGCAACCCAACAATATTTTTCCATGTGGGAGGTTGAAATTCATCCACAACTTTTAAAAATAAAAAAAATGACTTGTTGACTGATACATAGGCACCTCGGGTGCCACTTCCTATGTGGCTCGACGTCTGAAGTTGATAGCCTTGCCATGTCAACTTCTCTCAATCCGCCACCCTAAGAATCCACTACGTCGCATTTATCACTTGCCGCCACTTCCTATTCTTATCGACTGTTGTGTTCAATTACTATCACCTCTCCTAAGCTCCACACCACCCCACGTTTATTTCAAGCTAACTTGCATTGAATGCTCCTAGTGCCTCGCTCTTCTCGCTATCTTTTCAGCCTTTTATTCTAGCAAGTAGACGTTCTTTCTTCGCTTGCACGCCACAACCTACTCAGTTCGTCGTTTGTAACCTTCCTCTATTCACTACAACTTGCGATGCTTGGTTGTGGGTTTGTATTTGGGTAGAAGCTGATACAGAGATGGGTAAACGCCAATTACCAAACGTTACCAGCGGCTCCACTTCCGCCATGCAAGCAACGAACGGGTTCCTCGTCGCCATGAACAAGTTCCTCGCCGCCATGAAGGTCACCGCAAGCAACGAACGGGTTCCTCATGTGTTCGACCCAGGTGAGCTTGCTCACTAAGGCTCACCATTATTCAGTTGTTTGAGTTTGGTTTGCAATTTCAATTTTTTTTATTGGTCTTTTGGTGTTGTAGATATTGTTTCTTTAGTTGAAGTTTAGTGTTTATGAACACTATCCTATTTGTGTTCATAAACACACTAAATCTTTTGTTCAAGCATTGCTTTGTTTATATAATAGATAATAATATTGTTGGTTGTTTCCCCGCCATTGAAATTTTTGGGGTTGTTTTCTTCTTTCATTAATAATATTGTTCATTGTTTCCTTGCCATAGATGAAGTTGTATTTTTGTTTATATGGGTTCTGCTCCGTAGGGTTTATATTGAAAATATTACTCATATTTTGGAATTTCTCTTTCATTAGGGTTTATTTTGAAAATATAACACTCATAGTTTAGCATTTATGTTTCCTTAGGGTTTATTTTGCAAATTTTACAGTCATAGTTTTACCATTTTTGTTTCATAGGTTCTGCATTGTCATATACTATGCTTATCGTATTCTTTCTCATAGGTTCTCCAATATCATTGACTCTGGTTATCCTATTCTCATATATTTTGCAGTATCATTGACTCTACATATTGTATTCTCATAGGTTCTGCATTATCATTGACTCTTCTTATCATAATCTCACAAGTTATGCATTATCATTCACTTTGCTTATCATTTTCTCATAGGTTATACATTATCATTGACTCTGCTTATCATATTCTCATAGGTTCTACATTTTCATTGACTCTGCATATCCTATTCTCATAGTTTATGCATTATCATTGACTCTGCTTATCGTAATCTCATAGGTTCTGCATTATCATTGACTTTTCTTATTGCATTATCATAGGTTCTGCATTATTATTGATTTAGGTTGTGTTCTCTATTTCATTAACCAAAAAAAATCATGTGGATTAATCTTTTTTTAGGTTTTGCTTCATCTTTTCAGTCACTTAAAAAAATTATGTTGTTTTTGTGCCATAGATAAATATGTTGGTGTTATTTATATTGCAAATATTACACTCATAGTTTAGCATTTATGTTTCATAGGTTATGCATTATCATTCACTCTTCTTATCGTAATCTCACTGGTTCTGCATTATCATTCACTCTGCTTATTATTTTCTCATAGGTTTTGCATTATCATTATCTCTAATTATCCTATTCTCATAGGTTCTGCATTATCATTGACTTTGCTTATCGTATTATCATAGGTCATTATCATTGAGTTAGGTTGTGTTCTTTGTTTCATTAACCAAAAAAAAATGTGGGTTAATCTTTTTTTAGGTTTTTCTTCATCTTTTTAGTCACTTAAAAAATTTATGTTGCTTCTGTGCCATAGATAAATATGTTGGTGTTGTTTATTTTGGGTTCTGCTCCATCAATTCAGTCATATGCATATGTTATAATTGTTATACTCTTACTATTTTCCATTCAAAAGCTTTATATTGTTCTTCATTATAACCATTACAGTCATGGGTTAATGTTCACGTTTCAATAAATGTTGTTGAGTACCATTTCTATGTGCCATTGATAAAATTGGGGGTTTAGGTTTTTCATACGTGCTGCTTCATTCATTCATTATTGCTATTTTCGTTAGGTGACATTCATTAAATTAGGGGTGTTATGTTTCCCAATGGTTAGGATTCATCAATTCAAACATGCAACTATTGGAGCTTTTTTGTTTGCATTACAAAAATTTGGGGGTCTTATTTTTTTCATAGGTTCTGCTTGATTAGGTAGGGGAGAGGAGCCGATACGTATGCACCCAAAATCGCACAGTTCACATGGCAAGCCACGTGGACCAATAGCATTTTTTAAAAAAACCCATTATGAAAAAACGAATACCCAACTTCATCATGGTTAGTCTTCATTGATAAATATAGGGGTGTTATGATTATCATATGTGCTACTTCATTAAATCTGTAATGCAAATGTTTGTATCATTTTTTAGGTGCCATTGATTATTTTGGGGGTGTTATCTTTTGCATAGCTTATTTTCCATCAATTTAGTCATCCAATTATTGTACCTTCTTTTCATGCCTTGGAAATATATGGGGGTGTTCTATTGTTTTTAGGTTTTGCTTCATTAAATCAGTCATGAATAAATTGTACCTTTACATAGACATATACATAGAAATATATATTAAATGCACGTTTTACTCATTTATATATATGCATATGCATATGTATAGACATATACATAGACATATGTATATGTATATCAGATATTAAATGCATACGTAATTGTATTTATTTTGAAACAAAACAATACACATTGGTAGCCAAACATGATGAAGTGTATCCAACTTGTATATGCTTAAGGTCTTTGCATCTTCTTTATATATATATGCATATGTATAGACATATTCATATACATATACATATGTTTATGTTTGTGTATATGTATATGAATATGTCTATATATATGTATATGTATATGTGTATATACATATACATGTACATATACTACTTTCACGACATCCTGCATATTTTTTGAGCCAACTTGCATCCAATGCTCCTAGTGCCTCATACACTTGTCAACTTTACAACCTTTCATTCTAGCAATTTCTCGTTATTTCTTCACAATGATGGCAATGTATGTGTGTGTATGTGTATGTGTTTGTGTATGTCTATGTCTATGTCTATGTCTATGTCTATGTCTATGTTTGTGTGTATGTTTATGTCTATGTAAATCTTATGTCGTCTATGTGTATGTATATGTGTATGTCTACGTGTATGCATTTGTATATGTAAATGTGTATGTTTATATATAAATGTGTGTGTGTATAGATGTGTGAAGAGGTCTTAAGTGGACAACCTTGCCACATCTACTTCTCTCAGTCAACCACCCTACTAAAACTCCACTGCGTCACATTTGTCACTCACTTCCCCTTTCTATACTTCTCTACAATCGTGTTTAATTAACTTATGTCTATGCCTATGTATACGTGTATGTGTATGTGTATGCTTCATAAATTCAGACCTACAACAATTGTATCTTTTGTAGGTTCCATTGATTCATTTGGGGGTGTCCTCTACTTTATATGATGTGCACCTATACGTCAGTCCTCCACAAATTTTTAAAAAAAACCATCCATAAATAGGCACAATGACATCATACATAAATCAGATTTAAAATGCACACTTAATAACATTTATTTCAAAACAAAACAAGTACACGGTGGCAGCTTGATGTATGAGCTCCTCGGTTTGCTTGCACCTTGCTAAGAGAACCAACTAGTCTCTTCTAGAAACCTAGTCTCCTCTAGGTCCTGATTGGCTTAGATGATTAACTAAGTCCAATCTTAGCTCTGTTCTAAGAGCTCTCCCTGTGTGCTTCACCTTGGAGGTCAAACAACATTTTACAATGTCAAATTCCTGCTCACTTTCCTTCCTCACTTAGAGAACTCTAAGTGTCTTTTTCTCCCAAATTCTCATTCTTCATTGCCCTTCATTGCAGGGGTGTTTTTCCTTGTCAAGACCTTCATAAAATATCCATTTGGAACCATTTCATTAGATTCTTGAGCCTTGTTCTGGTCAGATTCAAGATTTCACTTTTAGAAGACCTCAAATTAGGCCTATTTCTAATGGTCTTTACCAGTCCGAAATTGCTATTGTTTGTAAAATAATTCCAAAGACTCTATGAATCTAAAAACATATTTGAGTACCCTTTTAAGATTTTTAAATCGCCCAATGATTCTTTTGGCTTGACAGTGACCGTACAGGGGGTTCCTATAACCTAGGGTATGAAGGTTTTGAAGACCTAGTTTCTAGGAATTCACTATTTTTCCTCTTCAAACATTACTCTAGTGTCTTTGTAAGATCTATAACCTCATGTCACATCAAGACCTTTCCCTAACCCTCCTAGAATGATACTGAAACCGTACTGTATGACCTTTTCCTGCAAGAAATCTTTAAAGCTTCTTCTCTAGCTCTCTAACCGGGCTCCTCCTGCTCGCCTAGAGATCAGCAGCTATAAGAAGCTTCTCCACTTACTGTCATGCTTCCTAACTCTACTAATTATGTACACTAATGACTCACCTACCATTACACCCTTCCTCAGGTGTTTCCCAAGGTTAGAGCTCATGGGGGAGCCATGAGAACACCAACTGGTCAGCAAAGGACTAGCAGAGCTCTACCACAAAAATGACTCAACTAACACTAAATCTAACTTAACCTAGCTTGATTAACAAATGGAAACAACTTACAACTATGCTATCAACACAATATTAACACTAATTCAATACATTTGAAGTATCTATAGTCACATACACTCAACAACAATCGGCATCAACCAAAAAACACAGAAATTACAGAATTTGCTTTTTTTCTCATTTTCAAAAGCTTCCTTACAAAAATGACTAACTTCTTTCATAAAAAATTCTCTCTACTCAATGATTCAAGTCTCATGTCATAATGGATGCCAACTCCATGATTCTAGGCTTGTTGGTCGAATTCCTCCTCCACTTCCTATTCCCAAGGGAATCCAAGGGCAACCGGTTTGCATGCAACAAACAATGCAAACTGCCTTCTAATCTTTGGCATCTTTTTCCATGCCTTGAGCCTACTGCTTAGGACCATCCTTCCCTCAAGAATTAGAGGAACCAACTCCATAAATGGCCTTAAGTCATCATTACAACCTTCATTAAGTATTTGAACAACTCAAAGACTCTACTCCCCTAGATAATAAACATTAAGAAATCTAACTTATTAACTATGGCAAAATAGTGTGACCGTAGTCTTAAGGACTAAGGTCAGTTAGCCCAAACAAAAGCAAGACCATCTAAGGTCTAAAGCAAATACATAAACATTCTAACTTGGCTAAGGTTAAATACAAGCCAAAAAAATAATAAAACATAGAGGTTAGCCTAGGTGCTCCTGCACCACAGCCAAACATGATGAAGTGTATCCAACTTGTATCTGACATATAACAAGTACCATTCCGACATGGAATTTAAACAACCCAAATATTAAGATATGCACCCTTCCCCATAAACTGGTAAACCCAACTATTGCACCAATGTAGGCATCACTTTCACATTAATCACAACTACACAACTTAAACAAGGTGCCAATTCAACACAATTCAAACCCATCTCACCCATCTTTGAGCGACTACCAAACCCATTACAACCATGTTTCCCATCGTAACATAACCAAACCAACAAGCAAATGCATTTGCCTGTCTCATCAATAATGAAACCTACAACACATATCAGTACCAATCTGTCCCATCTCACCAAGTATGGTGCAAATGTAGTAGTGGTGAACTCGAAAATCCCATCTGCTTCCATTTTTACAAGCTGTAAGGCACCCATTATTAAATACAAAATTATGGAAACAATTGCAAACAATACACCAAACTAATCAACTAAATAATTAATGGCCGAAATCAATCAAATTCACCAAACAACCATCAATCAAATTCAAATAATTCCCAATTCAAATAGCCATGAAAACCTTCAAGTATTCACATGTATTACCATAGATCAATATTGAGCAGTAAAGCTTTGTTACAACATGTATTTACAAGAGCTGTTTTTCCTAAGGCCTTTCATGGTTGCCTATGTAGCACTTCATAGTTGAAAGGTCCAATTGTGGACAAAGTGCAACATAGATTACCATTACAAAGGCTTTGGTAAAATCAAGTCTCCCTAAACCATTACATCTTGTAACAATTGCACAAACTATTGAATCATCAATTGAATCATGCAACTATTGTAGCTTTGTATTTGAATCACTTAGGGGACTTGGTTTTGTGAAGGCTTGTCATGGTTACCTATGCAACACTTCACAATTCAAATGGAATTGTGGACCCGTGCAACATAGGTTTCCATCAGACAAGCGTTCATAAAATCAAGTCTCCCTAAACCATTACATCTTGTAACAATTGCACAAACTTTGACACTACAAATTGTGTTTAATATTTGTATGGTTGGAATTTATAATTCTTTTCATGGTTCCAACATGAAGGTCTACTATTCAATTAATTTTTGGGGGTTCTCCTTTGCATAGATTATCCTTCATCAAATCAGCCCCGCAACAATTCTATCAATTTTAGGTGCCTTTGATTAAGTGCAAGTGAGTTCTATTTTATAGGTGCTTTGATTCATTTGGGGGTGTTATCTTTTTAATAGGTTAGGGTACATCAATTGAATCATGAAACTATTGTAGCTTTGTATTTGAATCACTTAGGGAACTTGGTTTTGTGAAGGCTTGTCATGGTTACCTATGCAACACTTCACAATTCAAATGGAGTTGTGGACCTGTGCAACATAGGTTGCCATCAAATGAGCGTTCATGAAATCAAGTCTCCTTAAACCACTCCATCTTGTAACAATTGCAAAAAATTTGACACTGCAAATTGTGTTTAATATTTGTATGGTTGGAATTTACAATTCTTTTCATGGTTCAAACATGAAGGTATACTATTCAAATAATTTTGGGGGGTTCTCTTTTGCATAGGTTATCCTTCATCAAATCAACCTTGCAACAATTCTATCAATTTTAGGTTCCTTTGATTAATTGCAAGTGTGTTATATTTTATAGGTGCTTTGATTCATTCGGGGGTGTTATCTTTTTAATAGGTTAGGGTACATCAATTGAATCATGCAACTATCGTAGCTTTGTATTAGAATCACTTAGGGGACTTGGTTTTGTGAAGGCTTTCAATGGTCATATGTATATGTGTATGTGTACATATATGTACATGTATATGTATATGTGTGTGTATATATATATATATATTTGTATACATATATGTATACATAAACATATATGTATATAGAATTTCTTACATGCATTATTTTGCTTACCAAGAATATATTTATGTCTCTATTGTTTAGTTGACTGAATTGATGAAGCAAAACCTATATGTATATTTGTATGTCTATGTTTTATGTATATGTATATGTGGATGTGGATGTGTATGTGTATGTATATATATTTTCTTACATGCACAACCTATGAAAATGAGAACCCCAAATTTATCTATGACATCGAAAAAACCAACAATATTATTTGTTACTCCAATGACAAATTGCAGCATTGCTTATATGCATTCATTTGAAAAATTGAACAGCCCCAAATTTATTTATAGCATGGGAAAAACATACAATGTTATGTATATGTGTATGTGTATGTGTACGTGTATCTATATATATATTTATGTATATTTGTGTATACATGTATATATATTTACATATACATATATGTATATATATGTGCATATGTATATAGAATTGCTTATATGCAGAACCTATGAAAAAGAGAACAACCCCAGGTTTATGAATGGCATCAAAACAATGAACTATATTGTTTGTTACTGAAATGAAAAATTGCAACATTGCTTACATGCATTCATTTCCATGAATGAATTGAATCACAAAAGAATAATATATATGCATTCATTTACATTGAATTGAAGATGAAGCATCACCTATGAAAAATAAAACACCCCCAAATTCATCAATGACACCTGAAAAAGATAGAATAGTTGCACAACTTAATTGTATATGTATATGTATATGTGTATGTGTATGTGTATGTATATTGGTATGTATATGTATATGTATATAGATATGTATATACATATGCATATGGATATACATATGTATATGTATATGCATATGCATATGTATATGTATATGGAACCCGTTCATGGCGGTGATGAACCCATTCGTTGCTTGCATGGCGGAAGTGGAACTACTGGTAATGTTCAGTAACTAGCGTGTACCTATCTCCTAACCGGATTCTACCCAAATACGAACCGGTCTCTGAGCATCACAGGTTGTGGTAAAGATTTGAAGGTTGCAGATGATGAACCGAGCAGGTAGTGGCCTGCAAGTGAAGAAAGATGATAACTTGCTAGAATGAAAGGCTGAAAAGTTAGAGAAAAGAGCGAGGCACTAGGAGCATTCAATGCAGGTTGGCTTAGAAAATATGTATGTATATGTATATAGATATGTATAGGTATATGTATGCATATATATATATGTATATACATATATATATATGTATGCATATATATATATATATGTATGCATATACATATGCATATGTATATCTATATGTATATGTATATACATAGGTATATGGATATGTATATACATATACATATACATATGTATATGTATATGTATATTCATACGTATATGTATAGGTTGGCTGGAAAAAAATTGCGGGGTGGTGTGAAGCTTAGGAGAGGAGACATTAATTCAACATGACAGTCGATAAGAATATGAAGTGGCGGCGAGTGATAAATGCGACGTAGTGGATTCTTAGGGTGGCGGACTGAGAGAAGTTGGCGTGGTAAGGCTGTTAACTTCGAACGCTGAGCCACACAGGAAGTGGCACCCGAGGTGCCTATGTATCGGTTGACGGGTCATTTTTTTGATTTTGAAAAGTCGTGGACAAATTTTGACCTCCCACGTGGCAAAATAACTGGAAAAGGAATAGAAAATGACAAAATGTCAATGAAGAAGCAAACATTGCAAATCAAAATAGTGAAACATTGCAAATTACATAGAACACACATTGCAATATGATCATAATACATTGCAAATCAAAACAATAACGATGCATCTATAATTATCATATATTTAAAACTGTCAACAAAGAAGCGTACATTGAAAATAAAAACAATAACACACATTGCAAATTACATACAACACTTTTTGGAATATGATCAGATTACTTCATAAACCAAAACAAAAACAATCAATATGTACTTATCAAAAAATTACAACTGTCCACAATTTCGGTGCATTTGTAAATATCAAAAATTCTAAAGTGTATGAAACTTGAATTGCATGCGAAAACCAAAAAAAAAGGCATCATCTAGTTGTTGCTATTGTGAAAAGGATCTTGGCTGGTTGGGGTGCCAATTGCCATGTTCTCGTCCCCTTCCACTCAACGAGGATTTCTGCATACATGAGTGAGACTTGTAGTGGTAAATTGGGTGCAAGTGACATGTGTTGGGGGCAATGGTGAACACATCTATACATCCCGAGTGGCAATTTGATATGGATATTGAGTGCCCTTAAAGTTAGATTGGGAGAGGCTTGAATAATTCATTGTTGTCTAGAGAACTGAGGGATATTAATGTTGAGAATATCATGGAAGACTCCATTACTTTGAGACAACGGATTAGAAGTGCTCCTTAATCGCCTCTCTCTCTGTAAAGCCCTATGTGCCTCCTCAATATCTTTTTAATTTTGGTCATGTTCCTTGCAAAGCCTCTCTTGCTCCTTTTTTGCATCTCTATCCTTTTTCTGTTGTAATTTTTTCTACTCTTTTTCTTTTCGCAGTATGTCCTCAATTTTAGCATTCTCCTTCAACTCCACTGCCATAATTTTTGCTTCCCTTTTCTCCTCATTCTGTTGTCTCTTTCTTTCTTTTATCTCCTCGACCTTTTTCTTCCTTTGCTCTTGCTCCATTAACAACCTCATGTATTCATCTTTTGTCAACAATTGAGACTGTCTACTAATTCAAATTGCACCTGCTTTGGATTTCTTTTGACGGACAGTGTGCACAGGCAGCTTGAGGAACTTGTTGATGTGCATAACTGTTTGTGTTTCTTGTGTCCCATCCAATTGTGTGGAAATGACCTCCTCCACTACCTGTGAGCCCTATGGTACATCTTCATTGCCTCATAAATTTGAATTGCAAGAAGGAGCATAGTAATGCACAACTTGAGAAGGGTCAATTTCTGGTGGTGGTGATGGGAAAGTATAGGTATCATGTTGTTCTAGTACTTCCAAATCAATGCCCAAGTTCATTGCTCCCTCAACCAACTAGGATGGTTGGCTTTATTGTGATGGAAGATCTAAAATTTCGCTGAATTGATCAATGGGGTTGTCCACCATGGGAGGGGTGTGTTCATTAACCACCACTTGTGCAACCAATTCAACAAGACAACTATGAGGTGAGTGTTGTGTTTCTGTTGCAGTCTACATGTGTCCATCTGGAAGAGTGGACTGCAATACTGCGACATCATCACTTGACACACCAAGTACAAAAAGGCTGAGAATGTTTTCAACTGTGTCAACATCCTCGCTAACCACAAATATCTCACTAGGACGCATGTCATTGACAAATGCATCCGGATTCAATGGCCATATACCAGTCCTTTTAAACCCAGCTTTGATGTTGTCAACTATCAAAGCTCTTTTCATTGCTTTGCTGCCTAACATTGCAAGTTCTCTCCTCACTTTAATGTTTGGAAACGTTGACAAAAAATCTGCATTTTCTAATTTGAAGTAAGCTTTAAAAGGTGCAAACACACTCACATCCAATGGTTGTAGCTTATGTGATGTGTGTGATGACAATGTTAACAAATCTACACTGATATCTCTTGCTTCCTGAATGGTTTCAACTGCTACATGGATTCCATGACCGTCAAAGATCAGCAAGACCTTGTTGGGGGCAATACATCGCCTGGAACTGGGGTTTTGAAGTGGGTCAACCAATCTATGAACAATTCTTTGGTCATCCATGCATGGGGCTGGGCTTCCATGCAAGCACTTGGTTCACAGTCTATGATGTAATTATCTATGTTCACGCTCCCCTTGAACAAGTAGAATCTTGGAATGATTTTCCCGGTAGCATTGACACAACATAGAATGGTTATCTATTCACGGCTCTTTGGGATAAAGTAAGAGACATTCCTGCTACCTTTTCTTGTGAGCACCTTCATGGACCCATTTTTGCTTGCTTAGATGCCAGTTTCATCGCAATTACATATGCGATCAGGACCATATGGCATGGCTTCGTATGCTGCAGATAGTGTTTTGTAGAATGCATCTACAACATCATCTCTAAGATTGAATGCCCTATCTTTGTCTAGGCCTTCAACAGTTCATAATGCGAGTTCAAGATGTCTGTGCTTGAAGCCTGTCCACCAAGACTTCCTTGGGAAGCCATTGGTGAAAGGGTTTGGCCTATTCTAACATATTTGAGCAACCTCATACTTAAGATTGACTATCTCAAGACCATGACCAATATCAACCATTTGCTTGCACCATTCCATAATAAGATGTTCTTCCTCTTCGGTGAGGACTATTGGCAAACTTTTCTTGGAAGTTGTTGTTAGACCCCCTAGCCATTTGGACAGTGTGGATGTTGGGATTGACCACTTTTTGGAAGCCCCCCTTATTAACATGTCATTCTCTTCAACATCATAGAATTCCCTTTTCATGTCATCCGAAGACCACGACTTCTATATTTATTTTACCTTCTGCGGTATTTGAGGTGTAGTAACCTCAATTTGAGGTATTTGAGGAGTAGAAACCTCATCTACTTGTGCAACGAGATCTATTTCAGGGGGAAATCAACATCCTCGCTTGTCGGCGGGCAACCTTGTCATGGATCTTTTTTTTTTTGTTCCCAGTACAGGTCACCACTGCATTGCCCTTGGCCATCTACATAGAATAAGTAGAATGAAAACAGTGATGCTTGAGTAGAAAAAACAATTAGTTTGTAATGCAAAACATATGAGAATATGATAAGAAGAGTCAATGATAATGCAAAACCTATGAAACATAAATGGTAAACTATGAAATACAAATGATTGAACAGTTATCTTTATATGTATGAAGAGAGTGATGTGATGCTTGAATAGAAGAATAATTAGTTTGTGATGCAGAAAAAATGAGAATATGATAATTAGAGTCAATGATAATGCAAAACCTATGAAACATAAATGGTAAACTATGAAACACAAATGCTTGAATAGTTATCTTTATATGTATGAAGAGAGTGATGCTTGAACAAAAGATTATTTAGTTTTTGTATGTGTTATCTTTTTAGTTTGTTGCATTTCAATTGAGATTATCTTTTGTAATAGTTTAGAGAGTTACATCTAATCTGGAGTGAGTGACATAAGGAAATAGAGGAGTAAGAAGCACAAAATCACAAACTATGCAAGGGACTTAGAGTTTAAGAACATCTCATATCTCTTAAGCGTTTACAACATTAACATTCTCATGCACAATAAAGTTAAAACCACTCATATTTGAACTATGACACAATAGAAAGCTTACAAATGAAAAACAGTAAGAGTTTAACAAAGCTCACATATTTTTTCTATGACGAACTCATTGACATGCATAAATATTTGTCAATTGATGAAGCAAAAACCTATGAAAATGATGAAAAAAAAACCTTATAAAATAGAAACCTTAGTGACTGATAATGCAGAACCTATGAGAATAAGATATCCAGAGTGAATGAAAATGTAGAAGCTATGAGAATAAGATAACTAGAGTGAATGATAATATAGAACCTATGAGAATAAGATAACTAGAGTGAATGATAATGTAGAACCTATGAGAATAAGAAAAGCAGAGTGAATGATAATGCAAGACCTATGAAACATAAATGGTAAACCATGATCAATATTTACCATATAAACGATAATGCATAACCTATGAGACTACGATAAGTAGAGTGAATAATAATGCAGAACCATTGAGACACATGAAAAGCAGAGTGAATGATAATGCAAAACCTATGAAACATAAATGCTAAACTATGAGTGTAATATTTGCAATATAAACCCTACTGAAACATAAAGGGTAAACTATGACTGTAAATTTTTCAATATAAACCCTAGGGAAACAAAGATGGTAAACTATGACTGTAATATTTATAGTATAAACCCTAGGGAAACCAAAATGGTAAACTATGATTATAACATTTGTAATATAAACCTTTGGGAAACAAAAATGGTAAATTATGACTGTAATATTTGCAATATAAACCCTAGGGAATGTATATGCTAACGAATGACTGTATTATTTTCAAAATAAACCCTAGGGAAAGCTTTAAATGGTAAACCATGACTATAATATTTGCATTATAAACCCTATGGAACACATATGCTAACCTATGACTGCAATATTAGCAATATAAACCCTACCGATACATAAAGAAACACCTGTGACTATAATATTTGCAATATAAACCCTAGGGAAACATAAAAAAAATCCTATGACTGTAATGGCTGTAATGAAGATCAATATAAAGATTAGAAATGGAAAACAATAATGGTTGTAATGAAGAACAATATAAAGTAAATGAATGGGAAAGTGTGAAAGGAAAACCTAGAACAATATGGATGTTGGTGCACTGGAATCTGAGTTGTTGCCTCCCCTTGATGTTAGCTCATTAAATTTTGTGCTTCTCACTCCTCCTTTTCTTATGTCGCTCACTGCAAAATAAGTGAATACTTGTTGGTTTTCACGACTATTTGAATTGGGAATTATTTGAATTTGATTGATGCTTGTTTGGTGTGGTGAAATAAATTGCTGTCCTATTTTGAATTTGAATTTTGTTTCATATGAATTAGAGATTTGATTGATTTCGGCCATTAATTCTTGACTTGATTGGTTTGGTGGATTGTTTGAAATTGTTTCCATGTTTTGTTTTTGAATAATGGCAGCCTTATAGGACTGTTAAATGAATGCAGGTGGGATATTTAGGTTTGGCTCCAATACATGCAAACCCTACTTGGCGAGATGAGACAGATTCAAGCCGATACGTATTGTAGGTCTCATGGTTGACGGGACATGAAAATGCATTTGTGTGTTGGTTTGGTTATGTTACGAAGGGAAAAATTGTTGTAATGGGTTTGCCAGTCGGTCAAAGATGGGTTAGATGGGTTTCAAAGTTGCTGACTTGGCACCTTGTTTATGTTGTGTAGTTGTGATTAATGTGAAAGTGATGCCTACATTGGTGTGAAAGTTGGGTTTACCAGTTTATGGGGAAGGGTGCATGTCTTAATGTTTGGGTTGTTTAAGTTCCATGTCGGAATGCTATTTTTTATATGTCAGATACAAGTTGGATACACTTCATCATGTTTGGCTGCCAACGTATACTTGTTTTTTTTTTTACATTAATGCTATTAAGTGTGCATTTTATATCTGATTTATGTTTGATGTCATCATGCCTATTTATTGATGATTTTTTTTTAAAGTTGTGGAGGACCGGTGTATAGGTGTGGGCCCCAACGAGCGCATGTCCCATTGCACGTTAGGGCCCCCACTTACGTATCTGCTCCTCTCCCCTAGTTATATATATACATATATATACATTTATGCTCCTGTGAATAAGGAATGATATACTCAAAGAATAAAGTCGGATGAATAAGAAGGGAATTGAAGTTTATAGAAAGCAGATTGTGGCTTTATAAGCTAGCGCCCCTCCCCCCCCTTTTTGGAGGGTGTACCTATGGAGGGCAACGCCCTGGGGAGATTGCCTCCATAGGCAGCCATACCCCCATGGGGATGCGTTGGTTGGGCACAATAAGCCCTCTCCAAATGTTTTAAAGAAAAAAAAACTTCTACAGATGGCAACGACATTCCTACAGTTTCGTTTTCGATTCTATATATTATCAATTACACCTTCATAATTTTATATATTTAAGTACATGTTATTATATATATATGTATATATTAAACTTTTCAAATATATATATATATATATATATATATATATATGTATGTATGTATGTGTATATGTATATACAAGATAATTTAATTTACAATGTTGTTAAATAGCATTTCTTCAATTTCTTTTAAAAAAATATATATTTCTGTAAAAGATTCAATTTGCAGCAAGAAAGTAATATAATATACTCACACATATGTATATGTGTATATATATTTTTGGATAAATATACATATATGTAGTTATATGTCATAGGAGGGTAAGAAGATACAGATTTAGACAGTCTTGGTTGAGAATTACAAACAAAAACTCTCAAATGCAAGATTACAATCAATTGGGGATTCAATAGAAGAATTTCTCTTTCCCACAATATAGTAAATTTCTCACACATTTAAACTCAAAATACAATGGAAAGAGGACTTAAAAACCTAGAGATCGATTCTTGGAGATTCTCTTCTCCTTGTGTTTCTTTCCTCTCTTGATTTTCTTCCCTTTCCACCGTTCTTGATTCACCGTGCTTCAGAAACCCTCTTCTCGACAACCATTTTTCAGTTATATTTTGTAGAGCAATAAATAAAGGTTATGAAAGTTATTGTCTCCTTCCATTAACGATTTTCCCTCTTTTAAAGATTTATCCCCCAATTCCCAATACCTAATCTTGAAAATAATAAAAATAAAGTTTATTTTCATGCATAATATTTATACTCGGTAAATAATAGAGAAATACCATTTAATTGCAAGTTGAATATTTATTCCAATTAAATAATAAAGAAATGACATTCAATAGCAATTAATATAATGATTCAAAATAACAAAGAATTATTTTATATTTGCGAAAAATGATATCTATAATTAAATCATAATTAATTCTTTTTGTTTCATTGCACTTTTATTTCACTACAAATTAAGTTAATTAAAAATTTAAAAATATGAACAATACAAACAGTCAACTAAATTAAATACTAAATTCATCTACATGATTCTAAGTTCTCATGTGTGTGCGAGAGATTTGTTCCTCCTTTACCCTGCCAAGAAGCTAAACTCTTCTACCTTAGCCACACCCTTGGTTTTCGACAACCTGCAACTCAAATAACCTCAGACACCCATTAATAGATTAGTATCCAGGTAAAATATAAATCAAAGCAAGATAATTCATTAATTCAAATAACACTTTTCTATTTTGCATCACTTTTGAAATAAAACTAAATTCAACACATTTTAACTTTTCCAAAATTAAAACAAATATTTTCTTATTTCATCTCTCAAAATGCTATATGATTTATTATTTATTCTACTACACACATTCAATCATATTTTAAATCCACATAAAGAAAAAACAAGCAACATCAAAGTTTGAGACGTGACAGTTCTGGAATAAACATATCATTGATTTTTGCTACAGAGTGCATGTGTTCAAGATCGGGATCAACCTTAGCTATTAAGCTTCTCAACGTGATTGGCTTTAATACCAATTGTTGAACACAATGATGTGCTGATAGGGGGGTGGATCAACATATATTAAAACTTAACCATTGTTATTTGTAGATTAACAACACATCACATTAACTAAAAAGAATGAAAGAGAGCACATGCATCACATAAAGACACTAGAATTTTTACATGGAAAACCCAATGAGGGAAAAACTATGGTGAGGATTAACTCACAATAAATGTAGCTCACTGCTAACAAGAAGTACAATGTTTTAAAGCTCACTGCCTATGGACTTGCAGACTAAGGTACATAGCCTTGGAGCAAGATAAAAAGGACCTGATGAGATTCACTATCTTAGGTCAGGATACATGAAAATTAGAATGAGAAAATTGATTATGAACTGCTATGAAGAAGCATCCAACACATGATGATGTTGTAGTCCCTTTTTCACACAATTAACCCTTCACATTGATTTCAAACACTTCATCTTTTTGAATTCTACTCTATCATAATTCACTATCAATCATCTCTTTCAAAAATGAATTTGATCTTCTATATATATCCTTTGCAACAACTCAAAGCCTTTATTAGGTTGGCTCCAAGATGACCTTTAGAAGAAATGTTTGATATCACATTGGTCGACTCCAATTATGTAAAATATTTTTAAGAGAACCAATTGTGGATTAACACATGGTATTTATAGGATCTAAACACATCATAACACATTATCCAAAAAAAAAAAAACTAACCAGGATCAACTTATGATGAAGGAGACAAATCTGTTGGCCCAAATAATGATACCACTACCAAAACTACTATTTGTTCATCTTTGCACTCCTGGGGAGAGACCAAGACTATCATGAAGACCAAGAAGTAAGAATTGTAGTTCATGCACAATATCCACTCAACCTTCTCCTGAAGAATTCAATCATCATATTCTGGCACAAATGATGAAACTAAAATTGCAAGAAAGGAGCATTTTAGACAAATTGTAGCACACTATTATTCAAAAATTGAACTTGCGAACCAATTCACCACTTGATACTACTAAGTAGTATGATTTTTACACCATTTAATATGTTCACTAAACCACAAGGAAAATACTCCAATTCCAGAGGAATGTGGATCATTCCAGTAAGCCTTCATCAACACATTACTCTTTTGAAACATTGTTACTTGTAACTTTCACTGTAGAAGGTGTGATGACTTGATTTCTTCGATATGACACTTTCATAACTTGAACAATATATCATTTCAACCACAAGATAGAATCCCACTAAGTGGAAGGATGCAAACTAGAAAACCATGACACTGTTTTAGAGTCTATACTATGAATGCCTTAGTGAACCTTTTGCATCTTCTCTCTATGTGCAGTACATCAAACTTAAATGTCATTAATTTAAACATGTTGTAGATACATTAGGACATGTGTATCATCCTTCGCATCACACCTAGATCACCATTCTTCCTTATACTGCATTGCAACATTTTGCCTCAACACAAACCAACTATGCAACAACTATCTCTAGAGTATGCACATAATCTCTAGAGTATGCACATACTTCAACATCACATTTGACATCAATGAGAGCCCATATTGGGCTAACATCAATGAAAACACTTATTGCTAATAGACAATAATGCAGGAAAGGTCCCATTGGGTCATTTTTGGGCCCCCACCTTGTCGGAGGCATAAGGCGTCAATTAAGTGACCATTAACTATTCCCCCCACTGGTGTAAAATCTCCAACCAACATCCTTTATACACCAACCATTACTCCCTCTTCTAGCAACGTTATTTAAAAATCTGACCATCTTTTCAGCATCTTTCGAGGATATTACTTGAAGATTTTGATAAGTTCTAAGCATATTATGGTCATCAGAGTTTTTTCTAGTAAAAGAAATATTCTGAGAATATGCGATGTTGATGTCATGTTGATGTAAGCCTGACATCAACAGTATGGCCAGCCCCTTTCCCCCCTCCTAGCCCCCATTTGGCCTAAAGGAATAGTTTTTTTCTTTTAGTAATAACATGGGTGTATAGTGTCAAAATTAGGAAAACGAGATATTGTTAGAAAGATGGTTTTGGGTACTTTCTAATGGTGCAAGTCTTATCATCTTATTTGATTGCTAGTACATTTTGTTCCCAGTCAAAGAAATATCATCATTTTATGTTTTTAAGCTCATAATTTTTCACTTTTATCTTCGATTTTTGTGATACTTGCGACATTTGAAAGGTATTTTAGAACTCTTTAGATTTCATATTTTTCTAAAATCTTCCTCATATACATTTTATTCATTTTTTGTGATTTCACATTTTTATCAATTACTTCGACATCTTGACAGTTGGAAAGGATTTGTTTGCATGATATGACTTCATTTGATCTACTTTACATGCATTGAGGTTTTCAATCTCTAATTTTTTCATTTGAGGAAGTAATATGGGTTTTTTTGTTCATCCTTTCGTGGTCATCCTAGAAAAAGATAATTATGAGTCTTGACGAAATGACATCCTAACACATCTTAGGTGGCTTGATATTTTGCTTTATCTATATGAACTTATACCTACACCAGACACACCATGGAGTAGCTCAACATGGGGTATTATCAATGATAATGTTATAGGAGTGATTTGTTCTAGTATTGGTTGTGACACTATGTGTATTGTATCAGACATGGATTGTCCCCACACACTTTGGACTCAACTTTGGGAGATCCATGGAGACCCTCATATCTCTCTATTCCTACAAGATCCTATTGTAAATTGTCTCAATCCTCTTGGAGATGCAAATTTCATACCCTTTAATGACAATATTTTAGAGGAGTTTGAGTATATCATATTTCTTGCATGTTTCAATGATTCAAAGACTTATCTTCATGTTCTCACTCTTCATCTCGAGACTTGATCTCCATCTTTTTTTCTTCCTGATCAGCTTGGCATCACCACAT
Organism: Sequoiadendron giganteum; assembly: GCA_007115665.2. Taxonomy (NCBI): domain Eukaryota; kingdom Viridiplantae; phylum Streptophyta; class Pinopsida; order Cupressales; family Cupressaceae; genus Sequoiadendron; species Sequoiadendron giganteum. Next base: position 185,421,537 of record CM021110.1, on the reverse strand, counting down.
CCTTGGTCCCTATTGGTTTAGTGCAACAAGACATTTATCTTCTTCTAGACACAACTACTTGGGATCCGTATCTTACAAACATATCATCCTTGTTTGTAAAGTCTCATACTATAAATCTGGAGGTTTACTTTGAGGACATTCATCTCCTCTTTGTTGATAGCCACACCATTGTTGTTGGCCCATCATATTCATCACCTTTGCAACTTATTCTACATCAATCTTCACATGATCTTGAATTGACATCATCTCATTCTGACATGTGGACATTCAAGTAGTTTTCAGAGGCAAGCATCATTTGGATTTGGACTCATAATTCTTCCAGCTTTTGGGAATGGCTTCTCCAATCACTAGTGGATCTTTTTCTTCTTAAGGGGAAAATTTTTGTTCACAGACAGTGGATCATGCTCTATCTTCAGATGTTCATCATTGGTGCATGAGCTCTTTCTTTATGGGAGATCCATATCTCATTTTCTCTCTCCTATTTGGAGAGACATCTATTGTACTTCAATGACAAAAGTAGTCCTTGGGGGTCACATTGAGTCCTCCTATCCTTTTTTCACTAGTGTAATTATTTCATTTTCTTTTTTAGAGAGGAGCTTTTTCCCATGTGGTTTTCTCCTTTTCTCTGGTTATGAAAGATTCATTTGTTTGTACATGGGCACCTCATCAAGCCTTGTAGCTAAGACCCATCCCATTCACCCACATAGCATTCTTCATCAAGTTTTTAGCTTCTTCATAAGTTGATCTTAAGAGGGGGTGTTAGAGTAAATACGTAATCACTTAATAATTAATTAGAAATTGGTGTAACTACTTAAGCTAAACTTGGGAGTATTTTTTATTATTAGATTGTGTTATTTTATAGGTCAAATTGTCTCATTGCATAGGATAAGAACACTTGTCACAATCTAATCAAAACCTCATCTAAGGTTTGTCTTTTTTCTTTTATAAGCATTCATTATTGTACATTGTAATCATTTTATTATTATTCACATACAATACAGGTTAATCTCAATATCAGATGTTTGTGTGGATCAATTATCTTCTCAAGGTAGCATGAGCATAGCCAGTGTTTATGTTCAAATGTGATAGGTGTTTTGGTTGTAGGTGATTTTTGAAAGTTGTGGGGTTTATATAAACTCCAATATGTCTTGACTTGAGGAGGTGCTTTGCCAATATTAGACACTTGTATATAGCCCATAGATGTTATTGTGATTATTATTGTTACTAGGGTTGGTCTTATGTAAATGTGCGCATTGTGATAGATTGTCATTAGGGTCCTTTTGAAATAGTGTTGCTACTAGAACACAGTGAATTTGAGATTTGAAATTTTTAGATTTTAGGCAAGATGTTAGATTTTGATTGGGGATGGGAGACGTGGATGAATGATTTGATAGTTGGGATGTAGGATTTTTTATTTTCCAAATTTGGGATGATAGAGAATAGATTGTGTGTGTCAAATTTGGAGTTTGCTTAGAGCTATCGGTCGTATACACCTTACATGTTGGTATTGAAGATTGTTTTGAATGAGGTAGACACTTGTGATTAAAGGAATACCTTTTTTGATGTGGCTCCATAGTTTCATTGACTATCGGAATTGGATTTGGATTGGATGCTTTATGTGATCCAATTTGCTTTGGGATCCATTTTAAATTTATGTGTCCACTTTGACTTTTGGAATTATAAGCTTCAAAAATTTGTTTCAGCATACTATCCCGCTTTAGCTCGATGCTAAATCATTTAGGAAAAAACAAAGGCCTATCATCCCTACCTTGGGTCGCCAAATGCAAAAATAATTGATCAAGTTGAAGGAAGTGGGAAACATCAAATCCATTACATGTTATGAATGGGTGTCCAATCTTGCCTTGGTAAGAAATAACAAAAATAAGGTTGTGTGTAGATTTCTAGGACCTTAACCTTAAATCTCTCAATGATAACTATCCCCTTCCAAGCATGGACAATTTGTTGCAATAAGTGATAGGATCAAAATCATTGTCAATGATAAATGGCTTCTTAGGGTACAACTAGGTTGTTGTTAAGAAATCATATCAATATAAAATGATATTCATTATTTTATCAAGTACATATGTGTATGTGAGGATGCCATTTAGATCAAAGAATGCAAATTCAAATTTTTAAAGGGCAGTGGGCATGGATTTTGTTGGTCTATTGGCCGGATCATGGTTGTATACCAAGATGATCTAACTGCATTTCCAAAGGAAAGAGTTAAACATCGCAAACACCTTGAATTGATTTTCAAAAGATGCTTAAAGTATGGGATTTCTTTAAATCCAAATAAGTGTCAATTTGGTGTTGAGGAAGAAAAAACTTTGCACACATTGTGTCAAAAGATGAAATGAGAATAGACCTCGAAAGTGTTAAGGCTATTCGCCTTATCCCTCAACCCAAATATGTCAAAGGAATATAATCCTTTTTTAGGCAGATCAACTTTGTTAGGAGGTTTGTTCTTAACTTTTCTAATAAGACCAAAACTATATCAAAGAAGCTCAAAAAAGGAAAATCAATTGAATGGAATGCAAAATTGGCTAAAGCCTTCAAATATATCAAATAGTCAATCGCAAAGGCTCTTGTATTGGAAAGTCCATATTATTTTAGGCCTCTCTAGTTGTTTTATTTTACATCCTTATATACTATAATCATCATTTTGCTACAAAAGAACAAAGATAGATATGAGCAACTAGTGTCATTTTTTAGTAAGTCATTACAAGTAGTTGAGCTGAAATATTCCACAATGGAAAAACATGCTTATACATTAGTCAAAGCTATGAAGAACTTCATATTGTATCTTGTGGGTGCTAGAATTGTAGCATATGAGCGACACCTAGCTGTAAAGGACATATTCATTTAGTAGGAAGCTTTTGGTAAATGATGTCATTGGATAAATAAGATCCAAGAATATGACATGGAGATACATATCATAAAGTTCGTCAAGGGCCAAGGCTTGACCAAGTTGATGGCTAATTGCAACTTGAAGGTAGCAGAGGTAAATGAACTAGACACAAATGTTGTTGTCCTATGTAAGTTAATTGATGATCCATGGTTTAGAGATGTGATCTTTTATCTTGTGAACATGAATTGTCCACCTCCCATGGATAATAATAAGAGAACCCTCAAGCTATGATAAAAAATATGTGTGCTAGTCCAAGGCACAGTAATGTGGAGGAGCCACAAAGGAGTCTTCCTTAGGTGCCTAGATAACAAGCAAGATAATAATATAATGGGGGAATGTCACCATGGTATATGTAGTGGACATTTCAAGGCCAAGACCACAACACATAAGATTCTTAGGGCTGGTTTTTGTTGGCCTATATTAAAATATGTTGCACAAATGATTTGGAAATGTGATGCTTGCCAAAGATTCTCGAGAAAGCTTAAATTCATTGGTGCACTTCCCTTGTTATCTTTCATAGTTGAGGCATCTTTTCAGCAGTGGGAGATTGATTGTATTGGAGAAATACAAAGAATATTCTATCAATGGATACAAGTGGATCCTTGTTGCCATGGATTATTTCACCAAGTGGGTTGGGGCAATTCCAACCCGTAATGCAACATCCAAGGTGGTATTAGACTTTTTAATCAACAACGTAACAATCAAGTTTGAATTTCCTGCCAAGATCCTTGTTGATAATGTTATGTGCTTTAGATAACAAGAAAAGCAAAATTTGTGTTATGTGTTTGATATAAAATTTGTACATTCATCCTCTTACCACCTATAGATTAATGGACAAGCTAAGGTCAAGTAATAGAATTTGATGAAGATCATAAAGAAGACATTATATCAAAATAAGAAAAGATGGGATGACAAGCTCAAGTATGCTCCTTGGCTTGATAGAGTTACCTTAAGTATGTTATTAGATAAGGTCCATTTGAGTTGGTCTACAGAGTAGAGGCTAGGATGCCTGTCAACTTAGAGATACTAGTCAACTCAGAGATGTCATTATATTAGTTGTTGCAAGATATAGACAATGATCAATGTAATGTAGTATCTCTAAAGGTCATGGTATTGACTAAATTAGATGAGCAATGAAGAGAAAAACAAGATAGAAATGTGCAACATAAGTAGATCATGAAGCATTTGCAAGATAAGAAGACACCATGAAGAGAGTTCTAGTTTGGTGACATGGTTCTTTTGTGGAATGCTAAGTCAAAAGATAAGGGAAAGCATGAGAAATTTGACCATTATGTGTTGGGCCTTACAAAGTACCTAAGAGATATGAATTTCATGCTCATGGATTTGGATGGAGAATTAATGGAGCTACGCGTGCATGGCTAGCATTTGAAGTATTACCTTTCACAAGTGATTAAGCTCAAATTTTGACTCGTGAGTGCAATGTTCTTTCATATTTTAGTCAATGTTTTCTGAGTGGACTTGATCCATGTTGGTCAAGATGGTGTTTTCAATCAATCTTATTGAAAATTTTGGTCTACTCTCAAAGATTTGAATTCTCGCTATGCCCACAAGAGACAATCCCCAACTAAAGCCAACAAATTACATTAGCTACAAGAATCATAAGGAGGATTTGACCAGATCTAGGATTGGCTCCAACAAGGCATTAAGTATTCAACAATATCACGCTACTAGCCCATAAATCAATCAATCCTTATGGAAAGAGGTAACAAAAAAAACTTTTTGTGAACAAGTGTGGTAAGAACGCCACAACCAAATCTCTTTACGCTATTGTAACATCTCAATACTATTAGAAGAGCACAAGTGAAAGCACAAACTCTATTTCCATTGTAAAAAGAACAAAAAAATATAGAGGAAAACAAAAATTATAATATTCTTGGTTGACATGAGATTGTGGTTGGTCCAATGATTTTCTTACATCATTGAGATAGAGAACTATTATTTTCATTGTTAGGTCTTTTATGAGGTCAGACTCCTAAACAATCATTTTGGAGCTCTCATCCTAGTAGAGTTCAGATCTACACCTCAAATAAAACTATCTTTATAGGAAACAATTGGTTGACAAATAATAGTTGGATCTTTCATGAGGTCAAACTCATATAATCATTTTGCAGCTGCCATCCATCTGTTTAGATATAGCAAATAATCGGTTAACACTAACTTTTTTTTATCATGGAGAGATTTTCCTTCCCCAAAACCACTAAAAGGACATACTCTTTGGTTAGTAACTTATTAGGTGATACTCCTGTCTAGATCAACATTCTATACGATGTGATTGAATGAATTGGTGACTCCAATTTGCTATTGGCCTTCTCCATATACATGTACTGCTTGCTATCATTCTCTGATTATTTTTTTGATAAGCTCAATTCCACTTGGGGTTTGACAGATCTGCCTTATACCTGACCTAAAAGACGTACGGTATTGTAGTCTCCTTTGCTTGAACCAAGAAAATATTTCTTTATATGGCTGTATATTCATCAAAAACTACTTGTTGGGTCTGTGTGTTGCTTTTCCCACTCTTGTTCTTGAATAGTTTGCAGCATTGTGTAATCAATTTTTTTGATACCATGGATCAATATGATTGATAATTAATCTAATACAGTTAACATATTATTTTGCCCCAAATGATTTAGGGAATTATAAACAATAATCTAATCTCTAGCAACTCTTTTCCCTTTTTTTCTGAGATTTTACAGATTTTATGGTATATTTGATATAAAGACGTTTTTCAAGGAGAAAGAAGAGATCCGCTAGCTTCTCTAGAGAGGCCACGCTTTCTGATCTCTTTGCAAGTGAGCATACAATATGAAGTTGATCCTGATGAGATGCAATATGTTTTTCTAACGTGGTCCGATTCCCCAACTTGAATTATGATCCATCTTGGGAGATTGATTCTGGTTTTACAGAGATACATTACAACAATGCTGGCTCGCCTTTTCAAAGAGGATGTGGGCAAGGATAACTCTTCTAATAAAAGGCTTAATGAGGAGGAACAAAATTCAAATTCCATTGTTTATATGGCTATGTTTCAGTGGCTTTTACAATGATTGGTTGATTAAAGAGTGTATAGAACACAATATCAAAAACAAGGAGAAGAAACTGGAAAGTGAACTAGCCTACCTTAACAAGGAAATTGCCTCTAAGAGGGGAAAAAAACACGTGCTAAAAACTTACCTTCTAGATATTGTTTTGTTGGAATTTTATTACTGTGTATGGTATAGCTCTGTGGTTTAGCCTCTACTAAGCTAAGAATTCCATTTTGTATCCAATGATTATCATTTTCCTTGGGAGATTTCTTCTTGTTCATTTGTTTTGGACTGCTCACTAGAGTTATATTTGTACTCTTTCTCCAATATAATTTTGTTTTTAAAAACTCAACCTCAAAATGCTTTAAATCATAGGAGCAAATATCTAAAACAGACACTAGTTATCACAGCTCAGGCTGGGGCTTGTCTGCTATCTGATTTTAATCAGATCCCAGTTTCTTGCAAGCTCCAACTTAAATCATGTGGAATGAGAAAATCACTTAAATCACAGTTTACTAGTGATTGGGTTTTAATCCCAATTTTATCTGCAAAAACCACAATTTAGCAAGAAATTTTAAACAAAGAAATCTTTGTTTATTTATTTATTTGGTTTATTAAAAAACAACATTATTTTCTCTATTTTTATGAATAATTCAGCATTTTTAAATTTCCCTATTGATTGAAAAAGAAAAATTGTTATGCTTGATTCACAAATAGAATTTGTTTATAAAATATTTATCGTGCAGGGTTAGATGGGAATGTATATAGAGATCAGTTATGTCAAAATATAGATTTTATTAATGTCTCTTTTTGTATGCATGCCAGTTGCTGTTAAACATTATGGTCTCACAAATAAGTTGGTGATTAAAAGTAAAGATACGATTACATCAATTGCCTAATTACTATCATTCATACCTGGAGTCTATTTTTTACACGTTCTTACATTAGCATTGTATGCATTTGCCGAAGTAATGATACCAAAAAAAAAAAAAAATACCTCGAGAACTATTCTGTCAGCATAATATCTGCTGCCTCAAAGTAATGGATCGGACCGTTTTTATCTATTGTAGCTGAAGAACACAACTGGCCCACTTAGGGATCAATAAAATAGAAACTAAGCATACGATTAACAGTTGCGAAACAAAGATGTACTTCAGCCATTATTTTCAATGGGGTTCATTGATGCTAAGCTACTCAGATCGGAAATCATCAATGCAGTGCAAACACTTTTGTAATGGCATTAATATCTGGTTATAAACACCCTGAATAATTTCAACCAAAAATTGGCCCTCACTTGTCTACATTTGTTGTTGGACCCATATATTATATGGTACATCATTAATGGGAATGGAAAAATCAAGAAATAAATAAATAAAAGCTATTTAATACATATAGACAGAAATGATTCATTTCAAGACCTTGGGTACAATCTGAATACCCATGAATTACAGGCAATCATCACATAGAACCAAAACCTCTCATACAGCATTGAGATTTGCCCATTTCCCAAGCTCAGAAGGTTGAGCATAGTAGTATATTTTGATTTTGTTTGCTAAAGAGAGACCAGATGCCAATGGGGGATAGCTAACAATATTCTCATCTTGTTCTGTCACCTCGTCATAAAAAGCTGTAACATCACCTAACAATTCAAATGTTATTCTTCGAGCCTGTATTGGTGTTGGAAAATCAAAATAGAGTGGCATCCCTGGTCGAGCTTCAGGCAGCCTATATTCCCCAACAGGGACTACAGCATTTGATTCCTGTGAAACCTCAAATCAGTCATTACATGAATCAGCCTCATTAAAGCAAACTACACCTCCATAAAATGAAGCAAATGTTTAGATGTTTGTAGTGTTTTGACATGCTAAAAACAGTAAAATCCTGTGTGATGAAAGAAACAGTTATTGGACCAAATAAATTATGCATGAACAACTAAAATGCAGGATAAGTATGGTATAATTTCTTAGTCTGTTCTTTCAAAAGGCAATCATTTGTTCTCATTCTGAAGTCTGCAATGTAATATAATCATTTTTAGTCAAACTCAAAGACAACCTAGGACATTTAGAAAAGATCAACACAAATAGAATCTTATGTGCCCCACCTTGGAGACACGGTAATAAAGGATTTCCATTAATATCCATTTTAACCTAAAGCGCTCTGTAACTAGTGAGTAAATGCAAGGTCAAAATAGCAAAAAGGATGTGAATATCATGTCAATATCAGTCAAGTAATTGTAATGTGTGTAAATATGATAATCTGGAAAGCAGAAAACATAAAATGTGGTGCAAATTTTCTCCTGCTTTGGGGTGAGGATAAGAGTTGGACAAGACAAAACAACTGCCACTCCACATAGCGTGCTCCAGCCCTATAATGATGAAGTTCAATGCTTTCTGTTTTCATATATACTGCTAAGCTTGTGATGCATACAAGGATACAGTCTCAAAGTAGTTTTGCGATGTCTACTCCAATAATGATAGAATTCAAAATACTCAAAGTCAAAACATACCTGTCACACTAAAAAACTGCATGACTAGACCCCATTACAAGTTTACAAATTAAGTGATTACAATCGGTGCCTTCTAGGGTCACCTCTATGATCAGACTGGCTATCACCCAACCTTAAATAGTGATTTTACCTGTATCCACATTTATTAGATAAAAAGAATGCCAAGTTCTCAATGAAGAGTCACCTCAAAATCTCTTCATATGAGAGCCCCAAGCCTCATATTTGTTACCACAACACCTGAGAAGGTGGCACAGACTAGTGCAATGGGGAAGAGAACTTAACATGTTTGGTCCTTACGTGAAAAAATCTAAAATGTAGAATTTAAAATGTTCTCTAGGTATATGTGCATCCTCAATAAAAGATAATCAACATCTGATTTTGTAATAGATAAGGTGACTAAAATATATATTTTTGTACCCACCTGTGATGGCATCTAAATGCTATTTGTTCAGCTTCAAATGGGAGTTGGTATGAACAAGCTCTAAATTTCCAAGAAAAAACTTCTCCAACGTGAGAGAATTCATATAATGATAGATGGTGTTTCCTAATGTATTCTAAGTTCCAACATCAAGTTCGGGACCTAAACTTCCTTTCAACAACATATGAGAAACACTAAGAAATGTAGGACATAAACCTGATTCTGTCCTAGGTAAAAGAGTTTAAGAGGCAACAACTCCAACATAAAATATATGAAGTTCCACAGATCAAGAATAATGATCACAAGTAAGATTTCATTAAATAGAGAAGAATGGATTCAAACAAATTAATTTTATGCTCCACTGTTAAGAGAAGAGATTATGAAAAAGCATTTTCAGCAGAATGTACATAGATAATTAAAGGCAATAGAGGCACGATCTGAGAATTTGTCTAGATTCATGACATATGTGCCTTCCTCTTTTAGTATCCCCAAGGCCACAACAAGTGGATCAACAAGGAGTGAAACATTGAACAACTTTTGGAAACTAATAGAAAAACATGTAGATGATGCATTTCTGATTTGTTTCATTCAAGTTCCCTTCTATTCAATGTAGTTAGGAAACCACATTTTCAAAATGTGATTCAAAAAGTTGTAGACTTTTACATGATAGAATGATTGGGAAATTTCTTGAGGTCAAAGCCTCTCAGAGGGCAACAAATTGCAATATATTGACAAATGGATGGTCAGATATATGTCAAAGGCCATTGATTAATGTTTTGGTGGCTTGTCCTCAAGGTATCGTATTCTTGAAGGTGATTGACACCATGAACCATAAGAAAACTTTAGAGTATATTTCTAAGATATTAGAGGAAGCCATTCCTGATGTAGGGTTCGAAAATGTGGTTCAAATGGTAAATGATGGTGCAGCAAATTGTGTGAGCTGGAAAGATGATAGTAAAGAAGTACCCACAAATATATTGGAGCCCATGTTGAATCCATTGTCTAGATTTGTTGCTTCCTGTGTCGGCTAAATTCCCATGGGTGCATGAAACAATTCATAAAGGAAAAGCAATTGCAAATTTTATAAGAAATCACCATCTCACATTGAATTTTTACAGGTCACATGCATGAATCTAGGGAGTTGTCGGGGCCTTGAGAAACAAGATTCATGTTATTTTATATCACTTTGAAAAGAATAGTTGAAGAGAAAGCAACTCTAAGGTTTGTTATTTGTTCCAACGAGTAGACAAATTCCGCTCTTTCTAAAGGTCCCAAGGGTAAGATCATAGAGAAAATTATTTTAAACAACATTTTTGGAAAAGTGCAGCAAAGGTTTTAAATGTATGTAAAACAATTGTTGATGTGCTTCATATGGTTGCTGACATCATTTCTTGGCATGCTTTATAAGAGCATTGACCATTGTAAGGAAGTTCAAAAAACACTGAATAATGTGGAACCAGATTACATGGAGATATGGGAGACAAGTTACAACTAATTCTAGATGGAAAATGATGTGCATACCTTTAAATGCAACAGATTTTTATTTTGGATCCTAAGCTATTTCAAATTGATAGACAAAGTGATTGATTGCGGAGTTGTGGTAGGGCTTTATGAAGCCATTGAGAGATTTGAACAAGATACAATAGCTTCAAGTCCAATTAGAAACTAGTATTGAAAATACAAGTTAAAATAAAGGATGCTTGGAATTTCAGCAACCAAATATGACATGTCACAAGTTGACATGCTTGAGTATAGATAGTGGATGTCCTATAGAGCACAAACTCCTAAACTACAAGCTTTGCTATTTGAAAATTGAATTAGGGAGTAAATTCTTGTTGTGAGAGGAATTAGAGCTGCTTTGGCCACATTCATTTTAAAATAGAGAAACAAGTTGTCCAAAAAGTTAGGAGATCTTGTTTACATTTGCAGTAATTTACAATTGTGTATTAACAAATCAACAAAAAGACACATCTTATTCACAGCTACAACAAATTCTAGAAGCCATTAGCAGTTGTAGATGAGCCTAACTTTTTTGATGATAAATTGAGGAGTGCATCTAGTGATGATGATACTGCATCAACTCAATCAAGTGCTCTTGATGACTTGGAACTGTTTTGAAGTTCTAGAGTTTGGACTCTTGAGTATCACTTTTTGACAATAAAAACATCTTTGCAATCGTGATTTCATATGTTCATTATGGTTTAGCTTTGATAAGTTTATCATGGTATATAAATGTGGCACATTTTTATAAAGGTTTCAAAATTATTTAGCAATGTTTACTTATTTTGAGAATTTTGTGGATTTATTACTTATATTTTTTTAATTCAAATTTATATTAGGTGAGCTTAATCACAATTTTTAAAAAAAATCTTATCTATGTTCAACTTCATCCGAATTCTATCTTTGTCGAATTTAATCTAAATTTTATCTTTGCCGAATGCGAACATGAACACAAACCTTGTGACATAGCTTGTAGATAATCACTTTTTCAAGCCAAGGAAAGGTCCCAGTGTTTACCTTCTATTTATGCTTTTAGCTTTATTATACTTATTATCAATGTAGGAATTCTGACAGTAGTAATTTTCTTGATTAGATAACACATTAATCCTTTATAATTCATTAGATGTAATCCTGCATAAAGTTGCTAAATATGAAGAGGCTAGTTCAAGCACCAAGAGAGCAGAAACTTGTCGACTGATCAGCAAACACAAACAGGAAGATCTAAAAAATGACATGCAGAAATATGTCAATGGAGAAGTGAATATACAAAATTTGTTGCTAAATCTATTGTGCTCAGGTGTTTGAGCTTTTCCTACAACGCACACATCACATGACATTCATTTTCTTTGTTGTTCATGTCGACCTATGGCACATTAAACTTCATGAAATGAGAGAAATAAAGGTTGTTTAGGGTTTCTAGTAGTCAAGAAGTTAAAAAAAAGCATCAAAACGTCTTCCAATGCTGGTATTGCAATGAAGACAGCTTTGAAATGCGATGTCTACCCTAGAATCATCCAAGTTTATTTCTTGCCAATTCCAAACTTTTGGTCACCACAAAACCAGCTCTTGCCCAATTCTATAAGGAGATCAATACAAAATCTGATTCTAGGGTGAATCATATACAAAATTAGCCCATTTTTCCATAGACTCAATAACCTGCATAAAAGTATGTGCAAATCAGTGTTTCACGGGGACACGTCCCCCCTCCAAAGAAAACCCCACGTTTCCTAGATGTCCCCATCTTGGAGACTTAGGGATATGGGGGGGACGTCCCCCCACCAGCCCACCACCAGTGCCACTAGCCCACCACCAACAATGTCGTCTCCAAGACACCGCTAGGAGTTCGAGGATGTCAGGGTGTCCTCAAGACGTCTAGGGGGCTCCTAGTTGTCTTCAAACCCTCTCGACACCTAGGCGTCTCTTGTGACCAAATGACCAAAAAACAAATCTTTTTTAATAAAACAAATTTTTTAGTGCCCAAGGCGAAACCCTAATGGTCTATGGGCCCCCACCCAAAACCCACAAACTCTATAAAACTGCCTCTTATCCTCATTTCTATTCACAAAAAAACAAATCAACAAGAAGCTAATAGTGTGAGTGTATCCATATTGCTAGTCAAATAGACCTCTAAACCTAGCCAAATGTGTGGGTATCTCATATTGCTATTCCCCTATGACCATGTCTAGTTGCACATGATTAAGACTTAACAAGATTTTAGCCACATGCCATGAAAAATCTTATTAGATATATGGGGACTAGGTACATGTGCAAACCATATTGATGAGATTCAAGAACTATGTGAAACATTTACATTTTACTGCGTGGATAGAAGTATGAACCCATATGCAAGTCATCTAAGCTAGTTCTACAAGTGATCAATAATGATTTAGTGCTGCTAAAATTTGGAGGATCTCCATCTAGATTTTGTTGACATATATGATTCCCCCAAAGGAAGCCCTCTTTGCACAAGCAATTGGGCATCTTGTAGCACATAGTCTTAAGTATTCCACTAATTTGTAGACAACAAATTTGGTATGTGACACCGTATTTATGATGTTTTGGATAATATTATGCTCTTGTGCAACTACCTTAGAATACTTGGTTAATGATATTGCATTCAATAGAGGCAACAAAATGAATTTTAACACCCTCATTTTTGGTCTCTTGTGGCATTTCTTTGAGATTCTATGTTATTTCATACCATGGTAATTTGGACATGGATTATTGCTTTATAATATGGGTGTGATTGTTGATTTAATGCTTTTGCGTATAATGCATGGTTGCAATGTTTTTGGTTAATTGACATGGTTAATTATTTTAATGGAGATGATTATTATTGTTGTTGTAGTCTAACAATGCTGCTAAGGATTTTGTGGTGAGATTATTTTGGTGTGACACATGTAAGTATTGGGGAAGGCAAACTAGTGTAAAGACCTACCCTGTTCTGAGTAAAAAAAAACCGATTTACCAATTGAGTTGTCTGGGTATTTCGTCAAACACTTAAAGCCCCTTGTTATTTCTGAGTTTGTTTTTCCCCAATTTAAGTGCAAGATTGACAATTGTTTCTTACAAACATTCAATACAAAACTTCACCAAAGGAGATACAAGGATTACAAACTTTAATAATGCCGACACTCATTATGACACATTTCATTTTTCTCAAATGTTTACAAATCTGGACAATGTCATCAAGTAAATATCACAATTTTAAACTCTAACCTGGTGTTTTGAAGGGCCCACAAAGGGCAGCACCATCAAGGTCCACGTTCCCTCTTATTGTAGTGCCTAACTCAATTTTTTAATTAAAGAGCTCCTTCTGAAAGGTTACTGCAACAGAGCTACAGACCCACTGTATCACTTCAGATTTGATTCCTCGATATTTAACACTTGCATCACATTCATGGATACATTATGTTGTCAGGCTATAGGACTAATTCTACAAAGAAAATATTTATCAACTCCCACAACTTCATATACTCCCTCTATATTCAACGCCCCATTTATTGAACTTCTGATTTGATGTTCACAATGGCAACTATGAAATGAAATATCGGTTAACACTGTCACCTCCTTTCCACCATCATAGCATAGCATCGATATGGAAGACAACTCCCGATTAATATTAAGCTCCCACTATTATAATCATTGACCACGGCTTTGAATTAACACATCAGCCAACTTCAGATATAATTACGATAGCCAAAGAATGAATAATCGACAACACATATTTGCATTACAATGAATATAACGACACCTGTTTCTTGGCTTGAGTTCTAACGACAGACTAGGAGGATGTCGGCAATGATAATTGATTCCTTCATCTGCGGTTCCCACGATATCTTTCTCGACTCATAGCAAATGTCGACGCTTAGGAATTAGATGACTTCTTTTATTAGTTGTGTTGCTTCCTTTGGAGACTACGATAACTGGTAAGAGTTGATCGTATATTCCAGATTTTACGTCTTCCACGGCTAATGAATACTAGCGACCATCACATAATCCTTTAGCTAATCTTCATACTACAACACTCCCTTCTTCCAGACACGGTAATGTTTTGTTCTGAGGCACGCGATGCTCTTTAGCCAAGCAACGACTCCTCAATATGGAAGCGCCTCATTCAATAGCTCGATATAGGCAAAATATGCACCAACATTTGATTCATCTTGATAATATTATCAATAATTCTCACAGAGCGACTCTTCTTCAGAATAAACCCGACTCCAAGCTTTGAAGGCTGCGAAGCTATCAATGTAGAATTACGACGCCCTTACTCTTATGAATGAAGCTTCTTCACACAATTAAAGTTGACTCTAATCTTCCACCGACACTTTGACTTTACACGACCTGCCTCATAAGCTCCCGTCTCTCCTCAAATTGTGAACTTCTTGGATTCTACGGAAGATATAGAAGGCTCGGTTCTTATGGAAGGTGCGGCTCCAACAGTCTTCAATTTTCAGACCAGACTCTTGGAATATATGGTATCAGTCTCTTATAATTCCTGGCCGATACTTCTGTGTGTGCCCCCTTATAAGTTGGCTCCTTTTCTATATGAAGTAAGAGAGGGTGTGAAGAAATATCCTTTATTTCCAACGTTGAACCTTCCTGGCACGACAACTTATCTCCCAAATTACTACGGTTTGATGCTTATTGGGAAGCAATTTAAAATATGGAATGACTTCAAAACCCTATCGATTCAATTCCTGAGCTGAATAATCTTCACAGGTTAAAGGGTTTGCTTCACCCAAAAATTGGAGCGACAATTATGGTAACTAATCTAGAATTATGTATGAAAAAACATGAGCCCTTTGCAATTAAAAATAGATATCATTTGCAACCCCACAAATTTATTCAAACTCAAAATTCATCTGCAATTCATAAAAAATGTAATTTTGAAAATTGTTTTAAAAACAATTTTCTGCTCAAGCCTTATTATTCCAATTCCATTAAATCAACACAGTTAATCCCAGCACAACCTTTGAAATGAGACTGTCAGCCACCATCCAAGGTGTATCTTCCGACACCGAAGATGATATCCTTTTTGGAGGTTTTCGTCCCCAAAATGTCTTGTGGTGAACTTCGTTCAACCCACACAAAACCGTTCCCAAAATTCCAAAATCCAACATACCAACAATAAGCTCCTCAATTCTTTTATTCCTTTGCCTTGACCCTTGGTTTTTTGCTTGCCTGACTCTTCAAATTTCTTTTCTCTTTTAATTTCCAATTGTGACTTTGTTTTGAATTTGCATTTAATAAGTCACTTAAATATAATATTATTTAATTAATAATATTTCCTTTTGAATTAACATTTGGAGGAAAATATTAAGTAATTAAAATAATATTATATTTTCTTCATGTAGTAAAAAATGGGACATTACAATTCCTCTTGTCTCGAAGATTGTTTGCCCTCAAACAATCTACACATGCAAGACAATCTGAATACCAAGATCCCAAATCAAAATTGGAGGTTGCCAAGAATCTCTACTGAAAACAGTGCTTGGTACTATTATCACCATATTGTTCCTATCAGTTATTCTGAAAGTCAATTGAATAAAATCAATAAACTCTTCTTCAACAATCACTGAATCCCACATGATTCCAGGATTCCAACAGAGTTAGGAAAAAACCACCGCGCAAACGTTGTGCTACTCTAATTAAAATCATCTGATTTGCGTACCCAAACTGTATCAATACTTCCTGAAACTCCAAGAAGTACTCATCAAATCTGAAATCCATGAAGATACTAAAACTAATACCATGGAACAAAAATTGCCAAAACAATTCAAGGAAATTCACTTCATCATCGAACTCAGAACGAGTGTATTGTTGATAGATTGGGGTATGCAAGATCAAATATATGATATGTTCCATTACCTCTTTATTTCAACCTGGAGTGAACAAAAGGAGGATGTAGTTGCAGCCATAAGAAACATTCTTGTTCTGACTGACAATGAGATTGATGACATTCCTCAATCTGTCCTATCTCTTCTACTGGACATTTACGAAAAAAGAAGGAAAGATTTCTTCTACTGCTGATAAGTTGATCAAAGATTTGTTCAATCAATGTGAGGGGAAGCTAAAGCCTCACTTGAAGATGGCAATGCAAATAAATGAGGAGATAACTTTAGACATGCATTTGTCTATGCATAAAAAGGATGAGTGCAATGAGGCATCAACAGTTCTGGATACACTTGAGGAAGTCACAAGTGCAGAACTAGTGAATATTATTAATATGTCTGCTGATGATAATCTCCATTCAGCTAATGATTTGCTCGTTCATTTCAACCATTCGGGCGGATTTTGGTTTGAATTCCAAACTGAACATATTTGGGAAAAAGCTGAAAATTCTTCCATTACTAAATGCTGATTTGATTATTTCTCAGGAGTCATGTATTGAGGAAGACATTGAGGAAGTTGGTTCTAGTGGTCACAAATCTGATTTCTCTTTGCTTGAAACTAATTTGAAGCAAAGAGCTAGTGACCTTAAGAGATAGTGACAAGGTTTTGTACCCTACTTGTTTTGACTGCTACCAGTTTTGTTAAGATCTGGAAAGCTTTCCACAATCATGTGTAGTACTTTATTTGTAGTATCATCATCATAGGGCACCTGGGGTACCACGATTCTCATCACTTCACTGAGACATGAAGTAACCAGCAGTTTGGTTTCTTCATCAGGATGCCTCAGCCAATAGGGCTGATTCAAAGAGGTCATTGTAGGTGTTAATGCCAACTACATCACCTCAAAAGGTGACTGCTTCACCCGGCTCAAACATTGTCCCACCATATGAAGTATGCTCACTTCATCTTCCCTTGACTGAAATTCTTTACTGAGCCTTTTTCTTGCAATGTAAAATGACCCTGCCATACTTTTTTCCTCATCAAAAGCCATGATTCAATCTAAAACTCAACTCTAAAATACCCAACAGGCTGCAAAAAAATTTGAGCTCTGATTAAATGATAGGCACAAATGAATTGAACTGAAATTTTAATGTTAGACTCCACAAGATGGTAGGTTCGCAAGCTCTGATACCACTGTAAAGACCTACATTGTTCTGAATAAAAAAAAATTGAGTTGTCCAGGCATTTCGTCAAACACTTAAAGCTCCTTGTTATTTTTGAGTTTGTTTTTTCCCAATTTAAGTGCAAGATTGACAATTGTTTCTTACAAACATTCAATATAAAACTTCACCAAAACAGATACAAGGATTACAAACTTTAATAATGCCAACACTCATTATGACATTTCATTTGTCTCAAACATTTAGAAATTTGGACAATGTCATCAAGTAAATATCACAATTTTAAACTCTAACCTAGTGTTTTGAAGGGCCCACAAAGGGCAACACCATCAAGGTCCACGTTCCCTCTTATTGTAGTGCCTGACTCAATTTTTAAATTAAAGAGCTTCTCCTAAAAGGTTACTGCAACAGAGCTACAAACCCACCGTATCACTTCAGAATTGATTCCTCAATAGTAAACAATTGTATCACATTCATGGATACATTCTGTTGTCAGGCTACAGGACGAATTTTGCTCAACAAATATTTATCAACTTCATATACTCCCTCTATATTCAACGCCCCATTTATTGAACTTTTGATTTGATGTTCACAACGGCAACTATGAAATGAAATATCGGTTAACACTGTCACCTCCTTTCCACCGTCATAGCATAGCATCGATATAGAAGACAACTCCCAATTAATATTAAGCTCCCACCATTATAATCATTGACCGCCGTTTTGAATTAACATGTCAGCCAACTTCAAATATAATTACAATAGCCATAGAATGAATAATCAGCAACACATATTCGCATTACAATGAATATAACGACACCTATTTTTTGGCTTGAGTGCTAATGACAGACTAGGAGGATGTCGGCAGTGATAATTGATTCCTTCACCTGTGGTCTCCACTATACAAGTTATCGATTCCTTCCTGATGTCTACCATGGCTTCCCACAATATGTTTCCCAACTCATAGCAAATGCCCACACTTAGGAATTAGATGGCTTCTTTTATTATTTGTGTTGCTTCCTTTGGAGACTGCGATAACTAGTGAGTTGATTGTATGTTCCAGATTTTATGTCTTCCACGGCTAATGAATACTAGCGACCATCCCATAATCCTTCAACTAATCTTCATATTGCGGCACTCCCTTGTTCCAGACACGGTAATGTTGTGTTTTGAGGCACACGATGCTCTTTAGCCAAGCAACGACTCTTCAATATGGAAGCACCTCATTCAATAGCTCGATATAGGCAACATAAGTGGCAACCTTTGATTCATCTTGATAATATTATCAATAATTCTCACAGAGCGACTCTCCTTCAAAATAAACCCAACTCCAAGCTTTGAAGGTTGCGAAGCTATCAATGTAGAATTACGACCCCCTTACTCTTATGAATGAAGCTTCTCCACACAATTAAAGTCGACTCTAATCTTCCACCTGCACTCTGACTTTACATGACCTGCCTCATAAGCTCTCATCTCCCCTCAATTTGTAAACTTCTTGGATTCTATAGTAGATACAGAAGGCTCGATTCTTATGGAAGGTGCGACTCCAAATGACACACAGTCTTCAATTTTTAGACTAGACTCATGGAATATATGGTATTGGTCTCTTATAATTCCTGGTCGATACTTCTGTGTATGCCCCCTTATAAATTGGCTACTTTTAGATATGAAGTAAGAGAGAGTGCGAAGAAATATCCTTTATTTCCAGCGTCGAACCTTCCTGGCAAGACAGCTTTGTATCTCTGCAATCTCCCAAATTACTATGGTTTTATGCTTATTGGGAAGCAATTTAAAATATGGAATGACTTCAGAACCCTATTGATTCAATTCTTGAGCTGTATAATCTTCATAGGTTAAAGGGTTTGCTTCACCCAGAAATTGCAGCGGCAATTATGGTAACTCATCCAGAATTATGTATGAAAAAACATGAGCCCTCTGCAATTAAAAATAGATATCATCTGCAACCCCACAAATTTATTCAAACTCATAAATCATCTGCAATTCATAAAAACTACAATTCTGAAAATTGTCTTAATTTTCTGCTCAAGCCTTATTATTCCAATCTCGTTAAATCAACACAGTTAATCCCCAACACAACCCCTGAAATGAGACTATCAGCCACCATCTAGGATGTATCTTCCAACACCAAAGATGATATCCTTTTTGTAGGTTACCGTCCCCAAAAAGTCCCATGGTGAACTTCGTTCAACCCACACAAAACTGTTCCCAAAATTCCAAAATCCAACATACCAGCAATAAGCTCCTCAATTCTTTTATTCATTTGCCTTGACCCTTGGCTTTCTGCTTGCCTAACTCTTCAAATTTCTTTTCTCTTTTAATTTCCAATTGTGACTTAGTTTTGAATTTGCATTTAATAAGTCACTTAAATATAATATTATTTAATTAATAATATTTCCTTTTGAATTAACATTTGGAGGAAAATATTAAGTAATTAAAATAATATTATATTTCTTCATGTAGTAAAAAATGGGACATTACAACTAGGCCCTAGGATTAAAGTGTCCTAGAATGATCCAATGTTGTGGGCAATAAATAAATAATTAATTAAATTAAGATGATCAACTAATTAAAAATAAATAATTGTGGTGTTGAATTATTTAATTGATGATAGGAATTTTTTTTATTCAAATATCTAATTCTTGGCAATTAGAAAAAGAAATAAAGTGACTTAGCAATTTTAGTTATTTTACATAAGATTGATTTGAATGTGCAAGTTCATCATTAGAATTTGGAAATAGATAATTATATTTATTTCATTTGAAAATAAAGAGAGATAAGAGGATTTTTGATCTTTAGTTATATTAAATTTCAATATTAAAAAATTAGAAAAAACTAATATTTGATTTTTCAATATTTTCTAAGTTGTTTCATAATTGTGGAGTCATTTCAGGGTGTTGTTTGTATGAGTGTTATTGTTTGTTGTGATCTTGTATTATATGATGTGCTTGTATTCTATGTGTATTTTGAGTGCTTGAATGATGTATTGTGAACGTGTATGTGAAAATGGTTTGTATGTACATCTATGTGAAGAATAAAGGATGAATTATGATCAACCTAGTTGTAGTTTTTCAAGGAAACAAGACTTAGATCTTATGAAGGATCTTTGTTCAATGAGTTGTTTCTAAATCTACTAATTGTATCATTTTGTTATGGAATTGATTGAATGATAATTTACTTGTTATGAGTGATGTTGAATTGAAAACATGGGTGTTAGCTAATGAACTAAAGAAGTCTATTAAATGAGTCTGAACTAGGTGCTTGATTGAATTGTATGGTTGATCATGACCTTGAAATTGTGTAGAAACATTCTGTCAAACCTAAGATTAAGAGCATGTGGGGAATTGCATTTACAAACCCCTAGTAATCTTGTTTTGTTTATTGTCAGGTTTATGAGTTCAATATCAAAATTCCCTTAGAAAGGACTATACTTTTGATCTAGGTAGTGAATCCTAGTAAATTCCTAACCAAGACAAGAGCACAACTAGAGGACTACAATGCAAGAGTGCTAGTGTCCAAAAAGTTCATTGATGTCCTAAAGTTGCTCTAGTGTCCAAAAAGTGTAGTGTAGTCCTTGAAGTGTGTTGTAGTCTAACTTATC
Source organism: Sequoiadendron giganteum (assembly GCA_007115665.2). NCBI lineage: Eukaryota > Viridiplantae > Streptophyta > Pinopsida > Cupressales > Cupressaceae > Sequoiadendron > Sequoiadendron giganteum. The sequence continues at coordinate 185,400,523 of CM021110.1, read as the reverse complement.
AAAGAATTATGAAAATTGCACATAGTTCTACAAGGTCTATATGACTATATTTTGACTATATGAATGGTCTAGAGTCAACATATTATGTTGTATAATGCTTTCGTTGACTATATGTGTAGGATAAGATTATCTTGATTATATTTATGTAAATCCAACTCGAGATGGTATTGTATAATCTCCTTGGGGAACTTAACCTATTTGGTTGTAAGGTTGTCATGTGAGTAAGTGGTCAATAGGAGTTATCCTGTGCTTCTCAACTCTTAATTGTTCTATGGGCTAGGATGGTTTGATATCTTGGCTTCCCTTAGAAGTGATAGGATAGCAGGAGTAGGAGAGGTTGGATGTCCTCATCTTGGATGGATACATCTTGGCATCATCTTCTCTACTTCGGTCCCAACACATTTCAAGACATGATCCCCTTAAGTAAGTTGGTCAAGATTTTGAGCTTGCTTTACTCACTATAGACACTACATCACACTTAAGCTCTAGTGCTCTCATCAATAGAGAGGTCCATAACTTGTATTGTATATCTATTGACCACCTTCCATCACTAGTTGCTAAGAGATTCTTTGTTGATTAATCCATGTGGCCTATTGGCATGGATGTTGTTCTACCTTGTGGTAGGGTGCTCTATGGTTGGTATAGTTAACCTTCTTATCTTAAGTGAGGTAGTGGTACTTAGTAACAATACGCAATTGAGAGATGGGCCTTGATGGGTTCCAAGGACATTGAGTGTATGTCATGATTACCCTATATTTATGTTGTCATATGTTCATGCTAATGTGTGTCTTGTATTTATGTATATTCATGTTTGTGTCTATTCTTGACTGAAGTAGATTATGTATTCGTGTTTGATTGTTTGATGCTAATTTACCAGTACGTCCTATTCTGACCCATGGTACGGGTACGATTCGATACGGAAACAAGATACGGGTCCGAGAAGATGCAAATATATCCTGTGGAAACAAGCAGGGTACAAAACCTTGTCTGTGGATTCGTTTTTATACTTATAAAAAGATAAATGATGGCATAAGATTTAGGTTTTGAACTGACATCTTTTTATGTGGTTAGTTTCATGCAATTGAAGATTAGAACACACCTGAACTCAATCACTATGAACATGGTGTCCTGCTGTCACCAGTTCCTCAGCTAGCTGAGCTCAAGCTCAAATCTGAGAAAACTACCACTAAATCTGATCTCTTGTCTACACTTCTTAATAGTTGGATGTTCCCCCCTCACCTCCTGTGGATCCCAACAATAAAGAGACCTGAGCTAACCCAACAAACAAAAACATAATATGTGCAGGAGATCCTCATCATAGCTGCTACCTGACTGCCTAGGCCATGTTCAGGCATTGATCACCCAACAATGGCAAGTCCAGTGTCTGTGACATTCCCCCAAGGAGCCTATCCATGGCTTCAAGCTTCATTGAGAAATCAACCTCCATTCAGGAAATGTTTAGGAATGTGAGCAAACAGTTCAGTCTTTTGTTCAGGTCAAAGACTTTCTCACACTGGTACACCAGTGAGGGTATGGACAAAATGGAGTTCAAAGAGGCAATGACTTGGTTTCTGAGTATCAACAGTACCAGGATGCAACTGTAGATGAGAAGGCTAAATTTGATAATGAAAAGGAAGAGCTTTACGAGATGTAAGCCTGATTTTTGGAAACATTCAGTTGCAGAAGCCTCCTTTCCTTATGTTCTTTAATTCTTTAGTTAGCTTATGTTAGCTTATGTAGTTAGTACTTTTATGATTATATCATGACATTTGAGTATCACTAATATTTTAATATTTGACTACAAAAGTGGTGGTGTATTTTTGCTATGTTATTTGACTATTAATATGGTGGTGTATTTTGAACTTAATTACTACTGAAAATATGTATATATTTATGATTTCTATATGTTTTTGTATTAACAAACCCAACCCCAAAAAAAAATTTGGCCGAACACATGTACCAAACCCAAACCCAAAAACGAACCGATAACTTAGGTTTGATGTGTATTCATGTATTTTTATATGTCTTGTAAGAATGCATTTCTTTTATTTATGTTGGAGTTGGTCTACATGGTTAGTAGAAGTGTCGAGCATGTGTTTCTTAACAAGACACATGGCATCAAATGACAAGAGCTTTCTAAGTATGGAATGCGACTAGTAGTTGATTTGAATGTTGCATATGATCTTGGATATATTGTGAGTCTTGTGAAATCTAAGGATTGTCATAGTTGGCACATTTTATGTATTTGGGTCATATGTGTAATTGGTGTTTGAGATGATGTGTTGTGAAGTGTTGTGTGATCTTGATTGTCTTGGAATGATTGTTTGCCATGTGTATGTTGTTGTGAGTGTCTGTTGTGAACTTGATTCCATGTGATTGAGTGTTTTGGGTTTATGGTTTCTTATGTGTTAATAAAAGGATGGATTAGTCAAGATCATCACTAGTGTCCAATATATCACACTACTGGATTATGGATAGATACTTCTTTGCCTTGATTGATGGATGGGGAGGAAAAGGACTTCCTCTAATGGCAGGTTCAATGCTTTCCCCATTGGCAATTAGAGCTTGAAGAGATTAACTTGCAGAGTTGAGTTTAGATTCCTTTGGATATATTTATGATGTACATTGTATATGTGACAGTTGGCTACATGGCCTATTGTATTCATTATCATTGAGAATTGTAGTATTTGACCCCTTGTACATCTTGATTATGTAATGATGTTATCTTCATTGTTAGTACAAGATAAGTACTTCTGAGACTTTCATTGTAATGAGATGTACTTATTTATTCTTATGGTTAATGACATGCATAGTATGGGATATGTAATCTATTATTGTTAAATTAAGTAAAAAAAATCTGGCCACTTTTAGGGTGTGTTACATCAATCTTATCACAGATTATAAGCAAAGCTTACAAATGTGCTACAGAAAATGCCTACTAAGGGAGACTAATAGCATAGAAAGCAGCATCAGCGGAAACTTTCTCCAAAATAAAATCAATCAGGGTCAAGGATTCACTTGAAATAGTGCTTTACATGATATTTTATAGTCTATCCTTTGACATCATGATATCCACCATGTGAGAAAAAAATGGTAGTATCAATATCTATTGTAAGGGATCTTAACCTAATTTATATGGTTTGTTCCCATTTTTGTAGTTTGTGATGCACAATCTCTATTTTAGTGCAATATCCCTCTATTATAAAATGTTTCATATTCCATTTTGAAGAGCTTATTTGCAAATGTCCTATTATTTATCAGACCAACAAGTGAGATATCTGTTAACAGAAGGGAATCCATATAAGAACAAATAATGCACAGGCTTGCACAAGCTGGTTCACTTCACAAGTTAAAAAAACCTCAAGCGTGTCCATTTTATAAGGAAAAGAATCTCAAGAAGGCTCACTTGACAAGAAAAAAGCACCTCAAGTTATGGAATAAAATTTCTCATATAATTGTCCTTACCTGCAGAGCTGACACATGAATAAATAGCACGGGCGGATTGGTCAGCACAGATTCCACAGAATTGAGAAAGTTTCCGATATAATTTTTCTCTGAACAAATAGGGGAATGATTTTTAAAAGGTTTAACAACACATAGAGCATCCAATCGGAAACCAGCTACAGTAGGAGCCATTTGAGATACGTATTGTTCCAACACACGATCACCATCACACAGCCTTTCAGCTTCAATTTGAACCTGAATCATAAATAGACAAGAATTTAGGTTTTCTTCAAGAAAGAGGATATAAAACAAATAAGCAGTGAAACAGCACACATACTTTGAAGCGACTGTGTTGGGAAGGTCTTTCTATCAGACTCCTCAACCTTATCTTTTCTGAGGACTGGAGTGAGGCATCAGATCTCAAATCATCTCGTAGATGCTTTCCTACCACTAGAATTTTTTTTGCGTGAATGTATGGGGCTACTGCAACTTGGCCTCCAAAGGAGGATCTTCGACTTGGTGGCAAGGAAGTGCTTCCTTCAAGAGATAACAGATCAAAATTTGGTTGTAAAGAACCAACTGATGATGATCCAGATCTCCGAAGACTAAGCTTCATCCATATAATTCGACATTTCACAGGATTTCGAAAATTAAACATCAAATGCCGAGGAGCATTGCCATTTCTGTCCATATTTTCTGGTCCATACAAATGTGATGAGGATGCAACTGCAGAGCGAACATCCCATTTTCCTATAAAAGTGCGCTCTTCTTCCATGACCATGTTGCTGCACCAAAGTTGTACCTGCACATGGCTTGATGGTAAACTTCACCAAAACTCTAGATGGAAAATAACAACTCTTTTGCATTTAATCTAACCATGTAAAGAAGGAGAATTCTCAATGTTTGTTTCAATATAAATAAAATCAAACATTCAAGAAGGAGTTATACATTAAAAATGGATTTTCCCATAATCTAAATATTCACAAATTGCATGCAATATAAACAAGCGTAAATGTAACAAGTTAAATTTAAATGTGCCAATATATATAGGCACTAACAAACATTCAAGAACAAAATAACATTCAAAGGCATGAACATAACAGTTCATGGCGAAACTGCAGCATCTAAAATGCAAAGTGAAATGGTGGAACAAGAAAGAATTTGGAAATATTTTTGCCCAGAAGAAGCCAATAAGGGAAAATGGCTTCTTGCATGCCATGGTAATTCAGGAAAATCTCTTATTCAAAGCCTAGCCAATATACTTAAAAAAGGAGAACTACTAAAATCGGTCAGAGGGCCAGTGGGTAAAACAAGAGGACCTAAACGCCATATATTTTAACAAATCAGTTTTGGTAGGTAGCAAATCAATTCCATGCAGGAGGTCAGAAAGGATGATGGCATTCATCCACACTACAGATGATATAATAGCATGCACAACTGACTATTCCAAGACATTCTAAATGCAGCACCTCCAATTCAAAGAAAACGACTTCAATGACAATTACTTGAAAAAATCCTAAAATTAAATAAACAGGATGATAACAGCAAATTGGGTCTGCCACTGAGGAATCATTAAAGAAAATTAATTTCTCCTTCCAGCTTTCTAGCTGGTTAAATCCCCAGGCCTTCATGGATTACAAGCCTTGTCTTTTCAAATTCCTTTTTGGAAATAATCAAAGATGCCTTGCTGGCTTTAATTGAAGGGTCTCATCAGAATTAAAAAAAAAAAGGCTTAGACATATGAATCCTATAAACCTGCCTCTCATCCCAAAGTAGGCACAGGTGTAAAAATTAGATTGATATAGACCAATTGCATTATGCAGTATTTCAATAAAATACTGTCAAAACTGATTGTGTCATGGCTCAAGCCAGTTCTACAAATCTAATCCCATAAACTCAATCCACTTTTATCCCAAGAAGACAAATCATTTTCAACCACGTGGCAGGAACTTCACTCTCTCTAGCTACAAAAAAGACCAATAATAAGATAGCTATATCTATAGCCTTCCACTATTATAGTTAGCAGCTAATCCAATATACTCTTCAGGACTTTGGATTCAATCAGCCTGTCATTGCTTGAATAAGCAATTGCATTACAACTTCCCCATTCTCAATCTCTATCAATGGAAACAGGAAAACAATTTTCTCTTACCAAGGGCCTATGACAAGGATATACATTAAGCCATATTTGTTCAAAGTCTAAGTAACAGGGCACTTCCCCCTAGGATCCCGGTCCCATACCCAACCAATCCATGTGTTAGTCCCACGACAGCAGCGACCAAAGCACAACCTTGCCACCCTAGGTACCCTACAGGTATGCCAAGCATCTAGGGAGTGGCCCTGCTGCCCCAAGGTGGCAGGCCTATGCTCTGGCCGCTCCCATGGCTGATTGTTGCATAGTTAAAAAAAAAAAGTCAACAATAACTTTTTTATTTAATTTTTAAACATTAGAACATAAAAAAACCCTAAAACCTGCCCATACTATGAGTTGTTTAACAAAAACTCATTCTTGCTTTACCATTTTTGCATTTTGGAAGATTGCTGATATTTTTCAACTACACCTAAAAATACAATTTTTTATTGTATTATTTTCATTTAAATCTCAACTCTAAATTCTTGGACATATATGATATATGACATAATATTGAAATTTTAAACTATCAATTGACAATTAATATTATCTTTGTCACTATGATTGATCAATGATGAAGTGTCATACTATCAAAGATTCAAATGTCATTATTATTATATGATATACAAATGAATTTTCAATTATGTATATTTTTTTTATTTTTTACATGTTTACTATGTTACCGTGTGATGTCCCATTCTCATCAGTAACCAATTCAGTTGCTCATCAGCCTATTCCAGAGGCTCGTAGGCTTGTTGAGGTAAATTAGGGTTTCCTTTATTGGAGGTTTCTGTGGTATTTCTCGGAATTTACTATTTATAGTAAATTATATTTTTGGCAGTACTTCGGTTGTTAGCTCTTCAATATGTTCCTGTGGTATTTCTCGGAATTTACTATTTATAGTAAATTCTATTTTTGGCAGTACTTCGGTTGTTAGCTCTTCAATATGTTCCTCTTCAGTTGGAGTAATAAGGTGTTTCTTAGTTCTGGCTTAAAAGCTTTATTTGGTGGAAAAATTAAATTAAAGGCATTAATGTTATGTTTTTCAATTGACCCCTTGGCCTAGTGAACTAACTTTAAGTCATGTTAAAAAAGTGGCCATGAAGGGGGACGCCTTCATTAAGGAATTAATTAAGAAATATTTAATGAAGTCTTATGCCTTGAAGTTGGACGCCTTTTTGAGGGAGTTTTATATTTTTGGAATTTGAAAATAATTCAAATGTCTGTTGGGGCGCCCCTTGCTTGGAATCTAAAGAGTCATCCCATTTTGTATAAAGATGAAGCTTTGCTACAACATTTTGTATCCAATATGTTATGCTATTGTTATGCTGCCGGAATGACAAATAGATTTTCACTTCGAAGAATGTTGACCTCCTAGTTACAACCCAATTTCGTGTTTGAAAGATAACACCTAGTTGGTTCTTATTGCTGCTTCTCATCCAGACTAGCAGATTGAGCCTTATAATTGAAGTTTTGTTGATACTTCTCAGTTTTGGAGTTGCTGTTACAGACATGGTTGAAATTCGATTTCACTTGCAGCTCTTATGATGAATTTATTTTGCTAATGGGTATTTAACCAATTGACATCTATGTTAGAGGCGACCATGCTCATGTAATTGCAGATTTAATTTTGGAGTTTCTGATTTTTAATGTCAAAATCACCCCTCAAGGAGGGTCGTACTTTTCTAAGTGGCATTGGAATTCGTGCCAAATTAATGTGAAAGGTTTGATACTAGTTTTTGATTGGTTCTTGGGCACCATACTCTTAGAGACCATTCGCAAAAGATTTCAATCCAATCGGAGGTAATTTGATGAAGTTATGAGCATTTGATCGTTTTTTGCAGTTGCTGATAATTCATTTCCAGAATTGCAGATTTCTAAATCAGACTTATTTCAGTTTGCTTTTCTAGTCTTTCTTCATCAATTCTTGTTGATAACGAACATGGAATCATCCTGTATCTTGGTGCTTGAAATCATTGTAAAACTATTGTAATTTGCAGCTCTTTCCTATTTGTAAAAACTGTAAACAATAGTACTATTCTAGTTTATTATTGCTGCATTGATTTCCTAATTTCACATTAAGCACCCCTGGATTGTATACCGCCAGTGTGGATAAATGAATTGTTAAGCTTCTTATACCCACTATCAAGTGGTGAATCCCCACTCTTGAGTGGATGCCTGCCGCAGCGGATGAATCATTATTTGTAATTTCTTTCCCCCCATTGTTTTAGTGGAAGTGTTGAAATTCTTTCATGGCTGGTTATCCTCCTAAGTACTTTCAATTTTGTTATTAGCACTCCACCATATGATAGCACCTCGCCTTTTAAGGGATCTTGTGTGCACATGCTTGGTGTCGAGTTTAATTCCTCTCATTCTATTGTAATCAGTTCAGTTAGTGATTTACTAGATCCTAGGGATCCTCTGACCATATGCCCGCCCCTCCTCCTTAAGTGGTTTTAGGGCGCATTCTTGGTTAGAGTTCTTTTTGCATCATTTTGAGTTTCAACTAACCTTAACGGGTGCTTGATTACAATTGTAATTATTGAAAAAATCAAAACATTGAGAGGGTATCTTTCATACCGGGTTCGTGCATCAGAGGGGCGGGTTTGGGTTCTGGACCGGTCTTGTTGTGGACTCTAGCAGGGTTCCCATATTGGGGACCTGGTTCGTCTAGGTCGAACCCGAGCAAACCTAAGTCGAACCCGACTGACCCAAGCATAACTTGTGGCCTAGGCGGAGTTAAAAACAACTCTTTTTTGCATTTTTTAAATTTGTTTTCTCCTTTTGACTTTGACCAACACCCAATGGAACCCTAAAAGTGACTTCTAAATCACATTAAACACCAAAACTACTTCATTTTTGTTCATTTGTTTGCAAACAAGCACTTTCATTCCAAGAGGTTGGGCATTCATTTTTGTTTGTTGTATTGACAAAAGGAGTTGAAGATTGACCATTGAAGCTTCTACAAACAATTGCATTGTCATTCCTAAACATTTGCAAGCATTCATTGGCTGCCACGAAGATTGTAGAAGGATATTTTTGCAAAGAGGTAAGTTTTTTTCATTATTTTTGATTTTTTTCCTCTATTTTTTGTTTTACAAACATGAAACTTTGTTTTGTTTAATTTTATCTATGTTTTTTACATTCTTCTATGAATGTATGAAAGATTCAAAAGAGCTAGGTTTTATAAATCAATTTTTTGTTTTTGTTTTGAAAGTGTTGTTTACAAAAAAAATTGCCATAGGAATCACAATGTCAAATGGTTCTACCTCCGCAACTCAGCCTAAGTTCAAAACAGATCCAAATTCTCCTCAATGGAAATATGTTCAAATGATACAATAGGTTCTAGGTGGTGGTGGCTACATTTGGAAATGCAATGGATGTGATGTTCAATATACTAGTTCACATTTTCAGGTGAAAGCACATTTGTGTGGAATACCTGGAAAAGGCATCAAAGCTTTCCTTGGAAAGAACAATGTACCTATTCCATCTAAGACAGTTATAGGATACATTATGGAACAAGAAGCAGCAGATGAACGGGAATCCCATAAATCAAGTCACCCCTTATTAAAAAATAAATAAAAGGGAATGCTGCCCCCATCTAATTCCAATATCATGGTAGAAAACCACCCATTTTTGGCCACCCCTCATCCTCAAAATCAAAGTGTACAACTCACTATAAACAAAAGATCAAAGGGGCCTTTGCAACTAGCATTTGAAAATGAGAGTTGACACATTGCCAACAAAAATGTAGCAAGATGTATATATGCGAATGGATTGTCTTTTAATGATGTTCACTCTCCATATTGGAAAGAGATTTTGAAAACAGTTAATAAAGCTCCAAAAGGGTACAAGGTCTCGGGTTATGAGAAGGTGCATAGCACCTTAACGGTAAAAGAGGTCAAGATGGTTGAAGATTCATTGAAGCCCATAAGGGATTCATGGATTGAGACAGGTATGTTCATTGTTTTAGATGGTTGGAAAGATTCAAAAAAACAGCCCTTGATCAATGTCATAGCGGTGTCCCCTAAAGGGCAATGTTTTTGAAAGCCATTGATTGTGAGGGGCAAATAAAAGATGGACAATTTGTTGCTGATATTCTCATTGCAGACATTGAGGAAGTGGGACCCCGCAACGATGTTCAAGTTGTAACGGACAACTGTAATGTCCCTTTCCTAGCCTATTCAGCAGTTTGGCAGAGGGCCTCTCCATTAGTTCTCGTAGGCTAACGGGGTTATGGTTAGAGAACTTTGGTGATAGATTATCTAGCATGGTGTGGTTGAGTGTTGTGTAACGCCCTTTTCTAAAGTGTTTTTGGTGATTTCTCCCATACTATTTTTAGTAAGTCAGTCTCGAGCACTGACAAAGCCAAATGTTTATCCTGCTATTTTTAGTAGTGTAGGTGGGAGCAGTTGATATCAATATTTTAATATTTAAATGGTCTCGTGCATTTATTTTAAATTACATAAAAATATCAAAGTTAAATTAAATATTTAACTTATGTTATTTATTTTATAAAATTGCTTTATAAAAGGGGGTCAAGAGAGACATAAGGGAAAATATTAAAATGTAAACATTTGTGCAAAATATGTGGGACCTAAAGTTATTAAAAAAAGTGTTTTTTTGAAAAAGCAATGAAAAAACCAAAAAAACACTTTTTTCGAAAAATCAAAAGTGTCTTTTTTCGAAAATGCAACGAAAAAGCTATAAAAGGTGTTATTTTTATGATCAGAAATGAATCATTTTTATGATCAGAAATGAATCATTTTTATGATCAGAAATGAAATAAACAAAAATAAAGAATTATGAACAATAATACACAACAAATACCCTAGGAAAACCCTTCTTAAGGGAGAAAAACCCAGCCACAAATATATCACTTATATATTAATCAAGAAGCAAAAATTTGCTTTACAACTAGCCAATCACAAGGCCGAGCTGAAGCAATGATGAAAGCACCTATCCTAAGTGCGATTTCACAAGAAATATAATATCCCCTTATTACAATCTGCTTGAAGAATAAAATATTGATCTGCTGCAAGATGACGAACTCCTCAAGGCACGAACTTGTCTTTTATAAAATTGAATTACAAATGAAGAGGGAGGCACCTTGTATATATACAAATTGGAGTGACATTTCATGAAAGGTCGGCCTTATTCAAGGTGAGACATCTTTACACAAAGAGATGCAACTTTCACATTAAGTCGGCTTTGAGAAAATAAAAAATATCAATTATTAATATCATTTTGAAATGAAGCGCCTCATTTAAATCGATCTAAAATAAATAAGTAGCGAAGGCTTTATTTATTTGATCGATATTCATTATTAAATGCTCCAGGTCGGGTGAAGGATAAACCCGCAACTATAACATCAACACTCTCTCTTAGCTAGGGAGGTTTCCTTCCAGCTATTCAAGTCATGGAGTCTCTCAACATGACACCCACAATGGCTACACCCACTTGTGGAAAAGAGTTCATCACAGAGTCTCTCAACGTGATATCATCATGGAGTCACTCAACATGATGTCCACCATGGTTACTCCCATGTGTGGGAAGAAACATGTGCACAAGTGCCCATCACGGAGTCACTCAACGTGATGTCATCATGGAGTCTCTCAACATGATGTCCACCATGGCTACTTCCATGTGTGGAAAAACACAAGTACAAGGGAATCATCACGAAGTCTCTCAACATGATGTTGTCATGGAGTCTCTCAACATGACATCCACCATGGCTACTCCCATTGGGTGGAAAGAACCACATCTTTGTAACAAAGATGGACAAGGGCTTTCACCTCATATTTCTCTATCTCAGAGAAATATGCATTATAGCAAATAACAAAGATCACTGATGCTGAGTCTCCCTCTCAGCAAGGGCTTCATTCTCCACAACTCCAAGCTTGTCTCAAAAGTATACAAACTTCACTCTGGAGAGAGGCTTGGTGAGAATATCAGCCATCTGATCATCAGTGCAAATATACCTGAGTTGTATAGCTTTCCTCAACACCATATCTTTGATGTAATGATATTTGATTTCCACATGTTTAGTCCTGTCATGAAACACTGGATTGACAAATAGCTTCACACAACTTTTGTAACGACCCCAAAACCGGTAAACAAAATTTTTCTAACATTTCATTCCTAAACATATAAAAGTATCAAGTAACAAAGACATGCAATAAAATTCGCCCTTTCTTTATTGATAAATACATGCAAGTTACAATATATATTTCCACATGAATTCCATTTTCATTGTAAATATAAATCAGAGTACAAAGTAAAACAAATTACATACATAGCTCATAAGCTTTTGCACAAATAGTAGTAAGACGGTCTAGGTTCCCTTCCTTTCAAATCTTGGTGTATCCGTTGCCTGCGATGGAGGAGAAACATCACTCAGGCGCTTTTCCGCCAACCACGGACTGTTAATGCGGTCCCCCGCACATCTATCATTCAATAGATGGCCCTCCCTTCGAACGAAGAGATTGGTAAAGTAACCGGCTGCGACAACCCAACTGAGCATAGTGTTGTGTCCTATACATCTAGAACTTGCTATTTCACAATCCCGAACTAGCATGATGGATCACAATGAACTGACAGTGTAGTCTTGACTATCTCACATCTAAGTGGATGTCGTACCTTCCACTACTTTGGCCAAAGTATTCTCATTCAGTACTTCGAATGAAGGTCATCTATCATATACACTACTCAGGGCCGATTTGACTTAAGGCTATCTTACACTACGCGTAGGCTAAGTCCTTCACTGGATTGTCAATCATCCCAGACTATCCTACATCAATTTAATTCAAGACAACAATTATAGGTTCAAGTCCTTCACTGGATTATCTTTCATCCCAGACCAACCTACGACATTCTTACTTACTAGAAATAATCCAACTTGACAAGTAATCCATTCCTTCTCTCCTGTTTCGGAAATCTTTATCCTAGGAGTTCCTTAGCCTATCTCAGTTAGTCTAAAACTCTAAGCTGCTTGAATTCACTTGACTCCTGTCCTTATTTCGTTCCTAGAATATAGTAACTAGTTTACCCTTATTCTCCATATACGGAGATCATACACAACATGCAATATAAAAAGCACATAAATCCTTCATTTTTATCTTTTCTCTTTTATGATAAATAAGTAAACTATCCCTTGAAGTTCCTTAAGCTATTTCTTAATTCAAAAAGCTTTTCTAAGGAAATTTAACTTATTCCCCAATTCAACAATTCCTTAGAAACATAGAGGTTTCCTATTATTTTTCCTTTCAAACTACAGCATAAAGCAAGGCATACTCAAGCAATCTAATCACACATTTTAAAATAAATGTCAGAAAATCTACAAAGATATTTCTCATGCCTGATTTCCTTTTGCGTATGAGCTTGATCGGTAGCTTCAATCCTTGCTCCACCGTCCTTCGCAGCCTTCTCTCAGCTTGAACAAATGCTACTTTCAAGTAAATGCAAAAGGTTGCTCTCAGCAATATAGTTCCAAATTGCAAATGGCTTTCAGCAAAAATGGTATTGGTTTTCACAAAATGGTAATGGCTTCTCACAAAATGGTAATGGCTTTCATAAAATAACAATGGCTCTCATCAAATGAAATTTCAAAACACAGAAATACCACAGCATTGTATTTCGAATTTTCCAAAGCAAGGAGAGTGAATGAAAAATGAGTCTCTTTCAACAATGAGTGAGAACCTATTTATAGGTTTCGAATTCTCATGTTTCCTACCTTGTAGGCATGAGAATTCGACACCTCTTCTTTTGAAAATGTCAAAATCTGCAGTGGCAGTCGAATAGCCAAACACACAGCAAAAGAGTTGATGATTCAACATATTTTTCTAAGAATGTTTCAACATATCACATGCTAATTTTGTGAAGCAACCACGTCTAGGTTAAACTTTATTCATGCCTTAAAAAATGGCGGACTGCAACACAAATGGCGTCCAAAGTTTCAGTTTGAAAACGTCAAGGGTTTTTTGCAGCCATTTCTATCTTCTATTTACCCACGCGTCCACAATGGTGGCGCCTCATGCAGCTGCGACCAAGTCTACATTGTGAGAGCTGGGCGCGGAACTGCATTTGCTGGAGTTTTTCCCCATTTTTTAGCTTTACACAGTCGCGCGATTCCTTCATGGGAAGAAATCCGCGATTTTGAATATTTCTTTTTAGTCTTTCCAAAGTTTAAAACATTTAACTTACTTAATATTTTACATGCATTTACAATGGTCTTTAATAAATTTCGAAATTCTTTTCCTTTTATTATTTTCAATATATTTTCCAAGTCTTTAAATATTTCGAATTTCCTTTGTATGGTAATGCAAGGTATTTACCAAAGACTATGTAAGTCTTATTGCCTTTATTTCCTGTTGGCGTAAGAACTAACACCTCTGGAGTGTGAGTTTGTACGGACAGCTATGCACACTACATAATGAGTGCTCTTCAAATTAGGAGGGGAAGCTCCCTCGTTGTGCTGGAATGCATGAAATAGAAAACTAAACTAATATCCTATCTTTTTGTTCTCAGCTGGTAAAGGCACAAGGTTAAGAAAACCTAGAACGTTGCAGCTAAGTATTTTCTGGTTTCGCAGATCAGGTAACTACAACTAAGCTAACTTCTTTAATATCTATCCAATTTCCTCAAGAAACAGAGCATGAGGAAATGGAGCAGGAATGTATTGTACGATAAACTCCAGGTGCGGGCTCACAACATGAAGGCAAGGTAGGCGCAACTATTTGCTAATCCGGGAAGAAGTTTATTAAAACAAACAAAAGGACGGTAAACCTGGTACAGCTTCACAACATGAAGGCAAGGTAGGCGCAACTATCTGCTTGGCTGAATGAGTCTACTATAACACACATCAAACGATAAGCTTTAAGTACAGTTTCGCAACATGAAGGCAAGGTAGGCGCAACTATTTGCTCTTCTGAATAGGCTTATAATAAACAAAATGAAAGGTAAGCAACTGGGACAGTAGATTGTATAGACGCAACACGCATGCAATAACGATCAAACCAGCAACCCCATTTAACTAAGGTCGAATAAACACCATGACAATAACATGAAGGCAAGGTAGGCGCAGCAATTTATTATAACAGCAATTACTCTTTGAACAGATACAATAATAGCAATACTACAGGCAAGGTAGGCGCAGCATGTATGCTATCAAGCAAAAGTTAAATTACAAATGAGCTTAAAGCTCTTATTTATAGACTTCAAGGTGTAGGCAACCCTAAAATCACCTTGAGTCAACTAAAGTCTTGCAATGCATGCAAGATCTTATTCCTAAACCCTAATTGAATGAAACTATACAGTTAACTGGGAAACTATCATCAGTTAACTGAAACATCTAATCTAAATGGACAAGGTGCAACATGCACGTCCTTATTGAAAGCAAGTCAACTGGAATGCTATCATCAGTTCAACTGAAAAATCTAATCTAATCTCCAAGTATATGTAGATGTTTACAAGAAAGACATGCATACAATGTATAACAGCAAGTTAACTCGGAAAGAAGCCTCGAGTTAACTACTTCTGATGACTCATCATTGTAAGCAACTGCATGGTCTAACTGAACATCTACTCCAAGTTTATCATCTCCTCCAGGAATTTATCAATAGTATCATCATCTGGCACTTTGACGCTGTCCACGATGATTAACTGCTTGTCCAACTCTTTGTCTCCATCTCGGATCTCCCTCTGACTATCTCTAACCTCTGTGGTCACCTTTTTGAAACTGATAGTCAGCATTGTAAACTCCTCCATCTTGGACGCCTCTGGCCCTCCACATAGGTTATCACGAACTAACTCTTCGAACTCAGCTTGAACTGCCTCTAACTCGGCGTAGGTACCATCCTCATGCCGATAATGACATGGGATCTGAGTGATGTACTCGCTGATGAAACGAAGAGCTGCAACAACCTTTTCCTGAATCATGCTCATCTTAGCAGAAATCCTGTCATATGTCTCCACCCTGCAAAGATATAATTCTCTCCAAGTGAAGACCTTCTTCTGATCTCCATCTGCTTCAATGGCGTCATAGATTCCTGCAAGCTGTGATATCAAAATCAGGTCCTTCGGCTTACGCTCGGCTATGCAAATCTCGAGCTCCTGAATTCTCTGGCGAAGACTATGTGCGTCAACCCTCAACTGATATAGCTCTATGAGGAGGTGTCGACCAGCAATGATAAAGTCTTCAATCCAGGTATCCAGTAGCTTTCCTCGATTAACCAAGTGTTGAATCTTTTGCTGCTCTGCGGCGGTTTCTCGAAGTTGTGGAAGTAAAGGTGCTTGACCCTCGTTGCCATGAAGCAAACCCGAGATGTACCTGCGAAGTTGTCTGATTTCAGCCTTGAGAACTGCCTTATCCTCACCATCTTTCATGACGCGCTCCTCTAGATTACTCGCGACGACTCTGAATAGATTCACGTCGGTGTGTCGAGTATTCTTACCCAGATTAGTTTTGACGAAGGTAAAATCACCAACATCAACTTCATCCAAGTATTTGTCTTTTGGAGGAGTAGCAACCTCTATGACGATCTCTGCCTCAAGATTCTTCTCAATATTTATCTGCTTTCTGGCCCTCTTATTCAACCTGTTCTGATAGGGCTCACCAAACTCAGACAAATCAAGATTATATGAAGGCATACGCCTCTCCCTCTCTAATGACTTCTCGAGCCAAGATGAATAAGGAATACTGTCCTCTCGAGGTGGAGTCGTTTCTACTGTATTAGCTGCTGGCAAATCCACTGGTATGCAGGTCTCATGTATCGAAATCTCAGGCTCCGAATCAATATCTATGGGAGATGAGTGCGCTGAAAAAGGTGAACCTGGAGATGACAAACCGGCCTCAGTCTGAATAACTGGCTCTGGAAGTACTGTCTCTGCAACTGGAAGTGTTGGCTCTTTCTCTCTAACCTGTTTCCTTTTGGTGATGCTTTTTCCTTTTGAATTAATTCCCATCTTAACCCCTTCAGGCGGCCTCATAGTAACCTTGACTCGAGGTTTAGCTCTAGAAGTAGAAGGTAAAGAAGAAACTACCACTGCTGGCGGCTCTGTAACTGGGATCACCCTTCGCTTCCGCTTGCTCTCAAGGAAGTACATGGTGGTTTTGATAACAGACCTGGATAAGTCTTTCACTGAAGTGTTCAATGGAACATACCAATCAGGTTGGCGAAGTGGCTGGCGAGCAACTTGGTCTCTAATGAATGAATGAAGTAGTATCTCGCCATCATCATCGACAAACCTTCCACATCCTCTGATAAGAAATCAGCAATCTGTGGAATAGTAAGCCTACAATAATGACGACGGCGCACCTCAAATTCATCCTCACAATTGACCCAAAAGTCCTCAAGCGCTGCCGAATGTGAAACATTTCGCTCCAACCTTGCTGAATAATGACCCAACGGATCATAGGCACGCTTCTGAGGAAAACACCCAAGCTGAAGTTTCTCTAACTCGTGTGCCATTAACTTGCAATCAGCAGCTGTTTTGCATTTGTAAATACCTAACTCAAACGGAAAGGTGAAAGCTGGCTTATGTCGATTGCGAAGAAAAGTGTGAACCTCATGTGCCTGTCTCATGAACTCCATGAAAAGAACCTTATCCGATGGGTACCTCGGTAGCATCAGAGGCTCTCCTGTATATCCATATACACGAATATATGTGAAAGTAGGAAATTGGATAAACCAATCTGCCCAACTCTCCATTGTTGATTGTGCCCCTGTAGAAATCCTCACATGCATCTCGTTATCTAAATTTCTGACTGTTCTCATAAGAAAGTGATCATTCACTGCTGTAAAGTCCTGTTCAGCTTTCGAAAACTCCAACTGAGGGTAGTATTCATACACTCGCTGAACACCCAGAACTCCATCGGTCTTTAATAATTTAAAGCTGCCTTGAAATGCAACTAAGTAAACCATAAAAGTTACCATATGGAATTCGTGAATCTTTAGGAACTCTGTAATCTGCTGGTGAAGACACTCGCTGATAAACATGGCCCAGTCAAATGTTTCTTTTTTATCAATAACTCGTGAGATGAGGTAGAACATCCATGTTCGGAAAACACTTGCATCTTCAGAACCTGCTAACCGGTTAAGGAAAGTTATCAAAATAGCAATCTCCTCCTTGAAATCTCCACGTGCAATCTTCCTTGGCATGTTGGTTTTCTGAATTTTCAACCACCGTTGAGCTACTTTCTTCTGTGATCTATCCTTGTCCTCCTCCCATATTCTATCACAATCTGAAATGGATACAGCGAAATGATCTAAACGTGGAGGAATAGAAAAACATTTTTCTATATCCCTCGGCTTAAGGCTACAAATAATCCTTCCATCTATCGATCTAATTTGTCTGGTAGATGAGTCATAATGCTTGACACAAGCAAGTACGAACTCAAGATCAAAGACTGAGATAGGAATGGACGGTGCTGCAAATATCCCTGAACGTTCAAGATTTTTGATTGTAGTACTGCTAATACCCTCCAATGAGTTCAGATTGACGATGGGAAAAACATGATTTAAGTCGGTATCGGTAGTTTTCAGAAAGTTATGAAGAAAGACCTGTTTGGCCTTATAATCTATGGGATTATACTGCATTCTGAAAAACTAGACTTTTGACTGTAAAGTCGGGTATGTTTGGACAACTTTGGAAAAACTGAAAAAACTCGAGGATAGGCTAAAAATAACAAGGGGAAGTGAATTTTTTCGAACAAATTCTAAGATATGGGTTTTGTGCAGAATCAAATTCTAATGCAACCCAGAATGTCAGAATTTCGAAAAAATGGGATTTAGGCTTGCATGCAAAAGGTTTTTGGTTGAGATTTGAACTGGCAGTTAGGGGCACTAGGGGCAATTTTTCCCGCGAAAATTTGGAACATGGGTTTTGTGTAGAAATGGATCCTAAAACAACCCAGATCAACAGATTTGCGAAAAAATGTGATTTAGGCCCACATGCAAAGAGAATTCTGGAAAAAAGCACAGTGCTTCTAGAAAAGAGGCAGCGGGGCAATTTTCACAAAATAATCAAGACATGGGTATTGTTGTTGATGCTGAAATACTCGAACCTAGATGATGCTTTTCTGAAAAATCTGCCGTTTTCTTTGACATGCGAAGAAAACCTAAGACGAGAATAGAAGAAAGTAAGACAGAAGAATAGAAGTTTTATTTTTGTTTTCTCTCTTCTTCTGTAAAAATTCGCCTATGCTTGAAGTAGAACTGATAACACCTGCATGCAAAATAGAAACCAAGTCTGAAATAATCTTCCCTTGAACAATCTGAATCTGTAGCTACGAAGAATACTGAAATTTGACACCTGTAGCACCTGCAGATCAATTTTATGCTCAAGAAAGATGTTTCTTGTCAACTCTGATGAAGAATAATGGACGCCATTAGCAAAATATATAGCAAAATATCTTCTAAGGCGTGTGAAATGCATGTCAAGCATTGGAAATGGCGCTTGAAGTACAACTAGTGCTTCAAAACTCACGCATGGCCTATATTTGGCTTCAAACTCAGTTAACTGGATGTAGAACAACCCCAAATTAGGGCGCCACCTTGAAAGACTCAGTTAACTAATGCATGCAAACTAGTTTTTGCCAGTTATAACTAAAAATAGGTAAAATAGAAGTCGACATGCAAAGAGTTTAACTAAAGATCTAAATTTGGTAAATTGAAAACTCTCTTCATGCGCACTTCTACTTTTGAATTTCAAAAAAGTCAACCTTTGACTTTAGGCGTCCTTCCTTACTTAGACATTTTTTGAAAATTTAGAATCTAAAACCTCAAACGAAGCTCATGTTCGATCACTGATTCTGGTTTACTGTCACGTCAGATCAACTGGCTGACAATCTCGATGAAGAGCAGGACCAAATCTGACAAGAAGGTTCCTTGAGGTGGCAATTCAAAATTCAACCATCTGAGGTTTCAAAAAGATGGGCGCCCCTGGCCTCCAGGGGCGCTTTTGACCTCAATGTTAGAATATTTTTAGGCATTTTCATCATTTTCACTGATAACTTGACCATATTTCACTTGACGTTTCCCGGTATTTGACAAAACTTCAGAACACGCCGACTGGCTCACTGCGGAGCAGACTGAATTCTGAGCAAAGGCTCCTAATGAACACTTTGTATAAAAACATCATTTAACCTTCCTAAATCATGGGCGCCCCTGGCCTCCAGGGGCGCTTTTCCCAACCAATGTCATCCATTACTGTAACTGACCAAGAATGACTTAACTTCCGGCTGCGGATTGCCAAGACATCTTCTGAATTGGCTGAGACAGGGAACGGAAAGCTGAAGCTGACATGAACGAGACGAACATCTGAAATCATCGAACAGATTTCATTAAAGGTCTTAAAACCTTGGGCGCCCCTGGCCTCTAGAGGCGCTTTTGTCCTTTCTGAATAGTTTCTGATCAAGTCTGGAACCTCAAGTTTGACCACTGATGGCGGCAACTCGGCAACTCAGATTCACCTGCTGACAGATGCGTCGCGGAGCTGGACCAAAAATAAAAACAAACTTCCTGGGTGTCACTTGATCAAAAGACTTCATTTGAATCTTCCAAAAGATGGGTGCCCCTGGCCTCCAGGGGCGCTTTTTCTCTTCAAAGTCATCTACTTTGTATTTCCCTCGTTCTGTACTGAATTTAAGTTTTCAGGCGTTTTACTCCTCCGTCGGACTGGCTGGCTAGCTCATTGCGAAGCTATCAGGAAACTGAAGAAATCATCTTGGTAGAAAATCTCACAAAGAGTTGAATACAGCTTCCATAATGATGGGCGCCCCTAGCTGAAAGTGGCGCTTTTGACCTCCAAACTTAGAATATTTTCAATCCAGACTTAGCCAATTTCACAGTACTTTTACCTCGTTGAAAATCTCCTCCGTCAAAAAGCATAATTTTCAACATCTTTCATCGTAGAGTGTTCTTCTTTGAGTTTCAGGCTTAGATATTAACACCTGGTACTGGCCAACTGCCATTAATGACCTCAGAGGTCCTAACTTTTCTCCTAAAAAAGTTATAACTACCCACCAGCGTTAAACTGACTTTTAACTGAAACTGACTTCACCACTGTGATCGTGATGTGAAATAAGCCAATCAAAATTAATTTCAGCTAATTCTGACAAGTTCTGATTTTTTAGGGTTTCGGGCTAAAAATAGACTTCAGAAACCCTAATTTTCAAAATTTTCAAATTTTGCCAGTATCTTCCTGGCATCACACTGACTAAAAGCCCATACTTTATTTGCCCAAAAACTGAGTTTTGACCCCACTTTTACAAGGTTTAGACCATTTTAAGCAAAATGCCTTAATGAAGCAAAAATTTTGGTTTGGGTACAACATTTCCAAAGGTAAATAAATTCAAATATCTTTATATGATAAATGTAAACTTAAATGCCAAAGATTATAGTCTAAATCAAATCTTTCCAAAGGTTTAGATATTTTAAAATTCTCATTAAAATGTATTAATATATTTTGTATTATATTCAATACAATATTATTATAGTTTTTAACTTACCTTTCTTTAAATATATATTAATATATTATATTATCGGTAAAACTATAATAACATCGATATTAAATATATTAATTAACTTACCCAGTTTACACTTAAATATATCTATACATGTTTAATTTTCAAATCTCCAATTACGTGTATTATAGGCCAGTCAGAGCACCTTTAATAGACGTAATTGCACAAACACGTATATATACATTTAACTGTAAATTCCAGGCATCAGTAACTTATCAGTTCACATTTCACATTCAAGGCTCACAGAACAGTAAGTCAGTCAATCAAGGAACACCACTCATAAAGCATAAAGAAGTAATTAGAACTCCTAAGCCTAAGGATGACTTATCATGACAACTTAATCTGACTCAGTTCCTAAAACCCTCAGTGAAGTGTGTGTATGCTCATACGATCAACTTTACCAGTTAGCCAACCAAGTTCCTCTTCCCAAGTGATGTTTCCCCTCCACCTGGAGGAATAGTTCCTGTTCCTGCATCCATGGCACAAAACCACGACAGTCAATTGCTCACAATATTTGCAATATATATAAATCAAATATATTAAACAAGACTAATTACTTTCCTCTATTCATTGTTTATCCAAGAATAACATCAATCAAGAATATAGAATGAGCCAATCATAACATGTAAACAGATTTTCATATTGATAACAAGGTTCAATCACATTTTATTCATTCAAAACCTTCCTTACAATTAGAATGCTCTAAGCATTACTAGAATAGTAACTATACAAATTCCGGGGTGTAACAAACTTGGGGAAAGCTTCCACCATTTTAGGAGAGTCACAGATGCTTTCTTTGCTCCTTTGCTGTTCACTTTTGATCCAACTCTGGAGAAGAAGAGGATTTCAGATGAAGCTTACAAGGCAGTCAGCAAGGTGGGATGTGTGTTTCTACAATTTCCAACCTTTACTTACATAAGGGTAGGTTGTTTCACAGGATGCCCTTATATGCTTCCCAGATACCCATCAGATAAATGGATTCTTATGGAGTTGTGCAGGCAATCAATTTCTGTGCACAAGGAACGACAAAAGAATCATAAGCCAGGTTTTAAGTTTCCATTAACCATTGGCAGATACACGATCAAAACTGTGCAGAAGGCCAAGAATGTTTCAGCTGAGATGCACATAAATACTATCAAGACCTATAGGTACAGGCGTGACTTTGACTTCAGGGACATCAAGAAGAAACTCAAGAAAGGTCACATCCATGTCTACCATTTTGAAGACATATGGGCAGAGTGTAGAGATGAAGAGGATGTACGTAAAATGGATTTCTGGCTCTCCAAATAGCTGATTTGCCTGAAGATTTCACAAATCTAGGTGACGTCTTGAATTCTGCCTATGATGAGGACAACATCACCAGGAAACCTTTGCCTCCAGTACAATGGTCCAAAAAAGAATGTACTTACATGAGGGAAAGGTTGGCCCCTAACCTACACAACACAACAGAATGGCTTCACAAGCATGGCCATCAGATAAAAGCCTTCAAGACAGATTCTGAAGGTGAACTTCCTAAAGAGAAACCTAGTTCACTGCCAGAATTTTGCGCCAAAGAAAAATAGGCCGCGATTACTTCTTCATCACGAAGAGGGCCAAGGATTAAGTTCACTATGGGGAAAAACTCCACAAACTACTTAAATACAAGAAACAAGGGCTACCACATCTCGTGCAGAAGAGAGGGAGCTTGTTTCCGAGGATTTATCTTCAGATGAGGAAGGAGGAGATACAGAGTTTGAATCTGAAGAATCAAATGATAAGAACTCTAGAGAAACCGAATCAAATGAAGAAGAAGAGCAATCAGCAGAAGAGGTTGAGGAATACCAAGAGGATGAGCAGGTTTTGTCCTCTCCTCGGGGCCTCCTCACACTCCTTCAATTCCTAAATCTCTTGTTCCACCCATTCCTTCTTCTCCTCTTCCTATTACGGTTACAGGAGTAGAAGATGTTTCTTCCCTACCAGTAGTGTCAACAGTGTTGGTTTCTTCTGCAGTTGGCCGATCACAAAATATCAATGACCTATCTAGTTCGCCAGTTTCTCTCCCTAGTTTGTCATCTCCATCTTTTGACATTTCTTCGGAGGCTGAGTTTAACAGATTCATGAATGAATCTTTGCAGAGTCAGCTTGGCGTACAAACAACTGGGCCCATAATGACTACAACGGCGCCCATAGTTACTGTTTCAACTATTCCTCAAAGAGCCCCTACAACTCAGGAATTAGCAGTAACAAGTGATGTGTATACTTCTTCCCTCCCTCCTTGGTTGGTGTCGCAGGTTCCTAAATGCGAAAAAAGCAGATGATCTCCCCCGATGAGCTGGACCTGGAAGAAATACCTGCTCCCAAGAACAAGGAAAAGAAAAAGGCTAAGGTGTTGTCAAGACTCCAGGTTGATAAAGCTGGCCAGAAGTTTGTTGAGGTAGGTTTTCCTCCACAACCAGAGGGAGATGTAAACATGGAAGATTATACCATACAAAGAATACAACTTGGGAAGGTAACAAATGAAAGTGAAAAAGCAGATGCCCAAGTAGTGTTAGATGCTCTTGCAGGAAGGCTTGACAAGATGGAGCAAGCTAAAAATCTATACAAGGGGAAAGCTGAACGCTATGCGAACATCTTGAGAAACATAGTGGGATCTTCAATGGGTGATGCCCAATCTATGACCTTGGTAAATGTCGAAGAACCAGCTGTTCAAAAGGCAGAAAAGCTTGCAGCCAAGGGTAAAGTCTTAAATGAGTTCATTGAAGAGATCATAGATCATGGGACGTAGGTCATCACCACCGCAAGTGAGAAGAAAATACAAGTAGCCCAGCTGCAGACTGAGCTTAATAAAGAGGAAGGATCACTTGTGAAGGATCTACATGAGATGGAAAGGACTTTATCGTCATGGCTGAAAATGAAAGAATCCAAGATCAACCAATTGGTAAAGAATGGAGTAATACCTGACAAGGAGAAATATGTGGAAGTGAAAGAATCGCTCAAACATAGAATCCAGGTATTGAAGTTTTTGATTGATGACATTCACCAGGTACAAGAAGATGTTGAAGGCTACCGGGTTCTTCTAGGTAAATGGAATGGAAGAGTTGCCAGGTGATCTCCTTGATGATGAGCACACCTTCCTTCCCCTCAGCGAAATAATTCAAGTGTATAAAGAGGCCTTCATGAAGCTGGTGGATGACAAAGGTTTTACCAAAAACACCATGCACATTGTATGTGATCTGCGGCTTTCACTTGATTGTTTCAAGGCTCATCTTGAAAGGTGTAAAAAGGTTTCTTCATCTGCAAAGAAGTTGATTACCAAAATACACACGCTGGTGGATTATACAGTCGGACCAGATGAAAAGTTCATGAGAGAGACAACAAAGAAATATGAAGACTTCCACGCCCAGTGCAAAGAACAATAGTCTTCTTTTCGTCTCCAGTGTTCGCCATTTTTGGTGTCCCCTACTTTGCACATTGTAAATAGTTTTTGACACTTTAGGTGTCTTTTTGTAAAACGTAATTACACCAAAATATGAGGTGCAATTACGTAGAAATAAATTACACTCAGTTAGATTAGGGTTTCCTATTTTTACTCATCTGATTCCCTAATTTTGCTCTTCCCTCCTTTCTATAAATAAGAGGGATTTCTTTTGTAATAGTTACCTTTTGATATTTTGCAACGAAGTGTGCTCTTTTGAAACAAGCATTGAGACTTTGTGTTCAATATTGTGAATTCAGATCTAATCAATAAAGAAGAGGATTGCATGCCAGACTTTGTGTTGGAATCGATTGTCTTGTGTGTTGATTATATCAGTAGTGATTTGTGTATGAGATTGAAAGGGCATCAAGTGGTTTATGTAAACTTTGTGTTACATTTATCGTTTGGATTTGTTTATGTTTGAAGGTTTTTGTTGAAGGATCTACAAGACTTTGTGCTTGTAATCATTCATGTTGTTCGAGGAATCGTTGTGTCTAAGAAGACTTTGTGCTTCTAATACAAGGAACGATACTATTACAGGATTCAACATTGAAAAGGCTATGGAACGACTTTGTGCCTTCGTGAGCCTTCCCTTTTCCTTTTTTCCTTTGTTATTATAAATCATACCTGGTATTTCTACGATGTGCTTTGTCAAGATAGGAATATCGGCATTACTGTTGTTGTTTAAGTTTAAGTTATTCAGATCTAAAGCTTTTCATCGTGAAGCATTGTAAACATCTTCTTTGAAAAAAGAGAGAAGTATGAATGTAACACACCCCCCCATTTCATGAGTACAGTGTACATTTTGTAAGTATTCTTTTAAGTTTACTATAGCTTCTAATTAGCAGTAAGAAGGGCGCCTCCCCTTTTTGAGAGGAGAGATTATATCTCACACAATTGTGGTTGAAGTCTAGATGGCGTAATTTGTTGAAAAGTTGATTACACTATTTTCACCCAACATTACTATTTTTAGTAGGTGCTCACATGCAAACCAATTTTTTGGGTTTTTTGAGATCTCTCGGGCAATATGACAAGCAACCACATCCGATAGTTGGTTGATCACTTTTTCAGGCACTTACTATTTTGAGCAGGTTCACCTCAATGGTCCCAAATCTTCAATTTCAGGAGTAAAGCAATGCAGAACAAAAACAAAGTTAACGAAGGTCAATTGAGGCACATGCAAATGAAATTAGGGTTTCCAACTTTGATGCCTAAAATGGGGGGTAAAACTTGGGAGAAATGAGAAATTGATTTGACTCATCGAGATAAGCATCTTTCAAGGAGTCCACTAGCAAAATTTGAGCAAAATCTGCATACTTACTATTTATAGTAAGTCACTTCTAGAATAGAGCTAAAAATAGCAAGTGCATGCAAAAGGCAAGTATGAATAGGACAATTAACTCACGAGGATCATGTTGGGAGAATTTCAAGTCAAGAGGAGTTACAGAAGTTCAAGAATCAAGGGATTACTAAAAATAGAAAGTGAAGGCGAGCCAGTCAAAATTGGCTAAGTGTTTAGATACACCAGTGTGGGAGACAAGAGAGCACAAATTTTATAAGGCATGAGTTTTCAGAGCTCTAGGGTGGAAATACGCCCAAGGTGACAGGGTGGCAAGAAATTTTCTAAGGCATTGAAAATAAAAGCTTAACCCCTCATATCCGCCCAAGGAAAAATCAAGAGGAGGATGTCAAAAAACGCCTAAGGCATGTCAACAGGAACCTCAAGGGGTAAAATGTGCCCAATGAGTAGGGAGGCATAAGGATTGTCTAAGTCATGGAGTTTTTTGACCACCTAGCAAAGGCGCTGTTAACTTGAAGCACCACCTATGAAATGTGCCCTAGAAGCACAAGAGTGAAAATGCGCTCTAAGGAGGATCAGGTTGTTTGAAAATTTTGTAAGTCATGAAAAATGGCATGACCCCACCTCAAATGTGCCCATGAAGGAAATAAAGTGGAAAATTTTCTAAGGCATCTAAAACATGAACTTCAAGGGATGAAATGCGCCCTAAAGAAGTCAAGAGGCATGGAAAGGTGCTAAGTCTTGAAAGTGGAAGTAGACCCCTCCATATGCGCCCAAGGAAGCTTGGTAATTGAAAAACGCCTAAGGCATTGAAAATGGAAGTACAAGGAGTAAAATGCACCCTTGACAAGAAGTAAGGGGAAGGAGAAAATTTTCCAAGTCAAAAATGAAAGCATACCCCCTCAAAATGCGCCCAAGTTGAGAAGGGAAAAGTAAAGATGATTTGAATTTTTTTTTTTCTAAGGTGTTGAAAAGGGAAGAGGACCCCTTCAAATGCGCCCATGATGGGAACGGTTGAAATAAACGTTGGTGGCAAAGTATTTTCAAGGGTGTTAAAAAATTAAATGAACCCCTTCATGTGCACCCTTGAATAATAAAGTTGGAAATATTTTCTAAGAGGGTCTTGAGTATTTTCTAAAGGGGAGATATGTTTTTTTTTTAAAAGTTAGAGGGTCTTGAATATTTTCTAAGGGGGAAATGAATTAAAATTGGGTTATGATTTTAAATGGACGCTTGGCTTGCAAGTGATGAAATTTCTAAAGCAGAGAAAATTGTCTAAGGCTCAAATAAAAAAAAATTCTTAAGGCAGGAGAATAAAATAAAATGCGCTTAAATCTTGAGTTAAATTTTTCAAGGCACATGATTTAATATTTTTTTCTAAGGCGTGGATTTTAAAATTCTTCAAGATGAAATGCACCTATGCCTGAAGGATGATATATTTTAATATCAATGGGGTGAAAATTTCAAATTAAAATATATAATAAAAATATCTGCAAATTGCTAGAGGAGGGAAAATTCGAACTTTTGCAGAGTAGTGGAGAAGAAATTAAATGAGTCTGCTAAAATAAGCCTCCTTCTAGAAGTCGAAGTATTCTTAGGCTAAGTTATAAAAGCTGCAAAAGTTTTCATTTCTCCTCACAGCTGCAAGTGCGAACTTGAGACTCTGAAGGTGAAGAAAATCGAGATTGGGGAGAAGTTGCTGAAGAGGGCAAGAAAAATTTTAAGTGTTGGAAGAAATATTGATATTGTTGCGAAGTGTTGAGGTTTAAAGTCAGAAATTTAGTGCTATAGTTCATTTTTTTTCAAAGTTTGCTCCATGTGCTAGGCATTACGAGGTTAATTAAATTTTCTAAGTTAAGTTTCTAATGAATGTCTTTTATTTCTGCAAGATGGCTGAAGTAAATAGAGGAGCGATTGCAAGAGCAAACAAGGCTGCAAATGCTGAGTCTAGCAAAGCCAATGTTACCAGACAGGCAGTGATCAAGAAGTTGAGCAAGCCATTTCTTCCGGAGTCAAAATTTACTTCGAAGTTGGGAGAGCTGAGTGACACAAATCTTGGCTCGTTCAATCTGGGAGTACTCAGAAGTCGAATGCATGGGATAGGTGATTATCTTTTGTCGGTTACAGCGCACAACATTGTGAAAAGTGGTCTCTATGCAGCTGTTGGTTTTCAGCCAGCCATTCAATGTCTAGAGTTGATTATGGAGTGCGCCAATTGCTACAAACCAGAGCGGAGAACAATTGTTTCACCTGATGGCAAGTTGTTTTCCAATCTCACGCCTGAAGCCATTGGGGAGGTGTTTGGAATTCTTGCTTCTGAAGGGATGATTTAAAAAACAAGAGAAAGGGTTGAAAAGATGTACGCTTCTTCTTTTGAAAGATGTGCAGGATTGATAAATTCAGTTTGGATGCAGAAACCAAGGCCTACTCGCACCAAGTTGCCCAAGTAGATAATTTCGGATGATGTAAAGCAAGAATATTGTGACTTGGTTATGATGCTTAGCAAGGTGAATGGAAGGCCTCAATCCTATATCTTCGAGCCTTGGATGTTCTATTTCATCAGCATGGTGCTAGAAGGCAAAGATCGTGTAGACTGGGTAAGGATGATAAGTGATAATATACACAAACAGTTCAGAAATTTGAGAAGAACAAAGACCTTCTATATGAGTTCCTATGTGATTTATATGCTGGCTCAAATGACAAAATATAGGGGAATATCCTACAAGGAGCCAATTGGGTGTGGTAGTGAGGAGTTTAAGATTCATGAGGTTTGCCCGTAGTTGCACCTAGACAACACCTCTCACTACAAAAGAGTTAATGATGCCTTCACTATGCACTAACTAGAACTCTTCAGCGGAGAACTCATTAGAGAATATCAAAGGAAGCTCAGGAGCTGATTGAGAGGTATGGATGTTGGTTTATCCAATTTCCGAAATTCTCATATATAAGGCTGCAGGGGTTCGCATCATATCCTTTCAGATTGCCAAGATACCCCACGAACAAAATATTGATGCTAGAGATATCTAGGCAACTCATTGCCTATGATAAAATTCAGAAAAGGAAGAAGAAAGGAGGACTAGACTTCCCTATCATCATGGGAAATTCAGATGAAGTTTGTCCCACCTTGCAAGCAGCCAAGGAGGCTAAGGATGAGTTGCAATTCTTCCACCTCCCATACCACACTTGCAGGCAGGATTATGACCCTTATAGGAATATCAAAATGGTGTTGATTGAGGAGTTTAGGCATAAAGCACATATCGAGGATTTCTGGGCCAGTGCAGCTGATGAGGCTAAGATTAGAAGAAGGATGTTCTCCAGGATACCTTTGAGCATGATTAGAGAGTGTGAGATTATTCCAGTCCCAGACTAGGTAGATGAGGACGTGAATGTTATGCAGTCTGATTACGAGAAATTAAGAAATACAACAGTCCCTCTTCCTAATTGGTTATATATATATTTTTTAGTATTATATATTTTAGTAATAATTATAATAATCAGATATAATAATCATTATTTTATAGCTTTGGATATAATTCCTTTATGAATTTGAATAATCAGATAAGTGTAAATAATTCCAATTTCTCTATTTGATGATTGGCATAATATTATTTATAATAATATTTAAATTGCAATTTAGATATATATATATATTTATTTATTTATTTGATTTGATTATTGACCCTTTTATTCCAATATTTCATATTTTAATAATTGAGGTATATAAATTGTCAATATATATTGTTATTCTATTTCATTGTGTTACAATCTTTTATTATGTTATGTATTTCATGTTAATATATCATAATGATTTTAATATTTAGTATTTATGTTTTGGTAATTACAATTTGATATTTGATATTTATAATTATAATATTATCTTTGATAATTATATTTAAATCGTTAATGTGTATTTTGTTTATCTTGTTTTTGATGCTTTATATCCCAATGCTACAATTTTGGGGGACATCAAATAGATATATCGTGAGCTAGTCAGCATAAATCCGATATATATATATGTAAATTTGTAAGGCAATAATATTTATATCCACATTAT
The DNA here is from genome assembly GCA_007115665.2 of Sequoiadendron giganteum. NCBI lineage: Eukaryota > Viridiplantae > Streptophyta > Pinopsida > Cupressales > Cupressaceae > Sequoiadendron > Sequoiadendron giganteum. The sequence goes on along the minus strand of CM021110.1, from coordinate 185,370,617 downwards.
ACTAGATGTGTGCATATATGTATATGTATACCTGTATATACCTCTGTGTACACGTATGTGTAGGTATACCATATCGATGCATCCGTATGAGCATATCAATTTGCCAACGTATGCTTGTATCGATATGTATATACATATGGATACGCGTATATACTATATATATATATGTCCATTTCCAGTTCACTTACATCCATTTACGTTACCATTACATCCATATGATCGTAATGTCACAAGATAGACCTCAGAAACCGAAAAGATAAACATCACTCACAAAGCATGCAAAAGTAAACAAGACTCCTAATGCAAACATACAAGCTACAGATGAATTACCTATAACCCACACAAACTGTAATATCCCCTTCTCGAGCATGATCTTTCCAGTTGACCGTTGCCTATTCCGGAGACCCGTAGGCTTTGCGGAGGGTAAAATTAGGGTTTCTTGTTTTAAAGGATGCTCTTGCTTGAGGCTGGTTGATTCAATGGCGGATTCTTTCTAGGTTTTCAAAGAGTTTCACAGTGATACATTTTCTGGGCATTCCGAGCATCTTTAGGAATTTACTATTTTTAGTAAATTCTATTTTTGGCAGTGGTCCTGTTGGCTTTGGCACGGTCGGCTTTCTACTTCAGGCAGATCAGTTGGCTTACTCATTTTTGGCTTTGGGCATAACTGGAGAGATAAGTCGAATTATTTTAATTAAGTCATGTTTTAATATTATATTTTAGCATTGACCCCTTGGCCTAGCAACTTCACTTAAGTTGTTTTTAAAAGGTGTTCTTTATGGTTGGGCGCCTCATTGAGGAAATTAATTATATTAAAAGAATTAATCCAAGCTTAAGTTGGGCGCCAACTTCAAGGATGAGATAAAGTTTATATTAAAAGTCAATTTTTGCTTGGAAAAGTGGGATGCCATCTATTGGAGGATTAGGGTTTGACTCAAAAAAGAAGGTTAGGATTTCGAGAAGGTCAACGGAAAATTATAAAAGGAAGCCTTTGTTTCTCATTTCAGCATCTTTTGTCTACAGGAATGTTATGCTACCAGATTGGCTGTGGGATTGCTTCGGGGAATGAAAGCCTCCTAGCTTGGCATTGCTTCTCGCTTGCAAGATAGCGACTAGTAGTGATATAGTGTAGTTTGAGTGATTTGTAGTGAAGTTTGTGCATTGTAGACCAGTTTTATGCATATTAGAGAGATTCTGGAATTGCATTTTCATTACAGCAGATTGTAGTTTTCATTCATAAGTCAAAAAATACAAAAAGAAATCATTCTGGGTTTTGTCCAATCTCTTTGTTTGGTAGGGGCAACCCTTTTCCCAAGGTTATAAAATTTTTAATGAAGGCTGTGATTTTTAAAGGCAAATCGCCCTTCTTGCTGGGCTGTACCATCTCTGTGTGCATTGGGATTCGTGCATAAATTTAATAGGAACTTGGGGGTCTGTTTTGTGTTCCAATCTTGGGCGCCTTCATCATTAATGTCTTTTGCTTTTCGTTTCAAGTCATTTGGAGGAGTTGTGAGAGAGATATGTCCATTTTAGTGTGATCTCAAGTTGCTGGTTTTACAGGTAAAGGCGCAGATCTGAATCGAACAGAGACTTAAATCTGGCTCTTGAGAGAAGAAATCAATCTCGGCTTTTCCATTAAGCAAGGGAAATTCTTATTTATATGCTCGTTGAATTATTCTAACTCCATTGCTCTTGGCAGGCAAACTCTCTATCGTATTGTAAGCTGACAGTAGTATTGGCAGCAGTTCTTTAATTTGATTTAATCATGATTTGTAATGCTCATCTTTACATTACGTAATTGCAAATGTATCTTCTCATCTCCGCCCCATGGTAGCTCCTTTCCCATTCCGGGTTAGAAAGCACATTCTGGGTGTCGAGTTACTTTCAGCATTCTA
>CM021110.1:185193773-185368622 GCA_007115665.2 Sequoiadendron giganteum | reverse complement strand
AGTCTCTCAACGTGATATCATCATGGAGTCACTCAACATGATGTCCACCATGGTTACTCCCATGTGTGGGAAGAAACATGTGCACAAGTGCCCATCACGGAGTCACTCAACGTGATGTCATCATGGAGTCTCTCAACATGATGTCCACCATGGCTACTTCCATGTGTGGAAAAACACAAGTACAAGGGAATCATCACGAAGTCTCTCAACATGATGTTGTCATGGAGTCTCTCAACATGACATCCACCATGGCTACTCCCATTGGGTGGAAAGAACCACATCTTTGTAACAAAGATGGACAAGGGCTTTCACCTCATATTTCTCTATCTCAGAGAAATATGCATTATAGCAAATAACAAAGATCACTGATGCTGAGTCTCCCTCTCAGCAAGGGCTTCATTCTCCACAACTCCAAGCTTGTCTCAAAAGTATACAAACTTCACTCTGGAGAGAGGCTTGGTGAGAATATCAGCCATCTGATCATCAGTGCAAATATACCTGAGTTGTATAGCTTTCCTCAACACCATATCTTTGATGTAATGATATTTGATTTCCACATGTTTAGTCCTGTCATGAAACACTGGATTGACAAATAGCTTCACACAACTTTTGTAACGACCCCAAAACCGGTAAACAAAATTTTTCTAACATTTCATTCCTAAACATATAAAAGTATCAAGTAACAAAGACATGCAATAAAATTCGCCCTTTCTTTATTGATAAATACATGCAAGTTACAATATATATTTCCACATGAATTCCATTTTCATTGTAAATATAAATCAGAGTACAAAGTAAAACAAATTACATACATAGCTCATAAGCTTTTGCACAAATAGTAGTAAGACGGTCTAGGTTCCCTTCCTTTCAAATCTTGGTGTATCCGTTGCCTGCGATGGAGGAGAAACATCACTCAGGCGCTTTTCCGCCAACCACGGACTGTTAATGCGGTCCCCCGCACATCTATCATTCAATAGATGGCCCTCCCTTCGAACGAAGAGATTGGTAAAGTAACCGGCTGCGACAACCCAACTGAGCATAGTGCTGTGTCCTATACATCTAGAACTTGCTATTTCACAATCCCGAACTAGCATGATGGATCACAATGAACTGACAGTGTAGTCTTGACTATCTCACATCTAAGTGGATGTCGTACCTTCCACTACTTTGGCCAAAGTATTCTCATTCAGTACTTCGAATGAAGGTCATCTATCATATACACTACTCAGGGCCGATTTGACTTAAGGCTATCTTACACTACGCGTAGGCTAAGTCCTTCACTGGATTGTCAATCATCCCAGACTATCCTACATCAATTTAGTTCAAGACAACAATTATAGGTTCAAGTCCTTCACTGGATTATCTTTCATCCCAGACCAACCTACGACATTCTTACTTACTAGAAATAATCCAACTTGACAAGTAATCCATTCCTTCTCTCCTGTTTCGAAAATCTTTATCCTAGGAGTTCCTTAGCCTATCTCAGTTAGTCTAAAACTCTAAGCTGCTTGAATTCACTTGACTCCTGTCCTTATTTCGTTCCTAGAATATAGTAACTAGTTTACCCTTATTCTCCATATACGGAGATCATACACAACATGCAATATAAAAAGCACATAAATCCTTCATTTTTATCTTTTCTCTTTTATGATAAATAAGTAAACTATCCCTTGAAGTTCCTTAAGCTATTTCTTAATTCAAAAAGCTTTTCTAAGGAAATTTAACTTATTCCCCAATTCAACAATTCCTTAGAAACATAGAGGTTTCCTATTATTTTTCCTTTCAAACTACAGCATAAAGCAAGGCATACTCAAGCAATCTAATCACACATTTTAAAATAAATGTCAGAAAATCTACAAAGATATTTCTCATGCCTGATTTCCTTTTGCGTATGAGCTTGATCGGTAGCTTCAATCCTTGCTCCACCGTCCTTCGCAGCCTTCTCTCAGCTTGAACAAATGCTACTTTCAGGTAAATGCAAAAGGTTGCTCTCAGCAATATAGTTCCAAATTGCAAATGGCTTTCAGCAAAAATGGTATTGGTTTTCACAAAATGGTAATGGCTTCTCACAAAATGGTAATGGCTTTCATAAAATAACAATGGCTCTCATCAAATGAAATTTCAAAACACAGAAATACCACAGCATTGTATTTCGAATTTTCCAAAGCAAGGAGAGTGAATGAAAAATGAGTCTCTTTCAACAATGAGTGAGAACCTATTTATAGGTTTCGAATTCTCATGTTTCCTACCTTGTAGGCATGAGAATTCGACACCTCTTCTTTTGAAAATGTCAAAATCTGCAGTGGCAGTCGAATAGCCAAACACACAGCAAAAGAGTTGATGATTCAACATATTTTTCTAAGAATGTTTCAACATATCACATGCTAATTTTGTGAAGCAACCACGTCTAGGTTAAACTTTATTCATGCCTTAAAAAATGGCGGACTGCAACACAAATGGCGTCCAAAGTTTCAGTTTGAAAACGTCAAGGGTTTTTTGCAGCCATTTCTATCTTCTATTTACCCACGCGTCCACAATGGTGGCGCCTCATGCAGCTGCGACCAAGTCTACATTGTGAGAGCTGGGCGCGGAACTGCATTTGCTGGAGTTTTTCCCCATTTTTTAGCTTTACACAGTCGCGCGATTCCTTCATGGGAAGAAATCCGCGATTTTGAATATTTCTTTTTAGTCTTTCCAAAGTTTAAAACATTTAACTTACTTAATATTTTACATGCATTTACAATGGTCTTTAATAAATTTCGAAATTCTTTTCCTTTTATTATTTTCAATATATTTTCCAAGTCTTTAAATATTTCGAATTTCCTTTGTATGGTAATGCAAGGTATTTACCAAAGACTATGTAAGTCTTATTGCCTTTATTTCCTGTTGGCGTAAGAACTAACACCTCTGGAGTGTGAGTTTGTACGGACAGCTATGCACACTACATAATGAGTGCTCTTCAAATTAGGAGGGGAAGCTCCCTCGTTGTGCTGGAATGCATGAAATAGAAAACTAAACTAATATCCTATCTTTTTGTTCTCAGCTGGTAAAGGCACAAGGTTAAGAAAACCTAGAACGTTGCAGCTAAGTATTTTCTGGTTTCGCAGATCAGGTAACTACAACTAAGCTAACTTCTTTAATATCTATCCAATTTCCTCAAGAAACAGAGCATGAGGAAATGGAGCAGGAATGTATTGTACGATAAACTCCAGGTGCGGGCTCACAACATGAAGGCAAGGTAGGCGCAACTATTTGCTAATCCGGGAAGAAGTTTATTAAAACAAACAAAAGGACGGTAAACCTGGTACAGCTTCACAACATGAAGGCAAGGTAGGCGCAACTATCTGCTTGGCTGAATGAGTCTACTATAACACACATCAAACGATAAGCTTTAAGTACAGTTTCGCAACATGAAGGCAAGGTAGGCGCAACTATTTGCTCTTCTGAATAGGCTTATAATAAACAAAATGAAAGGTAAGCAACTGGGACAGTAGATTGTATAGACGCAACACGCATGCAATAACGATCAAACCAGCAACCCCATTTAACTAAGGTCGAATAAACACCATGACAATAACATGAAGGCAAGGTAGGCGCAGCAATTTATTATAACAGCAATTACTCTTTGAACAGATACAATAATAGCAATACTACAGGCAAGGTAGGCGCAGCATGTATGCTATCAAGCAAAAGTTAAATTACAAATGAGCTTAAAGCTCTTATTTATAGACTTCAAGGTGTAGGCAACCCTAAAATCACCTTGAGTCAACTAAAGTCTTGCAATGCATGCAAGATCTTATTCCTAAACCCTAATTGAATGAAACTATACAGTTAACTGGGAAACTATCATCAGTTAACTGAAACATCTAATCTAAATGGACAAGGTGCAACATGCACGTCCTTATTGAAAGCAAGTCAACTGGAATGCTATCATCAGTCAACTGAAAAATCTAATCTAATCTCCAAGTATATGTAGATGTTTACAAGAAAGACATGCATACAATGTATAACAGCAAGTTAACTCGGAAAGAAGCCTCGAGTTAACTACTTCTGATGACTCATCGTTGTAAGCAACTGCATGGTCTAACTGAACATCTACTCCAAGTTTATCATCTCCTCCAGGAATTTATCAATAGTATCATCATCTGGCACTTTGACGCTGTCCACGATGATTAACTGCTTGTCCAACTCTTTGTCTCCATCTCGGATCTCCCTCTGACTATCTCTAACCTCTGTGGTCACCTTTTTGAAACTGATAGTCAGCATTGTAAACTCCTCCATCTTGGACGCCTCTGGCCCTCCACATAGGTTATCACGAACTAACTCTTCGAACTCAGCTTGAACTGCCTCTAACTCGGCGTAGGTACCATCCTCATGCCGATAATGACATGGGATCTGAGTGATGTACTCGCTGATGAAACGAAGAGCTGCAACAACCTTTTCCTGAATCATGCTCATCTTAGCAGAAATCCTGTCATATGTCTCCACCCTGCAAAGATATAATTCTCTCCAAGTGAAGACCTTCTTCTGATCTCCATCTGCTTCAATGGCGTCATAGATTCCTGCAAGCTGTGATATCAAAATCAGGTCCTTCGGCTTACGCTCGGCTATGCAAATCTCGAGCTCCTGAATTCTCTGGCGAAGACTATGTGCGTCAACCCTCAACTGATATAGCTCTATGAGGAGGTGTCGACCAGCAATGATAAAGTCTTCAATCCAGGTATCCAGTAGCTTTCCTCGATTAACCAAGTGTTGAATCTTTTGCTGCTCTGCGGCGGTTTCTCGAAGTTGTGGAAGTAAAGGTGCTTGACCCTCGTTGCCATGAAGCAAACCCGAGATGTACTTGCGAAGTTGTCTGATTTCAGCCTTGAGAACTGCCTTATCCTCACCATCTTTCATGACGCGCTCCTCTAGATTACTCGCGACGACTCTGAATAGATTCACGTCGGTGTGTCGAGTATTCTTACCCAGATTAGTTTTGACGAAGGTAAAATCACCAACATCAACTTCATCCAAGTATTTGTCTTTTGGAGGAGTAGCAACCTCTATGACGATCTCTGCCTCAAGATTCTTCTCAATATTTATCTGCTTTCTGGCCCTCTTATTCAACCTGTTCTGATAGGGCTCACCAAACTCAGACAAATCAAGATTATATGAAGGCATACGCCTCTCCCTCTCTAATGACTTCTCGAGCCAAGATGAATAAGGAATACTGTCCTCTCGAGGTGGAGTCGTTTCTACTGTATTAGCTGCTGGCAAATCCACTGGTATGCAGGTCTCATGTATCGAAATCTCAGGCTCCGAATCAATATCTATGGGAGATGAGTGCGCTGAAAAAGGTGAACCTGGAGATGACAAACCGGCCATCAGTCTGAATAACTGGCTCTGGAAGTACTGTCTCTGCAACTGGAAGTGTTGGCTCTTGAGGTACTGTCTCTACAACTGGAAGTGTTGGCTCCTTCTCAACCTGTTTCCTTTTGGTGATGCTTTTTCCTTTTGAATTAATTCCCATCTTAACCCCTTCAGGCGGCCTCATAGTAACCTTGACTCGAGGTTTAGCTCTAGAAGTAGAAGGTAAAGAAGAAACTACCACTGCTGGCGGCTCTGTAACTGGGATCACCCTTCGCTTCCGCTTGCTCTCAAGGAAGTACATGGTGGTTTTGATAACAGACCTGGATAAGTCTTTCACTGAAGTGTTCAATGGAACATACCAATCAGGTTGGCGAAGTGGCTGGCGAGCAACTTGGTCTCTAATGAATGAATGAAGTAGTATCTCGCCATCATCATCAGACAAACCTTCCACATCCTCTGATAAGAAATCAGCAATCTGTGGAACAGTAAGCCTACAATAATGACGACGGCGCACCTCAAATTCATCCTCACAATTGACCCAAAAGTCCTCAAGCGCTGCCGAATGTGAAACATTTCGCTCCAACCTTGCTGAATAATGACCCAACGGATCATAGGCACGCTTCTGAGGAAAACACCCAAGCTGAAGTTTCTCTAACTCGTGTGCCATTAACTTGCAATCAGCAGCTGTTTTGCATTTGTAGATACCTAACTCAAACGGAAAGGTGAAAGCTGGCTTATGTCGATTGCGAAGAAAAGTGTGAACCTCATGTGCCTGTCTCATGAACTCCATGAAAAGAACCTTATCCGATGGGTACCTCGGTAGCATCAGAGGCTCTCCTGTATATCCATATACACGAATATATGTGAAAGTAGGAAATTGGATAAACCAATCTGCCCAACTCTCCATTGCTGATTGTGCCTCCGTAGAAATCCTCACATGCATCTCGTTATCTAAATTTCTGACTGTTCTCATAAGAAAGTGATCATTCACTGCTGTAAAGTCCTGTTCAGCTTTCGAAAACTCCAACTGAGGGTAGTATTCGTACACTCGCTGAACACCCAGAACTCCATCGGTCTTTAATAATTTAAAGCTGCCTTGAAATGCAACTAAGTAAACCAGAAAAGTTACCATATGGAATTCATGAATCTTTAGGAACTCTGTAATCTGCTGGTGAAGACACTCGCTGATAAACATGGCCCAGTCAAATGTTTCTTTTTTATCAATAACTCGTGAGATGAGGTAGAACATCCATGTTCGGAAAACACTTGCGTCTTCAGAACCTGCTAACCGGTTAAGGAAAGTTATCAAAATAGCAATCTCATCCTTGAAATCTCCACGTGCAATCTTCCTCGGCATGTTGGTTTTCTGAATTTTCAACCACCGTTGAGCTACTTTCTTCTGTGATCTATCCTTGTCCTCCTCCCATATTCTGTCACAATCTGAAATGGATACAGCGAAATGATCTGAACGTGGAGGAATAGAAAAACATTTTTCTACATCCCTCGGCTTCAGGCTACAAATAATCCTTCCATCTGTCGATCTGATTTGTCTGGTAGACGAGTCATAATGCTTGACACAAGCAAGTACGAACTCAAGATCAAAGACTGAGATAGGAATGGACGCCGCTGCAAATATCCCTGAACGTTCAAGATTTTTGATTGTAGTACTGCTGATACCCTCCAATGAGTTCAGATTGACGATGGGAAAAACATGACTTAAGTCGGTATCGGTAGTTTTCAGAAAGTTATGAAGAAAGACCTGTTTGGCCTTATAATCTATGGGATTATACTGCATTCTGAAAAACTAGACTTTTGACTGTAAAGTCGGGTATGTTTGGACAACTTTGGAAAAACTGAAAAAGCTCGGGGATAGGCTAAAAATAGCAAGGGGAAGTGAATTTTTTCGGACAAATTCTAAGATATGGGTTTTGTGCAGAATCAAATTCTAATGCAACCCAGAATGTCAGAATTTCGAAAAAATGGGATTTAGGCTTGCATGCAAAAGGTTTTCGGTTGAGATTTGAACTGGCAGTTAGGGGCACTGGGGGCAATTTTTCCCGCGAAAATCTGGAACATGGGTTTTGTGTAGAAATGGATCCTAAAACAACCCAGATCAACAGATTTGCGAAAAAATGTGATTTAGGCCCACATGCAAAGAGAATTCTGGAAAAAAGCACAGTGCTTCTAGAAAAGAGGCAACGGGGCAATTTTCACAAAATAATCTAAGACATGGGTATTGTTGTTGATGCTGAAATATTCAAACCCAGATGATGCTTTTCTGAAAAATCTGTCGTTTTCTTTGACATGCGAAGAAAACCTAAGACGAGAATAGAAGAAAGTAAGACAGAAGAATAGAAGTTTTATTTTTTGTTTTCTCTCTTCTTCTGTAAAAATTCGCCTATGCTTGAAGTAGAACTGATAACACCTGCATGCAAAATAGAAACCAAGTCTGAAATAATCTTCCCTTGAACAATCTGAATCTGTAGCTACGAAGAATACTGAAATCTGACACCTGTAGCACCTGCAGATCAATTTTATGCTCAAGAAAGATGTTTCTTGTCAACTCTGATGAAGAATAATGGACGCCATTAGCAAAATATATAGCAAAATATCTTCTAAGGCGTGTGAAATGCATGTCAAGCATTGGAAATGGCGCTTGAAGTACAACTAGTGCTTCAAAACTCACACATGGCCTATATTTGGCTTCAAACTCAATTAACTGGATGTAGAACAACCCCAAATTAGGGCGCCACCTTGAAAGACTCAGTTAACTAATGCATGCAAACTAGTTTTTTGCCAGTTATGACTAAAAATAGGTAAAATAGAAGTCGACATGCAAAGAGTTTAACTGAAGATCTAAATTTGGTAAATTGAAAACTCTCTTCATGCGCACTTCTACTTTTGAATTTCAAAAAAGTCAACCTTTGACTTTAGGCGTCCTTCCTTACTTAGACATTTTTTGAAAATTTAGAATCTAAAACCTCAAACGAAGCTCATGTTCGATCACTGATTCTGGTTGACTGTCACGTCGGATCAACTGGCTGACAATCTCGATGAAGAGCAGGACCAAATCTGACAAGAAGATTCCTTGAGGTGGCAATTCAAAATTCAACCATCTAAGGCTTCAAAAAGATGGGCGCCCCTGGCCTCCAGGGGCGCTTTTGACCTCAGTGTTAGAATATTTTCAGGCATTTTCATCATTTTCACTGATAACTTGACCATATTTCACTTGACGTTTCCCGGTATTTGACAAAACTTCAGAACACGCTGACTGGCTCACTGCGGAGCAGACTGAATTCTGAGCAAAGGCTCCTGATGAACACTTTGTATAAAAACATCATTTAACCTTCCTAAATCATGGGCGCCCCTGGCCTCCAGGGGCGCTTTTCCCAACCAATGTCATCCATTACTGTAACTGACCAAGAATTACTTAACTTCCGGCTGCGGATTGCCAAGACATCTTCTGAACTGGCTGAGACAGGGAACGGAAAGCTGAAGCTGACACGAACGAGATGAGCATCTGAAATCATCAAACAGATTTCATTAAAGGTCTTAAAACCTTGGGCGCCCCTGGCCTCCAGGGGCGCTTTTGTCCTTTCTGAATAGTTTCTGATCAAGTCTGGAACCTCAAGTTTGACCACTGATGGCGGCAACTCGGCAACTCAGATTCACCTGCTGACAGATGCGTCGCGGAGCTGGACCAAAAATAAAAACAAACTTCCTGGGTGTCACTTGATCAAAAGACTTCATTTGAATCTTCCAAAAGATGGGCGCCCCTGGCCTCCAGGGGCGCTTTTTCTCTTCAAAGTCATCTACTTTGTATTTCCCTCGTTCTGTACTGAATTTACGTTTTCAGGCGTTTTACTCCTCCGTCGGACTGGCTGGCTAGCTCATTGCGAAGCTATCAGGAAACTGAAGAAATCATCTTGGTAGAAAATCTCACAAAAAGTTGAATACAGCTTCCATAATGATGGGCGCCCCTAGCTGAAAGTGGCGCTTTTGACCTCCAAACTTAGAATATTTTCAATCCAGACTTAGACAATTTCACAGTACTTTTACCTCGTTGAAAATCTCCTCCGTCAAAAAGCATAATTTTCAACATCTTTCATCGTAGAGTGTTCTTCTTTGAGTTTCAGGCTTAGATATTAACACCTGGTACTGGCCAACTGCCATTAATGACCTCAGAGGTCCTAACTTTTCTCCTGAAAAAGTTATAACTACCCACCAGCCTTAAACTGACTTTTAACTGAAACTGACTTCACCACTGTGATCGTGATGTGAAATAAGCCAATCAAAATTAATTTCAGCTAATTCTGACAAGTTCTTATTTTTTAGGGTTTCGGGCTAAAAATAGACTTCAAAACCCTAATTTTCAAAATTTTCAAATTTTGCCAGTATCTTCCTGGCATCACACTGACTAAAAGCCCATACTTTATTTGCCCAAAAACTGAGTTTTGACCCCACTTTTACAAGGTTTAGACCATTTTAAGCAAAATGCCTTAATGAAGCAAAAATTTTGGTTTGGGTACAACATTTCCAAAGGTAAATAAATTCAAATATCTTTATATGATAAATGTAAACTTAAATGCCAAAGATTATAGTCTAAATCAAATCTTTCCAAAGGTTTAGATATTTTAAAATTCTCATTAAAATGTATTAATATATTTTGTATTATATTCAATACAATATTATTATAGTTTTTAACTTACCTTTCTTTAAATATATATTAATATATTATATTATCGGTAAAACTATAATAACATCGATATTAAATATATTAATTAACTTACCCAGTTTACACTTAAATATATCTATACATGTTTATTTTCAAATCTCCAATTACGTGTATTATAGGCCAGTCAGAGCACCTCTAATAGACGTAATTGCATAAACACGTATTTATACATTTAACTGTAAATTCCAGGCATCAGTAACTTATCAGTTCACATTTCACATTCAAGGTTCTCAGAACAGTAAGTCAGTCAATCAAGGAACACCACTCATAAAGCATAAAGAAGTAATCAGAAACTCCTAAGCCTAAGGATGACTTATCATGACAACTTAATCTGATGCAGTTCCCAAAACTCTCAGTGAAGTGTGTGTATGCTCAGCTTGATCAACTTTACCGGTTACTCGACCAAGCCCCTCTCTCGAATGATGTCTCCCCTCTGCCTGGAGGAATAGTTCCTGTTCCTGCATCCACAGACATACAATCTCGGCAGTTACTTGTTCATAACATCAACAGTATACAAAACGTCTAAGTTAGAATATTCTCAATTCAATACTTTGCATGCAACATAACATCAATAGAAGTACCAACCAAATGAGACAGTCATTTAAATAGAGAACATTCATTTTGATAACAAAACACGTTTTATTCATATCAAAGATTCACACAATACACTCATTTGCCCTATGCAATAGTAGCTATACAATCGGGGTGTAACAACTTTGATTGTCATAATGAATCATAGTCGGCTCCAATGTTTGCCTAAACAAACCTGCAAGGAGATTTCAAAGCCACACTGCTTCTCGAGCTGCTACACATGCTGCAATATATTCGGCCTCTGCAATGCTCAGTGCTAATGAAGTCTGCTTCCTGCTACACCAAGAAATCATGGCAGACCCCAAACTAAAGCAACATCCAGAGGTGCTTTTCCTGTCAGCTACACTCCCGGCCCAATCAAAATCAAAATAACATTGTAACTTTAGTTCTTCACTGGAAGTATATCTCAAGCCATATCCTACTATGCCATGTAAGTATCTCAAGATATGCTTGCTGCAACTAGATGAATTTGCCTTGGCTCACACATGAACTGACTAAGGGCACTCATTGCATAGCAAATGTCTGGTCTAGTATTGACTAGATACATCAACGATCCAATCAACTGCATGTACATGGTGGGATCTACTAGATCTGAACTAGCTGCAGAGTTACTCAACTTCTTCAAATTTGTTTCCATCGGTGTAGACATAGATTTGCAATCCATCATCCCAAATCTCTTCAAGATGTCTATGGTATATTTCCCTTGACTTAGAATAATCTCATTGGGTCTCTGCCACACTTCCAATCCTAGAAAGTAATGCATAAGGCCTATATCCTTCATCTCAAACTCAAAGGCTAACTCCTTCTTGCATTTGACAAGGAGATATTTTGCTCCAGTAAGAAATAAATCATCAACATAAAGAACCAAGATTAAAGCCTCACCATTAACTACTTGGAAGTAAAGATTTGAGTCTGCATCATTCTTGGAGAATCCCGAGCTCATCAAGTATCGATCAATCCTCTCATACCAAGCACGAGGTGCTTGCTTAAGGCCATACAATGCCTTCTTCAATCTACATACATGAGACTCCTTCCCATGAATCACAAAGCCATCCGGTTGCTCAATGTACACTTCTTCTTCAATCACACCATTAAGGAATGTTGTCCTCACGTCCATTTGATGTAGCTTCCATCCTTTAGCTACTGCAATAGCAATGATAGTCCTGATAGATGTATATCAAGCAACAGGAGCAAATGTCTCCTCATAATCTATTCCCTCTTTTTGAGAGAATCCTCTAGCCACAAATCTTGCTTTGTACTTCTCAACGCTACCATCAGCTGCATGCTTGATCTTGAACAGCCACTTGGAAAACAACTGATTTCCCTTCAGGTCTTGGTACAACATCCCAAACATCATTCTTGATAATAAACTAATATTCTTTTGTCATAGCATCTCTCCATACCTATTGATCTGATGCCTCCTCGACACTGGAAGGCTCAGACTTAATGATGTGACTCATCAATGCTACATAGACTGGAAACTTTTGCGGTCTCCTACTTTCTCTAAAGGTACCTCGAGGGGCTGCATACTGTTCTGCCTCTTGCATTGTTTGTCTAGCCCATAGAGGTCTCTTTCAACCTATATCAATATTTCTTGGCCCATCAGTTGGTTCTATGGGATCAACTGGATCAATAGTCTCTTCTTGTTCAGTAGACTCTTTCTGAATCTCAGGAGTATGATCAGGGGAAATGTCCATATCCTGAGGTAACTCTTGTTCTTCACTATCTATCTCCATGTAAGAACCTTTAGATCTTTTGAATGCAACCTCTTCTTCGAAAGTGACATCCCTACTGATCTCAATCTGTTTCTACCCTAGAATGTATATTCTGTAGGCCTTGGAAGTCTCACTGTATCCCACAAATATTCCTTTCTTGCCTGAAGATTCTAGCTTAGTTCTTTTATCCTTAGGCACATGAATATAAACAGGACAACCAAAAATTCTTAAATGACTAACCTCAAGTTTCACACTTGAGAAGGCCTCTTCAGGAGTCATGTTTTCCAATATTCAATGAGGGCTTCGATTCTAAACATACACTGCAGTTCTGGAAGCTTCTGCCTAAAGGAAGGTTTGTAAGTCTTGATCATGAATCATAGCTTTGGTTGCTTCAACTATGGATCTATTCTTCCTTTCTGCAACTCCATTTTGTTAAGGATTGTATGGAACACAGAACTCCCTCTTGATCCCTGCCTCAATGCAGAAGTTACGGAAACCTCTAGAAGTGTATTCTCCTCCATTATCAGATCTCAGAATCTTGATTCTCTTTCCGAACATATTTTCAACTTGAGCCTTGAATTCTTTGAATTTATCAAGTACTTCTTCAGACTCCTTAGACTTCAAAAAATAAATCCAAGTCTTTCAAGAATAGTCATCAATGAAAATCACATAATACCAAAATCCACTCAAAGATGCCACAAACATTGGACCACATAAATCAGAATGAACAAGA
Source organism: Sequoiadendron giganteum (assembly GCA_007115665.2). Taxonomy (NCBI): domain Eukaryota; kingdom Viridiplantae; phylum Streptophyta; class Pinopsida; order Cupressales; family Cupressaceae; genus Sequoiadendron; species Sequoiadendron giganteum. The sequence goes on along the minus strand of CM021110.1, from coordinate 185,355,496 downwards.
TCTAGAATTCCTTTTCATCTACTTTCACTACTATGAAAAGGACCCTTAGTATTCTTACCCATTGCACATCCTCTACAAGTGCCATCATGCTCCTGATTGAGCTTTGGTAGACCAGTAACCATCTTCTCCATGGATGGAAGAGCTCTGAAATGTAGGTGAGCAAGTCTCCTATGCCATAGCTCACTCGAACTGGTAGAGTCATGCAACAATGCTTGAATTGGACTAATAGGAAGTCTGTATAGACTCTCTTGACGGACACCAATCACACGGGCTGATTTGAGCTAGAGTTCTACGGCCAAGGAAGAACTTTTCCCTCAGAAAATGCAACTTGATACCCTTTGTCCTCCAAAGCTAAAATTGATACAAGATTTCTCTTGATTCCTAGTACAAACAAGACATCACTCAAATGAAGAGGGATGTCAGAATCTAAATGAAGAGAGGTGGCTCCAGCACCTTTCACTGAATAGCAAGCATCATCTCCAATTATCACTTGTAAGTTGGTTTCTCTTTCTACCAAGTTTGAAAGATGCTCTCTATATCTTGTAAAGTGTCGAGAGGCACCACTATCAATCAAACAAGTGCTACTGTCGGTTGGAACATTGCTTGATAGAGCGAAGATGAATAGAAAACCCCTTGAATTGTCTCTAAATTCCTTTTGAGGTGAGGCAGCATCAACATCTGCAGTGGAAGCATGTTGCTTTGGTCTTGTTAAGCAATCTCAAGCATAGTGACCATACTTGTCACATCTGAAACATTGAATGTGAGAGAGATCTTTTTTCTTCTTTGGTTCAGGAGGAGAATCTAATTTTCTGTCTCTATTCCTCTTGAAGTTGCCTTTTCTTCCTTCTCTTCCTTTCCTTCTGGAAGTTTGAGTAGCAAGAGCATGATTGTCTTCATTGTGAGAGCTTCGACCATTTCCTCCTGTTACCAGCCTGGATTCTTCTTGAATGTAATCAGCCCTAAGACGATCAAACTTGGGCAATTTAGATCTTCCACTAATGCCTTGGATAAAGGGCTCCCAAGATTGAGGAAGACCATTTAGAGCCAACACGACTAGATCTCTATCATCAACTATATATCCAATGGCATATAGCTGATCTTTCAATTCAGTGATCTTCATGAAGAAGGAGATGACTAAATCTCCTTTAGCCATCTTTATATGATGGAGCTATTGCCTCAACGCAAGAGCTTTGCTGGTGTTGTTGATCTCATACAAGCCTTGGAGAGACTCGAACATGTCTTTGGTTGTCTTCGTCTTGGATATAATTGGCACAAGATGATCCTTCACGGAATCAATTAAAATCTTCTTAGCCTTAGTGCCATTCTTCTTCCATTGAGATTTCTCAGCCTCATCGGATGGCTCGGGCACATCACTCTCCACGAAATCGAGCAGATCATTCTCTTCCAATGCAATAAGAACTCTGAATTTCCAAGAGGTGAAGTTCGATGCACCATCAAGCCTATCTTCAACCTTGAGTCCGTTCACCATCTTCGAAGCTTAAATAGACTCCCTTAGATGAGAAGAGAAGAAGATTTTTGTTGCTTAAACAAATCTGATCTTGCTTAGACTCGTTCCGATACCATGTTATTTTTATGATCAGAAATGAAATAAAAAGAAATACAAAATTATGAACAATAATACACAACAAATACCTTGGGAAAACCCTCCTTGAGGGAGAAAAACCCAGCCACAAATATATCACTTATATATTAATCAAGAAGCAGAAATTTGCTTTACAACTAGCCAATCACAAGGCTGATCTGAAGCAATGATGAAAGCACCTCTCCTAAGTGCGATTTCACAAGAAAAATAATATCCCCTTATTATAATCTGCTTGAAGAATAAAATATTGATCTACTGCAAGATGACGAACTCCTTCTCAAGGCGCGAACTTGTCTTTTATAAAATCAAATTACAAATGAAGAGGGAGGCGCCTTGTATATATACAAATTGGAGTGACCTTTCATGAAAGGTTGGCCTTATTCAAGGTGAGACGTCTTTACACAAAGAGATGCGACTTTCGGCTTTGAGAAAATTAAAAATATAAATTATTAATATCATTTTGAAATGAAGCGTCTCTTCATTTAAATCGATCTAAAATAAATAAGTAGCAAAGGCTTTATTTATTTGATCGATATTCATTATTAAATGCTCTGGGTTGGGTGAAGGATAAACCCACAGCTATAACATCAACAAAAGGTGTGGGTCTCTCATTTGGATTATGTTGGTATTGGATATTTGGTTTTTCTTCAAGCTGGAGAAGACATTTCTTCAGGAGGGTTTGTGATGACGAAATCCCTTGCAGCAACATCCTCTATGTTGGTGAAATATCCAATCTAAAGGATTTTTTGGTGGTTTCACACAAGAATCACAGTTGAGCCATATTGTTGAAGATTTTCAGTAGTTATAGGTCTGATTTCAGTAAGCAAATTGCATAAGGTGAACAACAGATTTAAGATCATTACTTTCACCTCAGATATTTCTTTACCTTGCTATCCGTACACTTCCGGCTGGGCCATGCAACTACATAAGGAGGTGTGTGGGATAAGAACCCTAGCGCAGGGTTTTGTGGGATGTATATTAATCAATTTGGGGTGCCATAAGTTGGGAAACACTCAACAATAACAGTAGGAGGCATGACAGCAGGTTTGGAGGTAGTTTCCAGCCATTTTCAAAGGTCTCAACTAGTTGGTTGCAACTACAGCCCTTTGTCAAAGTTGCCAACTCTTTTTGGGTATGTTGGATTTAGATATGTAGTGACATTTTATGATTTAGGCTATTGTTGTAATTGAAAAAAACTCAATATTCTAATTGTAATTCAAATTTGGAATTTTATGTGCATTATAACTATGAAAATTGCAATTTTTGAGTTGTTATTCATTGCTGCAAGTTACTTTAATTTTCTGCACTGTATTTATCATCTCAAACCATCACAAAACTATTGCAAAATGCATTTCAAACACATCAAAAAGAAAAAAAAAACAAGGGCAGATTGAGGATGCATGTTACAGTGGTATCAGAGTAATGTATCGTGCCATCCTGAAGGGGTTTTGGGAAAACAGTGTTATTACAGCAGACTGAATGAGTATGCAGCCATATACCCATCATTATAATATGAGAAAAAACAGATCCAACGCAAACCTTGAGAGCCAACCAGAGTTAGGTCCCTTTGCAAGCACTGAAATGGGTGACAAAGAGCAACCCCGAGAACCTAGCACTAGGGAGATGTTGAATATTTGGCTAGAGGTCAATGTGAGTTGCAACAGAGTTTAGTGCAGATAATAATCAGGGGAACAATGGTGGAAACAATGGAGATCACAATGAGGGTAACAGAGGGCATGGTAGGAACAATGGTAATGGTGAGGGTTCAGTGAATGATAGGGGAACAAATCAGAAAGGCGGAACTAGAACAACCAATTCCAAGCCCTTAATGTCAAACTTCCCACCGAGAGTTAATCCCCGTGTAGAGGAAGAGCCTACCCAACAAGAGCATCAAGATCAGATTTTACAGGATTGGAGAGACTCAGGGTTGGAGTTTCAGGATGAGATATCTTTTCGTGACTACATAGACCTCAAAATGAAACATAGACTGCATAGGGGTGGTAGACAGCAACATCAGGAGTTGCAACGGAAGGTGGGTAAGTTATTCATTCCATACTTTGATGGCTCCAAGAAGACCGCAGCTAGAGCATGGGTTCAAAAGTTGGACACATTTCTAGCTCAACCCGATGCCGGAGGATGAGGCTATCAAGTATGCAGCCATACATTTGGACGGTAGCGCTCTCAAGTGGTAGCACCACAGCATGATTACCTTGGGTCATCACCAAATTGATTCATATGTTGAGTTCATTGAGAGGTTGATAGAGATATTTGACAAGAAAGATCCAAAGTTGCACTTCAAGGAGTTGGCTTAGCTCAGATAGTGTGGTTCAGTAGAGGCATATGTGGCTGATTTCTAGAGACTTTCAATGTTAGTCACAGATATTTCAGAGAGGAGGCTCATTGTTTTGTTCATGGATGGTCTTTCAGATCCCTTGCGAGGTTGGATTAAGGCCATTAATCCATCTTCATTACAGGAAGCCATTAAGAAGGCTAAAGACATGGAGACTTCTACTCTTAGAAGCAAATTTCAGTCTAAAAGTTTCCCTCATAAGAAGGATAAGGATAAGAAGACTTTTCATAAAGAAACACATTAGCCACATCATGAGACTAATAGGTTGGATAATGAGCAGCTCAACGACCTTTGGAGGAAAAAGTTATGCTTCCATTGTAGAAAGCCTTGAGACCCATCTAACAAATGCGTTGTGAAGGCAAAGGCAAAGCAAATAGAGTATTTTTCTGCTGATGAATCTACATCAGAAAAATTAGATCAACAGTCTGATTCAGAGAGTAGTGATGAGGAGAACTCACTAGATGAGGAGCCAAAGAGTGACAATACCATTACCCAACTCTCTAGCATCCAAAAAGCAATCACATTTAAGGTTAGAGGGACATTGCAGGGGCAACGAATCATAGCACTCATTGATACTAGTGCCACTCATAATTTCATTGATGAGGGCTTCATGAATAGGAGAAGGCTGCAAACAAAATAACATGATGGATTTAATGTCATGGTGGCTAATGGGTACAAACTCTCTTGTACTCATAAGATCTCTAACTTGAGTTTATAGTTGGGGGAATATGAGATGAAGGATGAATTTTACGTGGTTAACATTGGGGACACTAATATGGTTTTGGGTATGCATAGGATGAAATCCCTTGTGAAGTTCTCTTATAATTTGCAGAAAATGGAAATGAAGTTCGAGGAAAATGGAAAAAAAATAGTTCTTAGAGGATTATCAGATGGGGGTCCCAGAGTTGTGTCCTTCAAAAGAATGGAACAGTTGATCGGACATGAGTAGGTTGAGTAGGCAGCAAAGTGTCTCATCATGCCTATAGTTGCTAATCAACAGAAGAACAATTACCATCCAGACATCCAGAAGTTGATATCTAAGCATAGCATGGTATTTGGAAGCATTCCTCCTAGAGTGCCACTAGAGAGAGGGATAGAGCATGTAATAGAGTTGGAGGAGGGTGCCAAACTGATAATTACCACACCTTACAGACATCCTAAGAGACATAAGGATGAGATAGAAAAGGAAATTAAGAAATTATTGGAGATGGGGCACATTAGACCCAGCAAAAGACCATTTGCATCAGCAGCTGTGTTGGTAAAGAAAAAAGATGGAACAGTGCGGATGTGTATTGATTATAAGGCATTGAACAAAACGACAATAAAGAACAGGTATCCTATTCTGCAGATAGATGAGTTGATTGATGAGCTACATGGGGCTTGTTACTTTTCCAAAATAGACTTGAGATTAGGGTACCATCAAATCAGGATGAAGGAGGATATAGAGAAAACTTTCAAATGCCACTTTGGACACTTCGAGTTCCTAGTGATGCCTTTCGGGTTGACAAATGCACCAACCACTTTCCAGAGTTGTATGAATCAAGTGTTCAAGAAACAATTGAGGAAATTTATCTTAATATTTTTTGATGACATCTTGATATTTAGTAAAACTTGGGAGGAGTACTTGAGGCATCTCAAGGAGGTCTTGAGAATATTGGAGAGTGACTCCTTGTATGCCAAGGAGTCCAAATGCGATTTCGGCATGACAAAGCTTGTCTATCTTGGGCATATCATTAGTGCCAAGGGGGGTGAGAGTTGATCCTAAGAAGATTAAAGCTATTGTTGATTGGCCTACTCCAACAAATCTCACTCAGGTTAAGGGGTTCTTTGGTTTGTGTGGGTTTTCCAAAAGGTTTGTTAAGGGCATTTCACAGTCAGCAACCCCACTTACAGATTTGACAAAGAAGGGGGCTTTTGAATGGTTCGATTCAGCACATAAATGTTTTGAGCACTTCAAGTAGTTGATGTCCTCATGTCCAATATTAGCAATACCAAATTTCTCCAAACCATTTGAGGTGGAGTGTGAAGCTTCGAAAGAGGGCATTGGTGCAGTATTGATGCAGGAGAAGCACCCCATAGCATTTGAGAGCAGGAAACTAAGAGCAATGGAGAGGAGCTACTCTATCTATGATAGAGAGATGTTGGCTATCATGCATGCATTAGCCAAATTCAGACCATACCTAGTGGGGGGCAAATTTATCATCAAAATGGACCATAATAGCATCAAATACTTCATGAACCAGAAGGATTTTAACAATAGGCAGCAAAAGTGGGATATAGACTATAGGCATATGACTTCAACATTGTTTATGTTTAGGGGAAGAAGAATGTAGTTGCTGATGCACTTTCCAAGAGGCCTCATTTATGTTCTCTAATTGAGATTGTTGCTGATTGGAGGGAGTTAATTTCAGCAGAGTATGCTAAGGATTCTTGGGCAACAAGGATCATATAGGGCACTATTCATGATGACAAGTATATAGTGCTCAATGAGTTGATCATTCACTATGAGAGGATCTATTTAGTGCCTACTTCACAGCTTAAGGGGAAGATATTGAGGACATTTCATGATGCACCTATGACTGGTCACCCGGGTTTTTGCAAGACCTATAGGCAGATCTGGGAAAGATTCACTTGGAGAGGACTAAAAAATGAAGTCCTTAAGTATGTTAGAGAATGTGCTACTTGCCAACAGAATAAGAATGAGCACACTTATCCAGCTGGTTTACTTCAGTCCTTACCCATTCCTAATCAGAAATGGGAATGTATCTCCATAGATTTCATCACTAGGTTACCTAAGGTGCAAAACAAGGATTGCATATATGTGGTGGTTGATAGGTTAACCAAATTTGCACACTTTTTCACTATTTCAGTGACATACGTTGCAGCTCAGGTTTGTGTTCTTAGTGGATTCTTGTCCTTCACTTCCTATTTTGAGCCCAAAGAATTTTGAGCGAAATGGATATTCTGTAATCTTAATTAGTTAGCATGGGCTATTTTGAGGGAACATGTTCCTATACTCACACTCCCCCCTTGTGTATATACTCACTCTTTCATCTTTCATTTCATCTCATATTTTATATTTATATTTATATCAATCTGTATATTGTATGTTTTCCATTGTTCTATCTTATTTCATAAAAGAGGCAAGCTACCAAGGAAGGTAGCTCCAGTAACACCTAAGCCCAAGTAACAGATTGGCATTTCCTTATATATAGACCTAAATCCAGGATGGCAGTTCTTGCTAATCTGTCTCCTCCAGAGTCAATGCAAAAAAGAAAGGATATGGACCCCAAGTAAAAGGGACCTCATGAAGAGGCCAAGCAAAACATGGAAGTCTCAAAAGAAAACAGTGATTATTGCTAAATATAACATGTTCCAAATTTGTATTCCAGAAGATCAATTTGATCTGGTGGAGAACCAAGAAATAGTACTTAATTTTAGCAAGCTCGTAGTAGTAAGTTTCATAGCTGATGGTATAAAGTATAAACTATAAACATTGATGTGAATAGAATTAGTGATAGATAAATAGTTATGTAAAGGTTCGTTATTGCTGTGTATTAGCAGCAAAAGGAAGCCAAAGTTTTTGAAAGTGTTTATTGTTTATCTCCTATAAAAATCAAAATGCCAGCTCAAAGTTTTGCTTTTCTCCTGGGCTGGGCACATATGTGCTCTTTCCTTTTCCATTAATATTAGACATGACTCTTATCCCCTCGCTCACCCATCCCCACTTTCACAAAAATCAACAATCACTAACAATATAAATGTAGGTTCATTGCATGCACATTAGACTAAGAATACATGCCTTAATGACAAAGTAAACCAGAGATATCAATTATAAATAGAAAAGCATAACATATCCATTTACTAAGATGAAGTCACAATTAAAATGGCTTAAATTAGGAAAGCAATTATTAGAAAACATCTGAAAACAAATGCTTACAAGAGGAGGGTCCAATGTTGTATAGCCACATGAGCTGACAAGTAAAGCTACACCGGATACAACTGATGTAGTGGCCAGGACGATAGCAAACTCCACACTTGAGGCAGTTGGTGGAGCTCTCCAATATGACTTTGCTGAACCATGACCTATAGGAGCAAGTAAGGAAAGGGATGGTTCTGATCCCTCTGCCGTCTCAACCTGCAAATGATATATGTAAAGTTAAATGATTAATAAATGTAAACCATGAACATCTCTTAGAAATCACTTCATCTAGTGAAAGAAATTAAATAAGAGAAAATAGGAATAGTGAGAACTATTGAATTATCATGCCCCGCTGGGTTAAGAAATCGCAGCCTTATGAAATCGTTGCCTTATGGAAATAAATAAGCAGTGCTCCTAGTAAGGGGCCGATTAGGATTAAAAAGGAATGTCATTTGCAAGTGGTTCCAATAAGACATACAATTAAAAAATAATAATAATAAATCAAGTTTCAAGGCACCGCCTTAATTAGGAAGGGGTGTGAATCTTGCAAGGCGATGATTTTATGAAGAGGTGTGACTCTCTCAAGAAGAGGGTATAAAGGGAGATCATTTCTTGGGGAAGAGGGGAGGATACCAAGCAATGGATTGATCATTGAATGATAAATATTCCAAGAAGTGGATCAAGTTGTAAAAAAAGGAAAAAGAAACATAAGGTATATTAGAACTGAATATTATTTTCAGAAAGAATATTATTTTGAAAGAAGTTCAAAGAATAATCTTAGAATATAAATTAGGAATAGCTGTATATATATTTTATTGCAGAAATCAAGTTATTACAGCCACTTGTAAGTTAATCAATTGTATTTTCATAATGATATTTTATTAATATTAGCAATTAATATAGTCTATTTTGAATTTATAAAAGTGTCTTGCAAAAAGGGGGGCCATTCAGCCATCCGAGTCACAAGAGCTGAAGGACTAGAAATTCTTTATATCAAGCATGCCACCCCAAGATGGATGAACTAAAGGTTCTGCCATATTCAGGGGTCGGGAGGCCGAATGGACCCAAAATCCATTTCCATGCTCTTGGGCTTGGTTGAAGAGAACAGCCTTCATGCATCTTATCAAGCATGCCACTCCGAGATGGATGAACTGGAGGTTTTGCAATATTTGTGGGACGGGAGGCCGAATGGACCAGAAATCCACTTTTGTGCTCTCAGGCTTGATCAAGGAGAACGGCCAGCCTCCACGGCGGATTGAGGGATGGAATGAATCTTAAAACCTTCCATGCGCTCGCAATACAAGGGCAACCACCCTTGAGATTGCGGTTTGCAAGCATTTCTAATGAATTCCTATTATGGTTGACTATAGGAATATGCCTTGGAATAATTATTAATGATATTAAGGTATTTTGGATTCAAATATTAATGAGGCTATGAATTATTGATCTGAATATTATGATATTTTAGCTATGATTTTTTTGATCTAAATATTATAATGTTTATGCCTGGATTTGGATATTATCATACTTTCTTGTTACCTAATATTACTAATATCAGTTTTTAGTGATTAATATTGTCTGCAAGTGTAAAATCAGGAATTTCCCAAAAGGGGACATTACGTGAATCTATCTTCAAAGCTCCAAATACAATTGCTCCATCAACAGAACAGAAAATAGTATTAAGGGCAATGACAGGCTTTCAAAATGATTGATAGGTATTATACTATATTATTGCAACTGACTATAACATTACTGCGCATATATCTTTGGTTGTTTAAACTTGAAGCTTCAGTCAAGTTTTTGATACTTGGAGTCTCTCAGCCAATATTGTTATGTACTACAGGAGCTCTAGGGTAATTATCTTCCATAAATGAAATTGAGCAAATTATTTTGGGGACCACCCCTAAGACAGAGGCTCCTAAAATATTCTAACAGTACCAATAATTCAGTTCAAGCTGTAAGTCTGAATAGTGAATATGATGGTGAAAGGTCATCACTGGCCAGAGCTTCCTATTGTCAAAACCACTTGTTGGTACTGCTTATATTGCATCAGCATGTATGAAACTCAAAGTTTATTCGCATCAAATTTAAATATATGGTTTCTTATTTTGCTGTTTCGAGAGTTGTAACCTAAATTAGGTCTTGGATATCCGTATAGTTGGCAATGAGATGACTTGAGTTTTGATGGTAAAGAAATAAATTCTGATTTTAAGGGATCAGATGTAAACATGCTACTGCATGATCTACAATGCTGCTACCGGTATGTTGGATACATTCAGATTCCTTAGTATCATATTAATTTATCTTCTGACTTGCAAATTTTGCACTAGCAACTTAGCTTTATTCACTCAAACTTCTAATACATTTGTCAGCTTACAAGACCTAATAAGTCTTCCATCTCAGGCATCTTAACAATAAGAAAACAGTACTGTTTTGACAATTTGAAGCACCTGCCTTGAAGTCTTCCAGAAGTACTTCCTTTTTATTCACACATAAGTATGTTCTATTTATATAGGCTACTCCTCTTCTAGACAGAGTTGACAGTGTGTGTCACAGTAAATGGATAAAAATGAATGATAACAAGGGTTGCCAGTCTCTAACTATTGCTTAAAGGAATCATAGTATACTGTTTTATACTGGTATGATATCACAATTTCAGAAAGAATGCTAATCTTCACAAGAATATTTTATTGATTCCAGTCACAAACTAAACATCCAATCTAACTCAGCATGCAAAACCTCCCCTATCTTCAGTCCAGTATTCAGAAAAAGTCAAAAAAGATAGTAGTAATCATCAATACTTGATTGGAGACATCGTACTTCAAACTAAGTCATTCAAGATGCAGGCAAGCCAATTTAAAGGCATAGGTACTAGATCTCACCGGATATAACAAGCTTGCATGGGGATATTCTGCAAGTGAAGACTCTCCGTTAAATATATTGCACAATCCACTTCGATCTTTTCCAGCTCTCTCAAAATCATCACTGTGTTTCCCAAGATCCACACTAGAATATCCTGGACAGTATCCTACCACCTGTTGTAAAGCTTTTGAAGCTGCAGACTTCACACGAGACCTTTGCCTCAAAGAACTGAGAACTTTGACACGGTCTAAAAGAAGAGCATCTAGAATTATTTGGGGGCAACATGTTTTGCAAAGAACTTTATCTGCAGCTGATGAATGGAATGTAGAACCACCACCATGACTTGACCCACCTTGGCCAGGAACAATCCTGGGACTCATTGCATCAAGTGAACCATTGTTTGTAAACAATGCACTACCCTTCCCAGCCATGCAAACATGACAGACCTTTCTTGAACAGCGAGAGCAAACTAAAAGCTCGGGCAATTTTTGAGCAGTGACTGTCAAATCTGTGGTTTTGATCTGTTTCTTTTCAGCACGAACTTCACACCTTACATCAACACATTGATCTTCAAAACCATTTACATTCCAAAAGTCAAAACTATCCTCTGTATCTGTCTCCAAACCAATAGCTGATAACTTCTTGTCTTCAGAAACAAACTCACTTAGCAATGCGAGATTTTGTGCAGCTTTACGTAACTGTACCATATATGAGGGTTCTAAAAGCCAATTAGGATCAACACTAGCAGGGTCACGACCAATAGAAAGTAGAGCTCTATCTCTTTCCGCAGCTGACATATTCAACTTCAGACGTTCTATTTCAAGCATCATGCTCTCAACATAATCCAAGGACTTTGCCTGCAACCAACAAAACATATTCAGCCAAATTTATGAATTCTATATCAAGTGAACTTCAAGTAGTCATTTTGGAGCATTTTCATTGCTTCTTTTTCCTTCTATCTTATAAATCAAACAAAAATATGTAATAGAATGCATTAAAACCATAAAGAGAAATGCAGACTTATACGCAATGAAAAATAAAATACAATAATGAAATGAGAGAGTATCCAGTATACAGATTTATACACTCACATTCAAAATGTTACTTATAAAAGTTTTGTCCATTAAGTACAAAAGAAAGAAAGAAACGATCTCAACTAACATGCATGAGTAAACCCAGTCATGCATGGGTCATCTGTATCTGCAGTCTGAAAGTAACATTTGAAAAAGAAGATGGTCATTTAGTAAACCACATATACTTAAAATGCTGTACATCTTAAGACAGTTCCGTGGATGTTTATTAATGATATTATGTTTTTGAGCTCATCAAAACAGGTTATAAAAACCCCTGGCATCTGTTGAATAAGACCATCTACCGCATCATTGTTTGCAACAAAACAGGGCACTAGAAGGTAACAGGCTCCATGAGTTCTCTTGGTTACCAATTCAAGTATACATGCACTTACTAGCATTCAAAACCAAACTCCCCACAACATCTACAAGAATCCGATTGTGAAGGCCTGCCTCAATTTCTCTAGACTGCATACTGGCTTAATATAAAAGGGAAATCAACAATCTACATATGCAGCTAATAGAAGATTACAAGTACCTTTTCAGATTAAGGGGAGCAAGCACTCACCCAAAAGTGTTGCCAATTCAAAGAATTCTATTATGCACTATATCCTATTTATCCCAGTATGTATACCTGCCTACTACCATGCAATAGCTTATGAGGAACAAAACAATATCTCCAGTCTTCAAACAAAAAAGATATTGTCATAGCAGTAAGGAAAAGTAACATAAAACACTCCTACACCAAATGAACAGAGCATGATAATCGTCTAGACATAAAACCTTTGTTGGTTCATGTTGATTTGGGACCCATGAGAACAATCTCTATGCTAGGCAATGTGAAATTCCATTTGTTGCCGTACATTGTATCTATGACAGGCAATTGCTTGCTTCAGTCAGAATTCTGAGTGAAAAGATAATTGTATCCAACAAGAATGTTTAAAGTATATCACAAGTATCCAAACTCATCTCCCATTGCCCATCCATCTCCATTTCTTCAAGAGGTTTAAAATGGAAAATCTAATTGCCTTGCAAAATATGGTGATGTATCTCGGCCTGTAAATAGTTAGAATATACACTCAACTAGCTAAGGAGGATTCATAGGCAATGTGACAAAACAAAGAATTTGGATTATTAAGCATAAAATCCAAGAAGAACATGGACTTGATGTTAAATCAAAATGGAATAAAGCAACTGAAGGATATGTACCATAGTTTGAAAATTCCAACTCCGCAGCAAAAAAAAAAAGCTCAAACTCAAGTATTGGTAAATTAAAAAGTTAAAAAATTACATAAATAAACTTAAATTGTCATATGAGATATGAAAAATGGATTTAGAGAACACATAAGTCTATTTTGATAATTAATTTGTAATAATTCAAAGATTGCATATCATATGGCCCTCATGCTCAAAATCCAAAATTTTCAAACATTGTATAATAGCATAACAGTCAACTATAGTCTACAACTTCTTGTTCCACTCCTAGTACTATTACTATCCAAACTTGAGCTAGAAGGTAAATCTGAATTATCCTAAGCAGTAATGATTCCTCAAGTATGTCATCCTCCAATGCTTTTGCTGTTACTTCTCTATCCAATTTAGTGAGATCTTCGTCATTGAACACTACATCTACATCTTCAAAAACCCAGTCTGAATATGGATCTATATCATTCAAGTTGATGGCATCATGAGACACCTTCCCCTCCACCTTTTTTAATTTCAAGGAGAAGGTTGTATTGGACAAAATCAAGGTCATTGTAGTGCTTTTTGGTCAACCTTCTATCCATGCTCTCAAAAAAAGTTCCCATTGTCCTCACATCTAGAAACATTATACAGATTGTTGGTACCCCTATGAAACTCAATTTTTGTACCCCTCTTTGTCAAGTTTATTGTCAGTTGATCCTCAAATTTGTGTTGATGTGAAGTATTGTGGCCTTTTCCAGTCAGTTTACAAAAGTTAGTCCTGTCCTAGTCTTTCAACTGACCGCTTTTGTGGGATCCAATGATCAACTCGAGTCCGATAAGGAGTATGCAATGATGATATTCAAGGAAGGATCAGATAAGAAGGCACAGATCAGTGGCATGTAAGAACAGCAAATAGGGCAGAAGTCCAAGGAGTATTTTCAGTCAGCATCCAAGAAGAGATAAAGTCAGAAGATGCCAAAGCAGTGACAAAAGTGCACCTAGGACTTAAATGTGGCAAATGCACCATTAAACCCTGCCTAGGTGATGGCAAACAGCTTATGAAGGTGCATCAATGGTGATAGAGAGAAACATGTCAGATGGTAGCACACATATTGGAGGGCTATAACATGAGAAATCCAGACCAAAAAGCAATAAAAAGTGGCAGACATGTTGAGGAATTCTGCAAAAATATAAAGGCCCACTGTTTTAAGGGTTCAACCATCTCAAATCAGCAACAAAGTGTTGTAAACTGAAGAAGACCTCATTGAACCACACTGGGTGGTCAAGATAGAAATTATCAAGGAATTAAGGTGTTATTTTGTGTTGGCAAAGCCACCTGGAGATTCCGTCTACTATCCTAAACTTTGTAACAACTTAAGTGAACTCTGCCCAAAAACATGGCAGTGAAGTTATAAAAGTGCACCAAGGCTAAAACATGTTTAAAACCCATCAAAACAGCACCAAAGGTCAGTTTAAGAGGCAAAAGGGACATAAAAGCAGGCCTTGTTTAATGTATGAACTCAAGCTGAGATTGGGTGCACGTTATTAGTGCCTTAATCAATCCTAACCTCCACCATAGTTCATGAAAGATGGCATGACCTTAAGTGAACTATACCATACTAAATCAGTCAGCCTTAAAGCAAGGATAACGATAGGTAAATAAAGCATGTCAGCACCTAGAGCAGCTTCCTGGAGCTGTTCAACCTGTTCTAGCAAGTAAAAAGCATGTAAAGGCAGATCTGATTATAACAGCAGCCTAGTCAACTTGACAAGCACCTCTATTTCTATCAATGCTCATCAGATTTTATGCATATTTTTGGCAGCCAAGAAGGTAATGATTTGAGCTGAACTTTTCAAAGAAAAATCAGCAATTCTTCCAACATCCTTCATCACAGACTTTTGTGACACCTTTCACAGCCTTGTTGCAAGACTTAGTCAGATCCTTGTGCTGAAGTTTTGAGTTGCTAAGGTTTCAACTTATAGAAGAAGATCTTCTCAAACCCTAGGCAGTAGTTTTGTGTTGAAAGATCATGTTTGGTTTTAGCAGTGTTACAAGACTCCCAGAAACTCGCATAGACTTAGTGAGTTGCGAGGTAGGTGACCCTAAACGAGGCCCAGAGACTCAGCAGCCGGGTACTCGCCGGAATCGCCGAGACTCGCCAAAACCAGCGAGTCCTATGCCTCAGATTCAACCGATGGCTGGGTGGAACTTGAAGTGCCAAAATAAAAAAATTTAAAGCTTTTTTTTTTTTCTTTTTGGTTTATAATTTGCCTCTATTCCTCCAATTTCATTTCATTTTCAAGCCAAAGAAGAGAGAAGAGAGCAAAAACACATTTGCATTGAAGGAAAATCAACAAGGAGATTGAGCACAAGATGCTTGTTGAATCACATTTGAGCAGATCTGTAGGTGATTTTGCTGCATCTAGAGGAGTCTACAAGGGACTGGAAAGAGATTTCCATTGATTTCAAAGAAGATTTAAGAGGTATGTTTGAGTTTTGAAGGTTTTTTTTGTTTTTTTTAACCGAAACTTCAATTCTCTTCTTTTTTTTTCTTTTTTTTTTTATTTTGTTTTAGTGAAACAAAGAACAAGTTACAAACCCTAGGTGTGTGTGTTTAAGTTTTTTGTTGAACACTCTAGGCATTCTTGAAAAAAAAAATAGTTTTATAGTTGCAAATTTGCAAACCCTAGGTTTTTTAGTTTAATTATAAAGTATAAACTTTGAATGCTAATTTTTTTTAATTTATGTGTTATTGCAGCAGCAGTGTTTATATCTATAAATTGTCTCCATCACATTCACAATGTCTCCAAATAGATAGGACCCTTGTTGGAAACATGCCATTATTACCCCTAGGCAAAAAAAATGAAAGTAATATGTTTTCATTGCAAAACAACTTTTCTTGGGGGTGGCATTAATAGATTGAAATACCACCTTGCATGTATACCATGTCGAGATGCTAATCCTTGCACACAAGTCACTGCTAAGGTAATGTGTGAAGTGCAAGTGCAATTGGAAACCTTCGAGCAACAAAAAGAGTTAAAAAAGAAGCAAAGAGAGGAGATGGCAGCCATGTGTGGAGTTGGAGATTCAATTTCTTCCATGCCTCCAATTCCTCCACGGTCTTCACCTTTAGTTGTTGGTGGTGGTAGTGGCAGTGGTAGCATTAGCATTGAGCCTAGAGTTCGTGGATCTAGGTTGGATTCATATATTTTTCCACGCACTACTCCGGGTTCCCAACCGTCTCTTGAGAGCATGGGTTGGAACAAGGATAAACATGATGCAGCCAAAGCTGAAATTGGAGACTTTTGGTTTTATTGCGACATACCATTTCATCCAACCAAGTAATTCTTCTTTTGTTTTGTTTTAAAATATATAGTTTGATAGTTGATTCTTTATCTCTAGAATTTTATTTTTACAGTTATGTTGAATTCAAATTGAAATTATACATTTTTCAATACTAATTTAATTTAGTTTATTTGTGTTAGGTCTCCATATTGGCAAAATAAGATTGATGCAGTTACTGTTTGTTGGGCGGGGTTCAAAGCCCCTAATGATGAAGAGATAAAAGGCCCCATTTTGTCCCAAAAAGTGGCTGATGTGAAAGCCAGAATAGAGGAGCAGCGAGAAATTTGGAGGAAGAAGGGTTGCACCATCATTACCGATGGTTGAACTGATAGAAAAAATAGGACATTGATCAACTTTCTTGTTTCTTCCTCAGGTAAATATTTTACTTCCTAAAATGCATTGTTTTAGTGACTAACAATCAAGATTTTAAATTTATATTTTACTTAATCATTTATTTTGTTTCTTTTTCAGGTGGTACCATGTTCATCAAATCTATTGATGCATCCGGCCACACCAAAAATGCTGAATTCCTTTGTGAGGCTTTGGAGAGTCTCTTGACTGATGTAGGGGAGGAGAATGTGGTGCAAATAGTCACAGATAATGCAGAAAATTATGTTGCTGCAGGTAGACTATTGATGGATAGGCACTGATCATTGTTTTGGACACCTTGTGATGCTCATTGCCTTGACCTCATATTGGAGGATCTTGGCAAGCTTGACTAGATCAAATCATGTGTGGAGACCGCAAGGAATATTTGTAAGTTCATATATAATCACACATGGGTCTTCAACCTTATGAGTCAATGCATGGGGCAGAAGGAGTTGGCTCGCCTTGGGATAACACGCTTTGCTACCAACTTCATCACTCTACAATCCTTACTGCGGTCAAAGGGAGCTTTGAGGTGGATGTTTGTTAGTGAGAGTGGACTTCCTCAACATATGCTAAGACAAATGGAGGGGGTGATGTGGCAAGTTGGATTTTTGATGAGCAGGGCTTTTGGGTACCTACTTATGAGATCATCAAGGTAAATGTAATTAGTAATTAGTTTAGTAATTCTACATTATATTTTCATTCTTATTTTTATTTTATTTGCTTATTTTTGTTGACTCTTACTTATGTCAATGTTTCATAATAATTGCAATTCACAGAGCCTTTAGTGGTTCTATTACAAGTTGTTGCTGAGGAGAAGCTTGCAATGGGCTACATATATGAGGGCATGGATAGGGCCAAAGAGGCCATTAGATCCACTTATAGGGGAGTTGATGGTAAGTATCGCCCCAGTTGGGAGATCATCGATAGACGATGGCACCTCCAACTTCACAAGCCGCTACATGCAACAACCTATTTTCTCAATCCAGCATTCCAATTCCGCAAAGAATTCAAGGCAAATGAGGAGGTTTTGGGTGGACTCTACACAGTCATTGAGCGTATGTCTGATTCTCATGTTGGAGCCCAAATTGTCGCCGAGATAGAGATTTTCAGACTTGCACAAGGCGATCTCTTTGTAAGAGATATATGCAAAGATACACGATTGACATTGCAGCCAGGTAAAAATTTATTAAGGGCATAATAGTAGTTTAAAAATTACCACGTTTCAATCTTTTATATTCAATGTTCATATTAAATATTCACAATGAGATTTTTTATTTCTTTTCTCATCTCAGATGCATGGTGGGAGAGATTTGGTGCTGAAGTACCAAATCTTCAGAGGATTGTGGTTCGAGTGTTGAGCCAACCATGCAATGCCTCAGGTTTTGAGTGCAATTGGAGTATGTTTGAGCACATACACTCCAAGAAGCATGTTTGAGCACATACACTCCAAGAAGCGTAGCAGGTTGTCAGTGCAGAGTCTCCTAACACTGGGCTTTAGTCATTTATCTATGGATTCATCATGATCAAAGTTTTGAGTTTCACACCACCAATTTGGTATTGGCAGGGTATTCATCAAATCATGGATAGGGTTATATCCAATGAATTTCAAATCTAAAATTATTTCAGATTCCTAAACGGTCTCTCATATGCAGATGGTTATTTTGAGCACTAGCTACATTGGATAGTTGTCAACTTCAACAATGACTATTTCAAAGCGATGGAAAAGAGCATATTTTAGGTCTTTATTTTTAATTAATTGTCTTAGAATTAGTTTATTTTAAAGTAGTTTTGCTTCCATTTCTTCTGCATTTTTGGATAGGTTTGCTTTAAAGTGGTACTTTTTGGCAATATTTAATATTCTTAGATCCCTAAAAGCTACCTTTTGTGAGCTCATAAATAGGTGTTTTGAGAACATAAATTGTTAAGGTTAGTTGTGAAGCTTATGCTATAGAAATTGGCATTCAGCTGAAGTTGTGATTTTCAATGATTGAATACCTTTTATTTCACGAATTAAACCAACAACGGATACATTTATTCAAACTCTGTATTAGTGAGATCTTTATTCTAGATTATAGCTTTGCATGCAATTTAGTTGTTTGAATCATCAAATCATGTGGAATTCACTCGTTTAATTCTATCCTATTAATGCAAATATGCCAATCTCTATTTTATAACTAATAGCTAAGTTGCCAAATTGGCATACTTGCCTGCCAACTTTGAGTACAAAATGTCTTGGAACCAAAATTGACCCAAAAATGTTTGTAGAATAGTCCAAGGTTCAACATTTTTCATGTCAAATAAAATTCCACCAAACAACTCCCAAACCCATGAAATTCCATCCATGATGTGGCATTTTGAGAATGATTTCAAGACGATTCTAGGTGTCAGTTGATTTTATGGACATTTCAACAACAAAAAAACCCTAAAACGTGGCATTTACCTAATATTATACACCATTTTTTGGAGCGAAACCTTTGCCAGATGCCCCTCGACAATTTTTTTTTTTTCTTGTTGTGAACACACCAAATAGACATGCAAATAGGGCGAACAGGGACAATTTTTTCTTGCAAACAGGGACGACTTTTTTTGCAAACAAGGACAATTTTTCCTACAAACAAGGAAACGAGTATTTGATACTCCCAAGTCCTAGTGGGTTGACATAGTTGATAGCGACAATGATTCAAGTTTTTTTTATTATATTCTATGCTCCCCCAAGTTTCCAAGACAAGAATGGCATGGATAGGGTGGACGCATTTCTAGTATGCATTTTTCTAAGGGTGTTCTTTAGGGGACAAAAAGGGATGACTATTAAAAAATAGGGAAAATTTTAAATATAGGGAAATTTCAAATAGTCATATAATAACATCCATTAGACATTCATCATAGGAATTATAGAACCTTTGTAAGCATTGGTAATTGGATAGGAATTATGATGTTAACCATGAGTAATAAAGACATGTCCGACTAGTGTGTATATTCAAGTGAGGGATTTATTATTGAAGTTTTCCTAAAACCTTCAAGACTACATGTTTTATTGTCAAACTCAATAACAAAGAGGAACAATTAAGTAAAAATATAATTGATTATGTTTCAATTTGACCTCAATTGGGATACTAATATATGGGATTATTCAATGAGTTGTCTTTGTACGATATGATTGATACATTTTTGCATTATGAAAGTCATATTTCTTTCCGACTATGACTTAACTCATATTCAACCGTATAATGACTAGAGTATACCAACTTTGTTTGTGGTAATCACTATATATTGAACAAGTTGTCCAATGTATGAAAAAAAATAATCCTTGACTATGACTTCATGTGTGAAGATGTAGAGATCGGCAATAAGGGGTATGTATTTTTTAGATTTTGTGATTATGATTGTTAATGGATGATAGCTTCAGTCAGATATGAATGACAATGATGCAAGTATCATTGTCATTCATAAGTGATCGAAATTATCATTCATGTTATGATATTTCTAAAGGAAACTTTTAAAATTGAAATTATGAGCATTCATATAAATTCGATCATTCCCGTGATATTATATTCTGCATTCATGTGAAATCAGAATTCTCTTATGTCATCCGCCATCATATAGAAGGTTATATATGTGTGAGTATATACATAACAAATGGTAATAAGAGTTGTTATCAAACCGCATCCTAAGGGACGCGTCCCATGAGTGGACGTGCCTCCACTCGTGGAGACACGTCCTCTCATGAGGCACGCCTCTTAGGGGGCGGACTTCTCACCTATTTATGGTGGTACCTCTTTTGATATGCAAACATAGAAATCAGATAATGTTCTACAATCAGCACATTCACATTTAATAAGAAGATCTGGAAATCGCAATTAGAGAAAATTCTGGAAATTTCATTTTGACTTATAATTGTCTTACACAGAAATTCAAACTTAGTTTTGTTCTTAGGTATTAGGATCCTATTTGAGGAAAGATTCGATTACACTTACATGGTATCAGAGCCACGTTGTGCGAATCCAAATCAAATCTAAAATCAGATTGCTCAAAAGAAATTCGTATTTTCTAAAATCGAATTCACATCACATTCTTCATAATGTCTATTGTGATCAGATTTGAAAATCATCTTACAAGAGCAAATAAACTAGTCTCACTTATGAGAGAAACTATTAGGGAACCAGTGGCTGAACCTAAGAAAACTGAGAACCTTGTGTTCTACACAGCCCTTTCTAATCAAGTATTTGAAAACACTCAAAATTGGGTAATTGATAGTGGTTCATCCAGACACATCACAAGGTTCAGAGAACACCTAGACTCCATGACTGAAAAGTTTGATGAAGAAGTAACCATCGGGGATGATTCTGCGTACCCTGTAAAAGGGGTTGGAACATGCTCTATCAAGTTGAAATCTGGGATTTCTCTACAACTCACTAGAGTCCTATTTGTACCTGGAATTAAGAGAAATCTTATATCCATCTCTGCCCTTGAAGATAATGGCTACAGAGTTACATTTATGGATGGTAAAGTTCTAGTATGGCCTAAAAACTCAACTATCAAGAAAGCACACACTATAGGCATAAGACAAGGGTACCTTTACAAACTTTGCACTGAGGTTAAACAAGCCCTTACCCTTGACACTATTGATTCAAATGAAATCTGGCATAGAAGATTAGGTCACCTTCATTTTCGTGCCCTACCTTCTATGGAAAAACTTGTTACAGGCTTACCCAAGCTAAAACTATCTCATGAGGGAACTTGTAAAGGTTGTCCCCTAGGAAAGAATACTAAAGGATCCTTCCAGAATAGCCTAAGTAAAACCCTTAATGTATTAGAACCAGTTCACTCTGATCTTTGTGGACCCATGTCTGTACCTTCAAAAGCAGAATTTCTATACTATGTTATATTTGTAGATGACTTCTCTAGGAAAACTTGGATCTATTTCCTTAAATGCAAAGAGTCAGTAGAAATCCTCAAAAGGTTCGAAGAGTTTAAAGCCTTCATTGAAAACTTCTCTGGAAAGAAAATAAAAACCTTAAGGACAGACAATGGAAAAGAATATACCTCTGAGATCTTTAAAGAATTCTGCATGAGTGCCGGAATTAAGAGGGAATTCACTATCGCCTACAATCCTCAACAAAATGGGGTTGCTAAGAGAAAAAATAGAACCATTGTAGAAGTTGCTAAAGCAATGTTGCTAGACCAAAACATTGAAACATCTTTCTGGGCAGAAGCCTCTAGGACTGTTGTCTATATCCAAAATAGATGTCCTCATTCTCATCTTGATAACAAAACTCCTGAAGAAGCCTTTACCGGCATAAAACCTGACATTAGCCATCTTAGGATTTTTGGCTGCCCTATTTATATTCATGTACCCAAAGAGAAGAGATCCAAACTAAAACCTTCTGGAAAGAAGGGAGTATTTGTGGGTTATAGTGAAACCTCCAAAGCTTACAAAATATTCATACCTGGGCAGAAACAAATTGAGTTGAGCAGAGATGTCATCTTCGAAGAAGACATTGCATTCAAGCGGGCAAGAAGTACGAGTGAAACAGAAACCTATTTCCCTAGGAACCTGAAATGGAACCTACTCCTGAGATTTAGAGGGATCATCCTGAGGAAATGCCACTTGAACCTCCTACCACTTCAAATGAGGACACAAATGACATTGGCAGAAAGAGACCACTTTGGGCAAGGAAGATGATCAAAGAAGCAGAGGATCATGCAACACCTAAAGGAACGTTCAAGGAGAGTAAAAGACCCAAACGGTTCTCTAGCTATGTTGCCCTAATGAACAACATCATAAACTCTGAACCTACCAGTGTTACAGAAGCCTTCAGACATCAAGCTTGGAAGGATGCAATGACAGAGGAGTACCAGTCCATACTAAAGAATGATGTATGGGACATAGTGCCTAGACCAAAAGAGAAATCTGTTGTTTCTTCTAAATGGCTCTTCAAAATCAAGCATGTTGCTGATGGCAGTATAGAAAAACATAAATCACGTTTCATGGCTAGGGGTTTTTCTCAAAAGGAAAGCATTGATTACAAAGAAACATTTGCAGCTGTTGCCTGTTATACATCAGTAAGAGCAGTGTTAGCCATTGCAACAGCTAAAGGATGGAAGATCCATCAAATGGATGTGAAAATTGCCTTCCTGAATGGAACTATTGAAGAAGAAGTCTATATGGAACAGCCTAAAGGTTTTGTGATACATAAATCTAACTCACATGCGTGCAGGCTCAAGAAAGCTCTCTATGGACTTAAATAGGCTCCCAGGGTCTGGTATGAAAGAATTGACAGCTATCTCTTGGGATTAGGATTTTCCAAGAATGATGTTGACTCCAATCTCTACTTCAAGGTAATCAACGGTGATATGCTTATAATTATTTTATATGTTGATGATCTGCTAATAACAGGAGAAGATCACCTCATTGCTCAAGGGAAACAAGATCTAATCTCTGAATTTGACATGAAAGACTTGGGTATTCTTCACTACTTCCTCGGTTTGGAAGTATGGCAGAAATCATAAGGTATTATACTAAATCAAGGGAAGTATACTATTTACATTCTAAAAAGATTTGGAATGTTGGACTGTAGACCGATGTCTACACCCATGGAAACCAACCTTCACAAATTAAAAGAAGCAGCAGCAGAATCCAAATGTGCAGATCCGACCCTTTACAAACAGATGATTGGATCCTTGATGTATCTGGTTAACACCAGACCTGATATTTGCTACGCTGTAAATGCCCTCAACCAGTTCATGTGTGAACCCAAGGAAATTCACTTGATGGTTGTAAAACATATCTTTAGATATCTTCAAGGCACCATTGGATATGATCTTCATTACAAGAATGATCCACTAGATCTATATGGGTACTCTGATTTAGATTGGGCTGGAAGTGTAACTGATCAAAAAAGCACATCAGGATGTTTTAGTTTGGGATCGGCTATGATCTCCTGGATTTGCAGAAAACAATCGTCAGTTGCACAGAGCTCAACAGAAGCTAAATATATTGCAGCCTCAATGGGACCAAGGGAAGCAGTGTGGCTTTGTAAATTGATTGTGGGACTCTTTGGTGAGCCCTTGATTCCTACGATTATTCATTGTGATAATCAGAGTTGCATAAAACTCTCTGTGAATCCTGTCTTTCATGACAAATCTAAACACATTGAGATCCCCTATCATTATGTGAGAGATATGGTGAAAAGGAAAGTGATTCAGTTGGAGTATATTAGTACAAATGATCAAACTGCAGACATTCTCACCAAGCCTCTCTCCCAGATCAAGGTAGAGCACTTCAGGAAGAAACTTGGTATGGTTGAAATGTAATTTGTTATTTATGTTTGAAATACAAATTGTTTATAAATTGTACTAATATATAAAGATGTTTAATGTGTAAACTCTTTTGTCATGTGTGTGACTCCATGACTTTATGGGCCTACTCCCCCTGTGTACATTATCGAAAGGTGACGATCTTTCTGATAATGAACACTTGTATTTGACATTGTAAAGTGACGACTCTACAATGATGAACTATCATGATAGATATCATGTGACTTGATATCTGTGGACATGTCATGATAGTATCTCTTGGACACCTTGATGGATATCATGAGACTTGATATCTGAAGGTCATTGTGATCCGTAAGAGATAATCATGGTGGATGATTATATCCGTGGATATGCCATGAATTATGGTAGACATCATGTGACTTGATGTCAGTGCACATACCATAATGAAGATGTGTTATGGAGAATGTCATGTGACTTGACACTTTCAGAAGCATATCATATCTTCTGATATCACGAGTTAGGTGATATCACTTTTGGAAGTTATTCTTCCTAGTTAAAGAGGGAGTGTTGAAATTATGAAGAATGTCATGTGACTTGACAACTTTGAGAAAACATATCATATCACGTGTGAAAGTGATATCTTAACTTATTTGATTTGAAATATCTTCCCTAGCTAAGAGGGAGTGTTAATGGATGATAGCTTCGGTCAGATATGAATGACAGTGATGCAAGTATCATTGTCATTCATAAGTGATTGAAATTATCATTCATGTTATGATATTTCTAAAGGAAACATTTAAAATCGAAATTATGAGCATTCATATAAATTCAATCATTCCCGTGATATTATATTCTGCATTCATGTGAAATCGGAATTCTCTTATGTCATCCGCCATCATATAGAAGGTTATATATGTGTGAGTATATACATAACAAATGGTAATAAGAGTTGTTATCAAACCGCATCCTAAGGGACGCGTCCCATGAGTGGACGTGCCTCCACTCGTGGAGACACGTCCTCTCATGAGGCGCGCCTCTTAGGGGGCAGACTTCTCACCTATTTATGGCGGTATCTCTTTTGATATGCAAACATAGAAATCAGATAATGTTCTACAATCAGCACATTCACATTTAATAAGAAGATCTGGTAATTGCAGTTAGAGAAAATTTTGGAAATTTCATTTTGACTTATAATTGTCTTACACAGAAATTCAAACTTAGTTTTGTTCTTAGGTATTAGGATCCTATTTGAGGAAAGATTTGATTACACTTACAATGATTAATCATTGATCTATTACTTAGTCAAACTTATAGCTTGGTGAGGGTTTGGGGGCAACACACCCAATGGGATTGAGGGCCAACCCTTCAAAACCACACAAACCTTCATGTTGCACATTTTCATAATTTTTTGTACATTGTAGATGGGGATGTCATAAACCAAACAAGTATTGAAAGGTTGTAAGTTTTTTTTTGAAGTAACTAAAATGTGCCTAGCTATTAGGGGACAACTAGTTATCCCAAAGGCCACATGGGGATGAATCAACATAAAAACAATCTTTTACTTTCAAAAATTTAATCAACCACAGCAATAATACTTCAAAACTTAATCATCCATAGCAATAACACATATGCAAGATCTAACAATTAAGAACACAGGACGAACACACGATTTACATGGAAACCCTTGCAGGAGAAAACCATGGCAAAATATTGCTTATGTATATATATACATTCTTTGTAGGCACCAACCTACTAGAGACACCAATCCCCACAATTGAGCACCAACTCAGCAAGAGACGCCAATCTCTTCTTTGATAGGCTCCAACTTGCAAATTCTTCAAAGGATGATATTGTCTTCACAAAGATTTGATTATAGATGCACTTTCTTTCACACCTCTAGATCATCTAATGATTATCACACAAGTGCTCTCCTTCACGACTTGGTGTATAGATTATGTAAGTGCTTTCCTTCACAAGTCTTCTTGATGATGAGGCAACAACTTTCCTTCACAAATTTTCTCTCAAATAATACTAAACTTTCTTTTATAATTCTGTCTTAAGGTATGCTCTAATTTCATTTACAAATCTGATCACAACTTCTTTACATATATATCTGCCTTAATGTCTGCTGTAGTAAACTCATATTTGCTCATAAAAACTCTATATATATGATCAAAAATCTTCCATAAATCTGATTATAAACTTCATAAAATCTACTCAGGTTTTTCAAATAAACTTGCACATATATCTCATATAGATCTGTGTATGTTCTTCAATAAGAATCAGAAATATTCTTCATACTTTCTGCCATTTTGGTCTGCTTTAAATCTGCTCAATGTTCAAATAACATTCAATGTTTACTTGCTTCTCACACCTCTACTTTGCCTTCTTTTATACCTTATCAAACATGCCCCTTTGCTCAAAGGAGGTGACTCTCGCAAGAGGGACGATTCTTCCAAGAGGGGTCAGAATCTTCATAAATATATTTTATTATTTTTATTTACAAATTTAAATCCCCAAAAGGAGTGCTCCAATAGGGGGGTCGGCCCCTTCATAAAAAATAATTTAATTTAATTTCTTAAGTCACCAGATGGGAGTGCTAGGAATCAAGGGTCGGCCCTCAAAAATAGATAAAATAAATATTTTATTTCCCTTTGTGAGCGTAGCAACTTCATAGAGGGCTGCTCATAAACACATTCAAATGATCTTGATTTTGATATAAGGATTTACTTCCTCAATGATCTATCTTGGCCTTGGAGTTCCTTTGACATCAATGACAACAATTTCCAATTCTTTATTCTTGCATTCTTCGGCATCAATGACAAAACTATCCATGCCCCTTTGACATCGATGACAATATTTCCAACAACTAGTTCTAGCTCAGTTGACAAAATCTCCTTCAAAATTGACTTGAGTTCACTTTTGTGGAGGAATATATAAATGGTACAGAAAATTCTAGGTCACAAGTTCCTATAGTTGAGTGAAAGCTCATTTGTGTGCCATTTGTGGATTGGGAATCAAAGTCTATTCAGGAAAATTATATGCACCTATACCAGCTTATCAAATAGCAAAATATACCAGAGAGCAAGAGGAAGAAGATGCAAGAGTTGTCAACAGAACAAGGCATCCTTTGAGGAGAGCAAGGGGCTCATGGAGGCCACCTACTTCTCCCTCTCATACTCATAGTGTCATCCCTAATAGTGTAGTAGAAAGCCATCCATTTTGGAGTAGGAATGAAGACAATCTTAAAAAAGTAAAGAAAGAAAATGGACCATTGGAGGGGGCATTTAAAAATGATACCAGAGAGATTGTTGACCAAACCATAACAAGATGCCTCTATGCAAATGGTTTGTCCTTCAATGTTGTTTGATCACCATATTGGCAAAGCATGATAAGAAAAGTAAATGAATCTCCAAAAGGGTACACAAGCCTAGGTTATGAGGAGGAGCATAGCACCTTACTTTAAAGGGGGTCAAACATATAAAAACTTCATTGGCTCCAATTAGAGCCTCATGGAAAGAAATAAATGCATCTTATCATTTACGATGGATGGAAGGATGCAAAAAGTAGGCAATTAATCAATGTGATTGTACTGTTCCCTAAAGGGCCATTGTCTTTTAAAGTTGTGGATTGTGAGGGCCAAGTGAAGTATGCACAATTTATTGTTGACATCCTAATACAATACATTAAAGAAGTGAGTCCTCAAAGCATTCTCCAAGTCATAATAGGAAATGCAAAGAATTGTAGATTTGTTGGTATGTTGGTTGAGACACAATTTTCACATATATTTTGGACAACTTGTGTTATGCACTCACTCAACCTCATGCTACAAAAGATGGGTAGGAAAATAGATCAGATCAAACAAGTCTATATTGAGGACAAAGAGATCCAAATGTTCAATCAAAAACCACCACATGTCACAAGCCATTTTTAGATCATTCTCATGAATAAAGCTATTGAGGGTAGCTAGAGCTCTTCGTGACAAGCATAGGAAGGATGCTCACTCTTAGTGGCACCTCAATGTCCATAAATTGCCACACCTCCAAGTTCTTGCAATCAAAATTTTATCACAAGTAATTTTATGAGTTTTTACCCACTATAAATTTGATTTTTTCATATAAAATATTACTATTTCAAATTTGAAGTTTGATTTACAATTTATTAATTTAACAACTCTAATGGGAGCTCCCTTTGCTTCAATAGGTTGCTAGTTCTTCATTTGAACAAAATTGGAGTACATACTCTTTCATCTATTCAATGAAGAACAACCAATTGACATCAAGAAAAGCAAAGGAGCTAGTTTACATGCATTCCAACTTGTGCCTCCTTACTCACAAAGATGATGAGTACAAGGGGCAACAAAGATGTGAGATGTAGAACCAAAGCGAACTGACTTGGATCTTTCTTCTACTGCACAACCCTCGGTTTTCAAGGAGTCAAGTGACCAAGATATTTTTAGTCCAAGTGGCAGTGGGGTTCCATGTGGTTCTCCTAATCTACTTGCATCATCTAATGTTAATGCTGATGATTTTGGTCTTGATGAAGACCCATATGGTGCTGATTAGTGAGTACTAATTGTATTATTTTTGTATTGAACAATGATTATCTATCATGACATTCAAATTTAATCCTATTGATATTGAATTACTAGTTTAAATTAGTATATTATACTTCAAGTTTTGCAATTTGTAATGGTTTTGTTTGACATATGCATGGTATATTTATATGTTTTTTGTACAAACATACACAAAATGCACCCAGCCCCCCTACCCAAAAAAGATCGTCATATCGGTGTGTCATACCCACATACTCATACCCATACCCAATACCTATTCAGAAACTTAGAATAATAGTATGCATTCTTTTGCTTTTTCCAATACATCTATCACAACGAATACCAATCTCTAGTTTAGCCAATTAGAAGTTGAGTTTATTTATTTGTGTTTGATAGTTTATCCTCCTTAATCTACAAAATGTTGCTGTAAGGATTGACTATTGATAGTCTAGTGCATGCATCCAAGGCAAAAACATAGTTAGCTAGCAATTTATATTTATGCAAAAACCCTTTTGAAATCTTCGATAATGTGCATACTTGTAAATTTTGTTTATAGCTTTAGTCTAGGGTTAGTTTTAGTGTTGGTTAGGTCTCAGGGAGCTTCCCCTTATAATTTGAAGAACAATTCACCATATGAGTTGTTTTGTTGTGTGTTGTCTTGCAAGAGTTAAATTTAAAACACTAGTAGTTTTTGGTAACTCTAATGGGGATGAGACACAACAAGCCCAAATTTCAATAGAAATCCTTATTGCCTCCAATTGAGATCTTTTCATATTAGCTAATAACATATGCATCAAATCTCACAAAGGAAGGAAAGGCTTCTTGATCATGTCTTTCAAATGCCTTCTCAAGCACATTCAAGCAAAGATTCATCATCACCAATGGCGCATGAACTCATTAATGTTTATGCAAGAAATCCAAAAAATAAAGAACCATTTCAAGCAATGGGTGATAATGCCCATTATGATGATCTACCTCCATTCCCATTGCCATGAGGAGCCACCAGCAGTCCCTTTGCATTTGCACTTCAACACGATTTTGCATTAGGCTCAAGAAATAATTTTTTGAAATTCCATGGTGATGGCACTCAACACCCTAATGAACATATCTCACATTCACCATAGATTGCAGCATTCTAGGAATGGAACATGAAGATGTTATAGTCCAACTTTTTATTGAAAGCCCAATTGGAGCAACAATAGGATGGTCCCATAATCTTATTGTAGGTTGCATTATCAACCAGAAGTCTATGCAAACGAAATCCTTGTCACATTTAAGATCAATGGAAGACAATCATGTCCTATTTGCTCAACTTTCCAACACAAATAAGGATAACAATGAGCCTATGAGGAAGTTTTTCATGCGATTCAGCTGACTTGTTATAAGAATAAATAATTCTTTAAGGCCTTCTCCACAAAGTCTCTTAAGTTGCTTCATCAATGCCCTTCCATTAAAAATTGTCTTCCTAATCAAAACTTGTGAATTGATAAGCTTGAAGAAGCCCAAGCACAACTAGTCAAGCTCGATGTGACATGATCACTACCAAACAACTTTGGAAGGACTCCATCAAGCCCATGGTTCCAAAGTTCCATTAATCCTTTATTGCAAAGAGTGGTAGCTAATGTCACTAACATGAAAAGATAGTTTCAACAAAATGGTCTAGCATAATAGTATTAAGGACATCTTCAAAGGAATAAAAAAAATAATCGTTTCAGACTACCCCCTTCACCTAAAGGGCTTTCCTTCGAGGCAACTTTTGGTGATAACACAAACAATTTTTTCTCTTTCCATGAGACAAGTGGCCATGATGCTCAACATTTTCTAGAGACGCATTACATGATCCAACTCATGGCCACTCCTAGATCAAATTATCAAAGGTATTTAGGAAGCCTTCAACATGTTTGAGATGATCCCAATGGCAATTCTATGACATGATTTATTAAATATGGACCAATTAGTGTTGAAAAAGTAAATACATTCAATGATTTTACATGTCCATGAAATCAAATAGTCATAAAAGAGCAAGGACTCAATAAGAGGAGATTACATGAGGAGCGTAAATGAGAGAAGATACCAATGGTATCTTGTTTTCAAGAGCTTGCATTTATTCTTTCATTAACAAATTAGGAGAAAGAGTTAGATTTGCCATCCACCTCTCAAGCCTTGCCTATATTCTATGGAGAAGAACAAGCTTCTATAGTAGAACAAACTGCATATCATTTGTTTGTTGAAGAAGATAAATTCTCCCAAGCCTCTATAGAGCATGATGAGGATAATAGAGGAAGATGCATTAGATGAATTATTTTAATTTAAAGGGCTGTTTCAAGAATTTGCACAAGATAAGACAAAGGATGTAGCAAAGTTAGATGAAAAGTGAGATCTTATACTTGACAATGATGTGGTTCTAGAGACATGTATCATGTCAAAAGCATTTATGAAAGAGTCATGGCCAGATCTCAACATTATCTTGCAACATCGTGACAATGGTTCATCCAAGGATGGCAGTGAATTATATCTCTAGTTGCAATGCATCTTAAACTTAAAAATCTCCCATGAACATCAAAGAAGAACTAGGAGTTGAACATTAAATAGTTATCAATGGGCTCATACCAAAAGAAGCATTGTTGATTCAAGAAGTAATGCTATCAATAGTTCATCTTTTCAAGCACCTCAATAAGAAGAAAAATAAATCTAACCTTGGAGGAACATGAAGCTCATGTTTCTGAGTATTAGAAAGGTTCTGAAAGATTAATGTTTGCAGTCTATGGAGCAGCGCTCTACTCTTGAGGACAAAGTAATGATGAAAGAAAACAAAACTTAAGGAACTTCCTAGAAGCAAGTAGTCAAGGTGGCAAGAGGTTTGATATTGTAAAATGGATATTTAATTCCCAATTGTATCAAAGTAGAGCAGTAGAAGCAGGATAGTGAGTTCATCTTTCACATAAAGCAACCTTCAAGTAAGCTTAAAATTTCAAGGACAAACCAAATAATGGAGGAGTTTGTTAAAGCTTTCCCATTATCTAATAAATCGAACATATGAACACAGCAACTCCCTAGGTTGCTTTGGGATCCTAGAATTTGCAGAGAGATGCAGTTAGAAGGAGTTGAAAAGTTGAATCAACTTTGCTTGGGGACAAGCAATTTCTGGGAAGGGACAACTATCATGTCCCCTTTTTAAGCTAAGACAAAAGACAAATTATATTTTATTATTATATTATAAGGTTACCCACAAGAATGTTAGGAATTAGTGCTTAACATAAATAACTTAACATGTTATTCTTAATTTAATAAATAAAATTTGGTTTTGGTAGTTATATTCCCGTAACTAGTTTTATACGGGAGTATTGGCCTTTTAAAGGCAATACAATGTAATATTGCCTTGAAGTCACAGTTCCAAATGAAACCAATAGCAAATTATAGTTGAAGATAAAATTCCTTACTCAAATTTGAGATGGTGTAAATCTGGTTATGGAAACCTGCAACCATGTTAGGTGAATATAACATGAAATACATTTAATTCTAAGTCTAAGAAAGATTATATATATCAATATAATGACTCTCAAGGACTATGTGGGCTCAACCATAATGAGGAGGACATGATGAGGTGCCCCAAGTATCCTCCCCTAGGCCCAACAGCAAGACCTTATCCTCTGTGGCTTCATGTGGTCCTTAACCGATGGTCCTCAACCATCATCATGAGGTGGTGTACCTAGTGAGGACTTTACACAGTTCTCCTCCATCATGCCAACCTCTCCTCTTATGATTGAAGACCTTTCTTCATTTTCTTCAACAATTGATTCACTTGGAGATAGTTGGGAGGCTGTAATAGGGTGTCCTCACAATTCTCCCTTTTGCATAATAGGGTGCCCTTTTAGCAGTTCTCTCTTTGCAGTCCTACCTCATCCCTTCATGACCAATTATTGCTAAACCAGAATAATATCACACTGATTCAAGAAATCAGTCTGCTGCCAACTTATCAATTATTTCCAATTGGGAGGATGGCAGACCTCTATTTTATTTTTATTGATTTTCCATGTAGATGATTGTTGGTCTAAATATTCTTCTTCTTCAATGGATTTGTTCTCAATATTCAGAAGATATTGCTTAAAGAGAATAAAACAGATTAGTTTCAATTGAATAATGACTAATAAGGATTAATAATTGTTGCAAGCATCATTATTGCATAATCGTAATTACTTATCTGATTACATCTTCTGCTACACTCGGAAATATGTTCCAGACTTCTTATTTATTTCTTCTTCCATGATCCGATTCTTTGTTCTTCTTTCAGATTTCTTATTCCTAAAAGATTCCCTTATTGATTTGTCATTTGTCTTCATTAACCTCTTCTTGAACCATCTTCTTTTGCCCACGCATTTCTTGTAATGTCTCCATTTTTAGCCATGCGCTCTTCAGTATCTAATAGCCTATTCCCGGAAGCCCGTAGGCTCGTCAAAGGTGAAATTAGGGTTTCCTATTTTTTAGGGGTTCTGAAGGAGGTTTGCATGAATGAGGATTGTGGTTTCTTTCTGGGTTTCAGAGAGCTTCGCAGTGATATGACATGCAAGGTCATCGGACAACTTTTCTGAATTTACTATTTTTAATAAGTTCTATTTTGGGCAGTGCCATCTTGGGCAGTAGCATCAGTAGTCAGCTCAGTTTCCATTTTGGGCAGTGCAGTTTGGAGCATATTTGGCCTTCAGCATTTTGAGGCTCATTTTGGGTAAAATGATTTATTTTAAGTCATTAATGTTTTAAATTCTTATTGGCCCCCTTGGCCTAGTATTAATGACTTTAAGTTGTTTTAAAAGAGGGTCTTTGAGGGTGGACGCCTCATGTGAGATAATTCAATATTTCATAATGTTTATTAAACATTTATGAGCCTTGGACGCCTAGAAGAGGGAGAATTAATTATATTTTTAAAAGAGAACATTTCAACATATTTGGGCGTCCCTTTTGGAGGGAAAAATTGGAAGCTGAAAAACCAACAGTCACCTCAAAAGTTATAAAAGCAAGCCTTGCTCCAGCTTTTGATCATCTTTTGAAAATGTTGTAAAGTTATGCTGCTGAATTAATCTCAGAATCCGGCTAAGGGAGAGCTTAGCAATTCTACTCCATTCTTTGGGCCTGAAACTATGGTCTCCTAGATGATTGATTGAGAGAGTGCTTCACCCAGAAGTGCACATTGAGCTTCAATGTTGAAGATTT
This sequence comes from Sequoiadendron giganteum, assembly GCA_007115665.2. Classification (NCBI taxonomy): domain Eukaryota; kingdom Viridiplantae; phylum Streptophyta; class Pinopsida; order Cupressales; family Cupressaceae; genus Sequoiadendron; species Sequoiadendron giganteum. The sequence goes on along the minus strand of CM021110.1, from coordinate 185,321,745 downwards.
AGATGTTGTTTTCAGTTTCTATGTTGCTGGTGTTCATACAGCTGAAGTTGGATTTTGTTAGCAGCTTTGTGAACAAATTTAATCTTCTTCTGGGTATCAATGCATTGTGATTCTAGACCAAGGGCGCCCCTTTCCACAAAAGACTAGAATTTAATTTGAAGTATTTTATTTTATCTTGCAAAATCGCCCTTTTCAGTAGGTCGTACCATTTCAAGAGGCATTGGAGTTCGTACTAAATCATTGGTGGAGTTTTGATGCAATTTTGTCATTGCATATTGGGCGCCTATCCTCTAGGGAGTCATTGCAATTCGTTTCATTCAATTTGGAGGTATATTTGGAGAGTTTTGAGCATTTAATTGATTTTTTGTTTGCTGGTTGATTATTTTCAGTTTGCTGGTTTGAGAAATCAGATTGCTTTAAGTTCAGATTTTGGTTGGGTTTTCATAATTCAAAAAGGTATCATTAAGAGAGATCATCTTCTATCAATTGTGCTTTGAATCCTATTGTAATCACTTGTAATTTGCAGTAGTTTCTTACATTGTAAGACTGTTAATAGTAGTACTATTTCAGTCATTCTTTACTACTTTATTTGTGCATAATTTCTCACATATGTAACCCCTGGATGGTTTACTGCCAATGTGGAAAAAGAATTCAATTTATTTCTCTCATTTTGTACCCACTAAAAAGTGGTGAATTCCCGCTTACTAGTGGATGCCTGCCGTAGCAGATGAATTAGTTTGTTTTGTAATTTCTTCCCCCCACAAAATTAGTGGAAGTGTGGAATCCTTTCATGGCTGGTTCACCGCCTAGCTCCATTCAATTGTAACTCATTTCAGTAATTTTCTTAGTTTCCTCCGCCATATGACAACACCTCTCCTTCCTTGGGATTGAGTGTGCATTCTTGGCGTTGAGTTTTATCTTTTCACTTTCAGTTGTAATCTGTTTCAGTTATTGAGTTACTCAGCTCCTAGGGATTCTCTGACCATATGCCCGCCCCTCCTCCCTCATTGGGTCTTAGGGCGCATTCTTGGTTAGAGTTACTATTCCACATCGTTTTGGTTTTGGAGCTAACCTTGACGGGTGCATGTTGCATTGTAATTGATATTGAAATCAAGGAAAAAATTGGTAGGCATATTTCATTTCTGCTTCAATGTATCTGTTGCTATGCTCAGAAAACCTCCTCTTTCTCTCCTTATTTCCCCATTCCCTTATTCGCTGCTTCATATATTTGCTTTAAATCTAATTATGTTCCATTCCATTTCCTTTTTTGAGTGCAGATCATTATTTATCTTTGAATGCTATGTCCTTCATTTTAATGCTCTTCCAAATCTATATATGCCTCATGAGGGTCTACCTATATTTCTCTTAGACTTGCCTATTTTATCTCTGCTCCTATACATATATTTTTCCCCTCTAATCCTCAACCCAATCTTCTTTTATATCCTCCTAATATACCCTTTCATCAAGGGAGGCGTCTATTCAAAGGTGGTCGGCCAAGCTTAGAGTAATATATTTGTTTCACAAAGCAAAGAGCCCGCCAGCATGATATGAGTCAGCCACAAATAATATTATGTTTTGATTTCGAAGGAGTCGACCAGGTTGAAGGGAATCGACTAGACATTAGAAGAATCTGCACCATAATATTGGGCTATAAAGGAGGTTGGCCATAAATAGAAGAGATTTAAGTTAATTTTATTAATTTAGCTAGTCGGCCAAGGTATTACAATTGCAGGGGCATGACAGTCCTAAAAGTGGTTATTTGAAAAACCAATTTTATAATTTCATCGCTTTGAGGGAAAAATAAAATAAAAGAATACAAAATTAAAAATTATATTATTTTCCCTCAAAAAGTTATAAAAGAGATTTGGATGCAAAATGGAGACTTCTTGCTCATTTTAAAAATTTCTAATTTCCAAAGAATGAACATGAGTTCTTCCTTTTAAATCCAAGGATGAAAATCCTTTGGCAAAATTATTTCAGGGATGAAAACCCTCCTAGCCATTTTGGGTAATTCCATCCAAGGATTACATGTGAGCTGATATTGGATTGTATTTTCAGATTTTTAATTAGTGTGGAGTTTTTAGTGTGCTAGTGTGGTGTGAAATATTAAGAAAATAACAAAAAAATATTGTGTGGCTATTTAATAATTTATTTTAGAGTTTGTTTTGGGTAAAGTATGCAATTATTTGTGTGTTTTACAAATAATCTAATCGTTGTTTTTGTGGGAATTTGTGGTTGGCTTTTCTAATCTCTTGTAGGTTGTATATCATGAAAATAAAAAGATATGGTAGTTAGGTGATTGTAGCACTTGTTATTAGCACATTTCAATATTAAATCTGGTCATACCATCCTCTATATCAATTGTAGCAATCACAGTCTAATCTATGACAGCCGTAAGGGAGTTTAAGGTGGCGTACCTTCCCATTTAAGGGTCGTATAGACCTACAATCAGTTTCAAATCAGCAATTTTCAATATACTTCAGAGTTGTTTGATATCCTTCATCCTATTTGGAGTTGGCTATACAAATTTAAGTTGATCCAGTTGCATGTTAGTGATCAATTGTTGCATGTCAGTGTTTAGTAGTTGCATGGCAGTATTCAACAAGTTATGCCAGTTTTTAGAGGTTGGATATCAATTTCGGCTAGTTATTATTGATATTTATATCACCCAATAACTATATCATAATAAATCTTTGTAAAACTAAATGGTTTACCACTAGTTAGAGGTTGCTCCTGACGCTGTAAGAAGATCTTGGATGGTTTACCATCAGACTCCATTTTAAATTGCATACCATTATCTGCCAATTTGGCATTGATCTATAATCTGATTGTTATTTGTCAGTTTGGCATTGATCAGATCTATAGTAATCTACTTGTTTGGCATTGATTGGATCTACTTGTTATCTGCTAGTTTGGCATTGATCAGATCTACTTGTTATTTGCCAGTGTTATTGATCATATCTGCCTACTTATCTTTAGTTGTAAATCAGAGTTACCACTTGTAAGTTTTGCAATCAATTGCTTATTGGCCACATCCCAGTTTCATATGCCCTCACCTTGCCCATATCAAGATCTTGGTGATCAGAAAGAACTTGGGTTTGTGTTAGTTCTAAAATTTGGTGAAATTTCACTAGCATTACTGCTAGGGACATTACACTTAAGTTAAAGCTATTGACCATGTATTGTAATTCTATTACTTAAATTGAATTGAGTAACTTTGTAAATCTTTGTATTGATGTTTGATATTCATTAACTAATAACTTTGTATATCAATTAGCAATTTATGTACCAAAATCTTGCGACGTTTATCCAATTAAATCTTTCTTGTTGTTGTAGATTTACTAGTCTCTAATTTAGCTAGTAATCAGCATTCATTCATGTTATCCCTTCAAATCTCTGTTTACAGCCAAAAACTGGACATTGTTTTAGCCAGTAGGAAGTTGAGTTTATCATTCATGCTTGAATTAGTTTCCCATCCTTTAAATCTGAAAATCTCATTGCAGGTCTTGTCTATTGACACTCTAGTGCTTGAATCTAGAACAAAAACATTATAATGCAAAACCCTGTTGAAATCCTATATGCTACACATACTTGTAAATTCTATTTTAGATTTTACATTTAGTTAGATCTCATGAGGCTTCCCCTTATAATTTCAAGAATGGTTCTACCATGTGTGTTGTTTCGTTTTCTGTTGTCTGGCAATAGACAAACACGAACAAGATTATGGTTGATTTTATTTGTTTGTCTATGGTTTGTCTGCTTTTTATTTTTATCACAAATCCTACATACCTAGGGTCCCAAAAAAGGGTGAACTCCTATGCCCAAATCCAAGCCCATACAAGATTGGAAGATGTAGTACTGCGAAAAAAAGTCAAGAATAAATGATGGGTAGAGAAAGAGTACTGGCAGATTGGCATCAAAGGGAAGTTTCAAACAATCCTAAGAGACCCCCAAGGGAGCTGGCAGAAAATTGCTTCCTTATCTACTTGTAAAATAATCTTTTGTAGGGTCAAAATCTCCCAAATAGGGCAGGTAACATATGAAATGGATAAGATTGTCACAAATGATATTACAAGTGGAATTGTATGTACATAGCTTAGAACACTCATTTTGAGATGATACAATTGTGGACCATCTCACAGAATTGTGGACTTCATAATGAGACAGATATAATGCAGATGAGTATCATTCCCTAAATAAGCGAGAACAAGAGAATATTCTAGTCTGCATTCACAAAAACCTAATCAAGAAAGATATCATAATGTAATGTCCCCAATTTAGCCCTATGCTCTTCTCGAGATTTTAGCCTATTTCTGGAAACTCGTAGGCTAAGCAGAATTGAAAATTAGGGTTTCCTATTTTATACGAGGTTTCAGATGCAGTTTTAAGGGCTTGCATGTGAGAGCTTTTGATGCATGTCTGATGGAGTTTTTTGGGTTTTCAGAGAGCTTCAGAATGGTGTAACATGCATCTCCATCTGACAACTTTTCCAAGTACTTACTATTTATAGTAAGTCATGTTGGCTTCCTAGTTTGTGCTTAGAAGATATTTGGAAACACTTACTATTTATAGTAAGTCATGTTTACTACTCAGTTGGTGTTCAGATAATGTTTTGCAAACTTACTATTTATAGCAGTTTGCTATTTTTGGTAAGTCTATTTATAGCATATATCATTCTAGCAACAGTTCAATCATCTACAGTTCACATTTCTGTTTTGGGCAGTGAGGCTGATTAGTTTGGCTTTTTGATGAGTTTGAAGTAAACTCACTATTTTTGAGCATTTGCTATTTTTGGCAAGTCCATTTGTGGCAGTGGCATCATCATCAGTTTGGTTTAGCTCGGCAAATATCAGTTGGCTATTTTTAGCAGTTTATCAGTTGCAGTTTGGGCATTGCACTTGGCTACCTCCTTGGACTGAGTTTCAACATTTAGTCAATTTTATGTTTTGAGTTTGTACCCCGGTGCCTAGGTGATCAACTTTAAGTTGTTTTTAAAATGGGGCCTTTTTAAGTGGACATCCAAGCAAAGAAATTAATATCTTTATTAGTGTTTTTAAATGCCAATTACCTTGGATGCCTTGGAAGAGAAATTAAAAGGTAATTTAATATTTCATTTGCAAATGGAAAAAGGTGGCATCCCTTTTGGAGAAGTTGAAGTGTTTCGTATTCCTTTCTTGGAGGTTACAATGATGATTCGAATGCCAAGAAGAAGTCTATTTATCTGTGCCTTGCTCCTTCATTCTCATACTTGAATTTTGAAAAGTAAAGTTGTGCTGCTGGTTTGATATCCAGAACCTGGCTAAGGGGAAGCTTAGCAAATTCAATCCATCCTTCGAGCCTAAAACTATGGCTTCCTAGGTGGTTCAATGTGACTATACTTCACACAGAGGTGTAGATGGAGCTTCAATTCTGATGTTTTGAACAGGTTGCTGCTGTATAACCTTTTTTTGAGTTGCTGGTTTGTTCATGGCTGAAGTGAATTTATGTTTGTAGTTTCGCCATCGATTTTTTTATCATTCTGGGTATTGGGCCATGTTGTTCTACTGTGGAGGGCGCCCCTTTCTGGAAAGTTTCAGATTTTATTATCGAGTATTGATTTTTTAAGAGAAGGTCGAACCTTCTTGGAGGTCGTACCATCTTTTGGTGTGTGCATTGGGAATCATGCCTTCTATTGCTTCTATATTTGGCTCGATTTCTCCTTGAGGATTGGATGCCTCTCTCCTAGCTGTCATTTGGCTCTAGTTTGGGAGCATTCCGAGTTGTTTCGGAGAAGTTAAGTCCATTTCAGTGATTTCTCATCTTGCTGGTTTGATTCTTTGTACCTTTTGTTTCTAATCAAATTAGTTAGATTTTGATATTTGTTGATTCGAGCTTCAATTCCATATCATTTCATGTTGTAAATGTTAGTGGTTGAATTACTCTAACCATTGACATGTTTTTGAAAGCTCATCTTGACATTTGCAGTTGTTTCAATTGTTTGTAAAGCTGATTAGTAGTACTAATAGCTATTTGTTTTATTTGTTGCAACTTTAGTTTATTTTACACTCCCACAATTGAGTGGTTGAGTTTAATAAAGCATCTTTCATTATTGTTGTATACCCCCCACGAAAATAAGTGGTTGTGAAAAATACCCTCTCAATTTTTTCTTAATTTTTAATATCAAATACAATGCAACCATGCACCCGTTAAAGTTAGCTCCAAACCAAAACGATGCGGAATAGTAACTCTAACCAAGAATGAGCCCTAAGACCCGATGAGGGAGGAGGGGTGGGCATATGGTCAAAGGATCCTTAGGATCTACTTAACTCAATAACTAAACTGATTACAATTGAGAGAGAAGAATTAAACTCAATGCCAAGAATGTTCACCAAGATCCTTGGAAGGCGAGGTGATAGCATATGGCAAAGTACTTATTACAAAACTGAAATGAACGTAGGTGAATAACCAACCATGAGATATTTTCCACACTTCCACTTAATCAGTGGGGGGAATGAAATTACAAATTAAACAATTCATCCGCTGCGGTAGGCATCCACTCAACAGTGGGAATTCTCCACTTAATAGTGGATGATAGATGTAGATACAAGTTAATTTCCTCCACACTAGCGGTAAACCATCTAGGGGTTAAAGTATTTGCATTAGAAATCACAAGTAATTGCAATAATAATAATGGTTGGATTAATACTACTAATTCTCAACCTTACAATTGAAAGAATCTGCAAATTACGAGTGTTACAATAATAGAATGAATGCAAATATAAGAAGGATGAATATAGCAATGTTTAAAACTCCCAAGGACTGAAAATGAAGCCAAAGTCTGAACTTAATGAGGTGTGATAACAAAAAACCAGCAGACTGAAATTGTGAACCAGCAAGCTGAAAATCAAAGAAATGCTCATAACTTCATGAATTTACCTCCGAATTGACTGAAATGAAGTGCAAAGGTCTTCTAGGAGGATGGCGCCCAAAATCAGATCATAAAACTGCATCAAAGCATCCTCATTTATTTGGCACGAATTCCAATGCCAAGCATGAAAGTACGATCTGGCTGAAAGGGTGATATGGCTCTTAAAAATCAGATTCTTCATAATAAATTCTCATCTTCTATGAGAAGGATCGCCCATGGTCAACAAACATTAATCACCAATACCTAGAACAAAATTAAATGTCATCCAAAAGCTATGAACAAAAGTCGACTTCAGCTGTAGATGAACCAGCAACTCCAAAATTGTCAAAACTCCAACAATCTCCAAGGCTCAATCTGCTAATCTGGATGAGAAGCAGCAATAATACCAACTAGGTGTTGCCTTTCAAACACGAAATTGGATTAGAACTAAGAGGTAACCATCCCTCGAAGTGAAAACCAAGTTGTCATTTCAACAACATAACAATAGCATAAACATTCTGTTGGCGTTTCAATTAGCACCTCTGGAGTGCTTATTGGAAACGGACAGCTATTGCAAGTGTGTTAGTACATGCTCTTCGGATTATAGAGAGGAAGATCTCTCTTTGATGATTTTCTACTGTAAAAAAGGGGTGTACTAAGATTTCCTATCTTTTTTACTCAGCGGCAGGACACAAGGGTGCATAAACCAATGCGCCATAGCTAAGCCTTTTCTCTGGTTTCCGTAGATCTTAACTACAACTAACTAAGCTTCTAAACTATCCTACCTCCTCAAGATAAAGAGAGCATGAGGGCGTAGGAGCGAAATGGTATGGTTGGATCACTTGAATCCTCCGTCTTAATGGAATATGGCCGAGGCTCTGAACCTTCGGATATATATACTAAGATAGGGCTCGATACAAGCAAACACTCGTTACGGTAAACTGGATCTGAGACTTGCCAAGGAGGAGGAACCCCTATCCGAGGTATAGGCTTGGAAGCAGCTCACTGGAAACAACAAGGAACGATGGCCTTTCTAACAGGATTCCCGAGGAGGTGACGACACCTGTCCAAAGTCTAGGCTGCAAGAAAGATCATTAAACAACATCAAACGATAATGATCGATGACAAAATATCCAAGGAGGCGACGACACCTGTCCAAGGAGGAGATTGAAACAATGCACTATTTAAAAACAAGACTTTGAATAACTCAAATAATTAGATCAATCAAGCTTGCACCATCTGATTTATTTCTTCAAGGTTCTTCAAAGAATTACAAAGGTCGGGACAGCAAAGGCACGAAATCATGCACAATTGCGATCAACCAACGAACTCTCATCCAAGAGTGAACAGATATAAACAAGCGAACTCTGGCAACAGTGGCGCAGCAATTTTGCTAGCAAATAAAGGTTAAACAAATAAAGAACCTAAGGCTCTTATTTATAGAAACTCAAAGGAGTAGGCAACCCTAAAATCTCCTTGAGTTAACAAACAGTTCTTGCCAATCAGCAAGATATTATTCTATGTCTAAAAGTAGGTGAGCAAACAGTTAACTGGAAATCTACTTCAGTTAACTGAAACTAAACAAAAGTCAAACTGGAAGTCTACCTCAGTTGACTGACACCTAACTAAAAGTGAACTTATGTTACAAATGTGTCTCCAAATAGACATCCACCTTTTGAGGAGATCTGAGATCCACAAATCGTGGGAGTCAAATAGACATCCTAGATTAGTGGGATCTGACATGCATGATCTGTGGAGATCTGGAGTCAACTTGGAAAGGGGCATCAAGTTGACTTTAGTCATCATTAATGCTACTTGGAGGGTAGGACGTCTTTTCTTGGTGCTTTATACCTCTTCACCACTGGTCAACAAAGTCTCTATCCAGTCATTGACCTCTTCGGCCTCCGGGCAATTAATGCTCTTCAAGGTGACTATGTGGCGTCTAAGCATTTCTTCACCCGTCGTAAGCTGCTGATGATAGGTTATGCATTGGGCAGCTGCTTCATCTAACTGGACAGACATGGCTGCAATTTTGGCTAATTTGCAGCCATTGGGATCTTCAAGGAATGAAGATCGGATGACATCCTGGAATCGTGTCTGCACGGTTTCAAGTTCCACATATTCTCCTCCTTCCCGCTGATATTCTAACTCGGGAAGGATATTACCAACGTTCTTGCGAAGTTGATAATATTGGCGACGAAGCGTCTATAGTCAATCAGCTCCACAGAGTTGGCATCATAGGCTCTCACCTTGTATGCCACCTGTTCTTTCCACTCAAAGAGATGGTGTTTATTTTCTGTGGTCGTAACTGATTCATATGCTTGTTGCAAATCAGCAACTGTCGCCTCCTCTCTCGGCCTCTCTTGAGCTGCCTTTACATCTGACTTCTGGATTTCTGATCGAAGTCCATGTGCTCTGTCTCTCAGCTGATATGCTTCTGTCAACACACACCGCCCTTTGACGACAAACTCATCCACTTGACGTCTCAAGTGTTTACCGTATGTAATCAACTGATGATGGTTTCTTTCAGCTGGGAGATCCAACAGTCCTTGAGGCAAAGCCGAGGAGTTTGGAGTGTCATGTATCAAACTAGAAATGTACAACTTTAGCTGACGGATTTCAGCCTTCAAGGCTGCTTTGTCTTGTCCATCTTTTGTCATCCTTTCTTTGACACTCGCCGAGGCAATTCCAAGAAGGTCTGCCTCCACCTGTCGAGTGGTCTTTCCAAGGTTCACCTTTGAAAGCGTGAAATCCTCAACCCTCACATTATGTATATCTTTGTCTTCAGGTGGGGCAGCAGTCTCTATGATAACCTCGTTCTCTGCATTCTTTTCTACATGCGTCTGCTTCTTCAACTTCTTTACCGGCATGTCTTGTGGGACATGATGGAATTCAGAGAAGTCAAGCTGATAAGAAGGTCTCTCCCTCTTCCTCCCAAGTGAGCTTTCCAGCCAGATAGAATCTCGGCTAGCATCGCTGGGAGGAGGAACATAGGTCCCCTGAATGCTAGAAGAACGAGACTGTGCCGTGGCAATGTCTCGTGGTGGCGAGTCCAAATCAATAGGACTTTGTGACCTCTGTGATGGTGGTGAAGCTGGTGGCTCTGTTTCTATCACTGGCACCGCTTCTGCTGCAACTTCTTCTACAATGGTTTCCATCTCTACAGCGATTATTTCAATCACTGGTTCTTGTGTAGTTGCAATGGTCTCAACTGTCTCAGGCAAATTGGTGGCTGTCTCCACCTGTACCTCTTGCCGGCTTGTGCTGGCAATTCCTTTTCTTCCCCATGTGCTCCCTGACATCCGCATTCCTTCTGGAGGAAAGCTCATCTTCTTCTGTCTGGGTTTCCTCCTAGACGTGGAAGGTAGTGTAAACTGAACCGCTGGCGGCTCTGATCGGGGAAGTACTACCTTCCTTGTCCTTTTACTGTCCAGGTAGAGTTGACTGTGTCGAACTACTCTACCCGTTCTTTCCTCAATAGACGTACTCTCTTTCGCGTACCAGTCTACTTTGCCGAGTGGTTGTGAATCCACTAGACCCGTGAAGAAGGAAGAAAGAATAACTTCTTCTTCGTCCTCAGATAAGCCCTCGATGTCTTCTGACATGAATTCTGCAATCTGCGAGAGCTTGAATCTACTATGGTTCCTTCTTCTCACTTCGAACTCATCCTCGCAGTTGACCCAAAAATCTTCCATGAAAGGTTCATGTGATGATCTTTGCTCAAGGTGAGCTGCGAAGATGCCTCTGGGGTCATAGGATGGCCTCCTGTCGATGAGGTACTTGAGATTAAATCTCACTATTTCTTGGCTTATCAACCTTGCATCGGCTGCAGTCCTGCATCTGTAGAGTCCCATCTGAAAAGGAAAGTTGCTGCAGTCTTTTTCTTTATGCGAAGGTAAGAGTGAACCTCGGCCAATTGCCTCAAGAATTCCATGAACACTACCCTATCTGAGGGGTAACGTGGCATCATGGCGGGGTGGCCATTATAGCCATACACGCGTATGTAGGTGAAAGTGGGGAATTGTATGAACCAATCCGCCCAGTCCACCATTGCTGCCTTAGCTGCTGGTGAAATACGCACGTGCATCTCATGGTCTAGCTCGTGCACGGTGTGCATAGTAAAAAGGTCATTTATCCTTTTGAAATGTCTTTCCGCTAGAGTGAACTCCAAGCGAGGAAAGTATTTTTGTACCTTTTGCACACCCAGGGTTCCCACAGTGTTTAATGTTCTGAAATCGCCTTGGAAGGCTATCAGGTAGACCAGGTATGAACACATGTGGAAACGGTGCTCTTCTAGAAACCCGGTGAATTGTTGGTGGAGTGTGTCACTGATCAGGGAGGCCCAGTCGTAACGTTCTTTTCTGCTGATTATCTTGCCAATAATGTAGAACATCCACGGCTGGAAGGATTTTCCCTCCTCTTGTCCAGTGACTCTGCTGAGTAGGGTGATTAGCACTCCGTACTCGTCTTTGAATTCTCCTCTACCAACCAATCTGGGCAAGCTGGTTCTCTTTGTTTTCAGCCAATGTTCAGCCATTATAAGCGAACACTTGTCCTTCGAAGCCTCGAATGCCTTTTCGCATTCTGTCACTGATATGACCTTCTTGGTAGGGCATGGTGGAATTGCAAAACAAGTCTCTATGTCCACCGGCTTCAAGCTGCAAATCACCCTCCCGTCTACTGACAGGATCTCTCTTGTAGTCGGGTTGTAATGCTTAGTGCAAGCAATTACAAGCTCGATGCTTTGTAAGGTGATTGGAATAGATGCTGCTTGAAACAAACCGGATTCTTCGATGTTCTGCAATGTGATTTGATTCATGCCCTCCAAGTCTTCAGAACTGACCTCTGGATTTTTCTGCCATAAGTCTGTATCAGTCGTTTTCAGGTAATCATGGTATAAGACCGTTTTGGTCTTGTATTGTACCTGAGAGTACTGCATTCTGAAAACCTTGAATATTGACTGGGCACTTGACCCTGTTCTGACACTTTTCTGGAACTGCTAAAAATAGCCTCGCCGGGGGTAGTTTTTACGAAAAATTCTGAGACATGGGTTTTGTTAAGAATGATTTTCTAAACAGACCCAGATCGTCAGAAATTCGAAAAAACGAGTTTTTCTTTGACATGTAAGAGCCCTTCGGTGGCAGAGGCAGCAGGGGCACCAAAAAGTGATTTTTCTCGGAAAAATCTAACACATGGGTTTTGTTCGTGCTTCAAAGCCAAACAAACCCAGTTTGTCTGTTTTTCAATATTATGACTTTTTCCAGAAACCCTAAAAAATAGGGGTAGTAGGGCTACTTTTTTTCTGAAAAAATCTACCATGTGGGTTTTGTTCGTGCTTCAAAGCCAAACAAACCCAGTTTGTCTGTTTTTCAATATTATGACTTTTTCCGAAAACCCTAAAAAATAGGGGCAGCAGGGCTACTTTTTCTGAAAAAATCTACCATGTGGGTTTTGTTGAAAAAGCTGTGCTGATCATACCCAGTTGGTCAGATCTGTGATAATCTGTCGTTTCCTGTGACATGCAAAAGAAATATAGACAGAAGTAGAGGAAGTAGACAGAAGATGGATTGGAAGTTATAAACTGCCACTTTGCAATAATCTGTCTCTGGAAGCAATCTTGGGAGAAGAATGCTTTTACTGCCAATGATCTTCAAAAATATTGAAGATCCGTTCAAAACCCCTGCCAGATCTTGAAAACTTGTTCTTGGGAGCTACTTGATGTTTTATCCTTCAACCTGCAAAAAGAATAATGAGGAAAGGGACGCCTAGCATGAATATAAGGCAATTAGGGTTAAGATCCACAAAGTATGGAAGATAACTCATCATTCAGGCCTGATTTGGAGTTCCAAAAGATGATTTCCACTGATTGTGGAGTGTTTTTCTCTTTTTTGGCTCCAAATTTGCTAACTCAAGTCAACATTTCTGTTTGACTTCTTTTAGGCGTCCAACCTTGAGTTTGATCATTTTTGTCTATTTTGCAAGCTGAAGTGCTCCCGTTTGATCTTCGATTCAGGTTACTCAGTTGATCTCAGGCAGTGTCCGACAGTTCTGTTGTCGAGGCGGGATCAGTATGATTAGATATGCCTGGGAGAGATTAACTCAGAAAACTGAGTTTAGGTCTCCAGAAAGAAGGGCGCCTTTCCTTGAAAGGGGCGCTTTTGACAATGCCTTAGTCAATTTTCATTGACTTGTTCTTCGTTTTGACCTTTTCAGACCCTCTTTGCTTTGATCTAACGTTCCCGATGTTTGATGAATCAGATGATTCTGCTTGACGATGTGTCGGGTAGCCGGTTCCATCTTGTTCACGATGCCTAACTTCTCAGTTGAAGCTGGCAAGTTTTGGGCCTTCAAACTAAAGGGCGCCCCTGGCCAGCAGGGGCGCTTTTAGCTTTTGCTTGGTTTCATCTTGGTTGTGGACTGCCAGTCTTTGACCTCCTCCATCAATTGATTGATTTGTCGGAAGTTCTTGCTGATAGTCTCGTTGACGAGATAGGTCATAGCTGAGAAGGTCATCCTGGGAGGCAGTGAAGATTCTGGCTGAATCTGGATACCTTTAGGAAAGGGCGTCTTTCCTTGAGAGGGGCGCTTTTAGCCATGCCTTAGCCATTTTCTGGCTTATCTTTCCAGTTCTTCAAATTTGGCTTTTTCTGCTTGATCTCATCTCGTGATCGTCTAGTGTGTCTTATGGACTTGTTGTTAGATTGATCACGTAGCTGGGAAGAAGCTGGAAAGATATCATGTATAGAGCTGCAGCTTTTGGATTCATCTGGTGCCTGCAATTGAGGGGCGCCCCTGGCCAGCAGGGGCGCTTTTAGCTTTGAAGCTCTCTGATTTGGCATTTCTGTCGTCAATGGATCCTCCATACTTCGTTGACGGTTTGGTCAATGATCCCTGAATCAGATGATCTTGTTGATTGTTTCGTTGTCGAGCCAATATGAAAGTGAAGAGGATGACTGTTTTGACAATGCCAAATGATTTGATTTGTCCTCTGAGATCCAAGGGCGCCTTTCTTCAAGAGGGGCACTTTTAGCCACTGTAGACTGTGTTTTGCCTTGGTAGACAAAACGTGCACCTTCCAGACTTAGCCAAATTTTGGCCTTTTCTGTTTTGAGAATCTCCTTCGTTGAACGGCATCATTTTCATCTTTTTCCGCCATGGTTTCTTCGTTGAAGCTTTTGAGGTTTAGCTTTCAGCACCTGGTGCTCCTAACTTTGTTTCTGAAAAATAGAAATAGATCCACCAGAGTAAAACATAATTTTTGATAATTCTGACTTGATCAGTGTGATCGTGAAGGCAATTAATCCTATCAGAATTATTTTCAATCATTTCCGGGAAGGTCCTATTTTTTAGGGTTTCCATAAAAATAGGGGTGTAAAACCCTAATTTTCATTTTTTCATAATTTTAACCATAGGTTCCTTGATAGAAACCCACAAAGATTTTATATTTGGTTTGACCTAAAACATACTTTCGATGGCATTTTTACGTTGTTTAGTTCAATTTAAGCAGAATGCCAAAAATTTCATTTTGGGATAACACATTCCATTCCAAAAGCTGGAGCAAAGCTTCACTTTTAAAGAAAAAGAGATGACTCTTCAAATTCCAAGGATGAGACGCCCAACAGTCATTTGAAATATTTTCAAATTCAAAAATATTAAAACTCCTCCAAGGTGGCGTCCAACTTCAAGGCAATTGAAGGCTTTATTAAATGTTTAATATTTCCTTCATGAAGGCGTCCCCCTTCATGGCCACCTTTTAAACACAACTTAAAGTTAATGAGCTAGGCCAAGGGGTCAATTTGAAATTAAAACATTAATGCCTTGAAATATATTATTTCACCAAAATGTTTTTTAAAAGCCAAGAATCAAACCCAAGCAACTGCTCCACAGAAGATGACTTACTGAAAAGCTGACAACTGCTCACTGCCAAAAATAAAATTTATTAAAAATAGTAAATTCCAAGAAATGCCACAAAACCTCTAAAACAAGGAAACCCTGATTTCACCTCAACGAGCCTACGGACTTTTGGAATAGGCCGATGAGCTACTAAAGAGCGAATGGCTAAAATGGGGACATTACAGGTTGTGAGGACTGTATACCCCCCACTGTTCAAGTGGAAGTGTGGTTACATGGCTGGCTTGCCGCCTTAATAATTTGTAATAATCTCACCCACTGAATAAGTGGAGTATTGCCACCGCTTGTGAATGCCTGCTTAGTAGATGAATTGTACTTTCAGTTCTGATTTTTCCTAACAATCCCCAAACCATATGCTATCACCTCGCCCATACTGGGATCTTGGTGAACATTCTTGGTGAGGGTTACTTTATGAGCAGATTTGGATTTGTAGCTAACACTAATCAGTGTTTGGATGCTGGTTTATTGTGTTGAAAATCCGAAAAACTAAGGGGGTTCGTTTCACATAATTATCCACAAATGAGCAATTTATATTCCCCTTTTTAAGTGTTATTCTCAAAACTGCAAATTTATAACAGACAATTTTGTTGATGAAAGAAACAAATAGAATCAGGTTACCACTCTAGAATGCCCCACCGAAATATTTTGTTCTAGGAATCAGATTTAGGAGCTCCTAAACACATATTTTATCAGCCATAGGCCAAATTAGCAATATCTCAACAGAATCAGTGGAATAAGATATGCAAAATAAATACTTCGAATAACTGAAAAGTAAAGAGAATAAAAGAAAAAAGGTAAAATTATATACTTTTCTTCTCTTTTATTTCTTTCAAGTTGAATCACCAATTTCACATGACATACCATATTTGAACTGCAAAGCTGTTTAAGAAACATCAGGTAAATCTCAGCAGTACCCTCACTTTGGGAGCTTTCATCTTGTAACGGATGAGATGTTCCTCCATTGGTCCCCAGGCTAGACTGATCAAGAAAAGTACTGTCTGAAAAGACATCATCTCTACTGTCTTCAGGTTTTAAGGTCACATCGTTATATTGAGACTTAGATGGGGAATCTGTCGAGGGAAAAATAATATCTCCTGTAAGAAGATCCAGCCCATGGCCTAGGGAGGAGCTTGGCTGCAGCACAGTCGTCACATTACTATCATGAAAGGAAACATCTGGAAGTGAATTGCTTTTTAAAAATGAAGGTGCCTGAGAAGGTCTTTTATGTCTAACTGTTTGTTCATGCCCCAGGGATTCTACTGCAAGACCAATATTTGCAAATATTGTTTTCCATGGAAGAGCAATTCCAAGAACTTCAATCTGCAATTAAGGAAATGAGTACACAAACTTGTTAAGATCAAAGTTTGAATACAATGACAAAAGAAAAAGCATATAATATAATACAATTGATTATGAGGCAGTAAATGCATTGTGAAATTTCCAATTATAAATAAAATAAATAGCATTGAGACATAATACCATTACTACATAAAAGCAACTCTAAATGGAGTGTACAAGAGGATAATGTTTCAAGCAACATGTCCCTCCATCTATATTAGTCAATATTTCTCCAAGTTTCAAAGATGGGAGGACAGGGGAAAGCAGTCTCAGAACAGCAAAAAAATCCTGGGTTTTGGGAATGGCAGGGGAGCAGCTACTGAAACAACTTAAACAAACCAAAAGAAGCTGAAATATCAAAAAAGTAAATCGTGCTCAATTCGCAGTGATGATCCTCCCACTTTTTAATTTTTAGGGATTTTTAGCAGCTTTTTTAAGTTGCCTTTTGTAAAGAATTTATGCACCAAATTGTAAAGGCTGTCCAGCCTTAGAAAACAAAGGCATCCCATCCTTGGGACGTCCCTTGGACACTGGATACACATCCCTGTGGAACATTGATATTAGTCATCCAACTAAGCTTCTACATGGCATGGGTAGGAGTTAAGATGTTACAAAATTTTATGCAAGCACAGACATGATTTACTTTCAATTATAGAAATTTTGCAATCCTTTGAAGAAGAAATTCTAATTGGAAAAGCATGCACATATGAAGCACAGGCCCTAAGAATAACATAAGAAACCATAGCTAAAACAGAAAAACATAAGATAGGTTACAGATATCGGAAAGGTGCAGGTTCCAACCAAGTACAATATATGTCACCAATGCTACTTGCAAATTAATTAAAGTAAAAGCATGCACTATGATTCCATATGTTATGTATGTACCTTTTGAGTCTTGGAGTTCCCTAGTGGCTACTTTCAAGTAGTAATGCACGGATTTTGGTTGGTACTTATGTGATGACTCAAGATTTACCTACTTTGATTGTGGGGTATCAATTAGGAAACCCATTATTCATGCCAGGTTCTGCTCCCCTTTCAATCTTGGCCCCTTTGCAAGCAAAAGGGAGAAGTCAGATGTCATCATGTCTTCTCAGTCTATCCACAGTGGGGCTTACTATGATGTCACAGTTATCTTGAAAAAATTGTGGAGCCATACAAATTCTTTTCCTTCATTTGCAAAGTGGGTCCAATGACTGTTTTTCTTGTCTTTCGGATCTTAGGCCCTTTTTCTTAGAGCATTTGAAGAGTTAATTCATCCCCCTTCCCTTTCAATGGCACATATAAGGAACCTTTTGAAACTATTTTTCACACTATGACACGATCTATTACTTTTTGCAACTTATTATTGCTCAACCTAAATGATTATTGTTGAGCACTTGAGCTGTCAATTAACTACACCAATATGATTGCTATGTTACTCAAAACAATCACATCTAGTAGTAAATTTCTAATATTGTGCCTTGCTCTCAATTCTCTTCCTTGCCACCCTAGGTCACTCATCACAGTAGCTAGTATTTGGTCAAGGAGTTACTAGACATTCTTCCATTGGGACATCAACACCTTCCAACCATCAACTATCACATGGCCTTGGGACTTTGATATTCAGGTTGGTGGTACCAGTTCATTCCTTTGGGACTGTTTCTGTGGGTTCTTTATGTTAGCATTTGGCCATATTTACTTTATATCTATGTTGCTTGCATTACTAGGGCACTAATCATCGATTGTCTTAGGCATGTTATATTGCATTTAGTGTTTCTATTTTTGGATTGCATCTGCTTGCATGCTCATTTGGGATTTGAGAAATTTGAAAAGTGAATTTTTTAACCCAGCTTATTTATTTTTAGAAATTTGAAAAAGAAAAGGCAATCAGTTAGGTTGTTTAGATTAAGGTTGTTGCTATCTGTATTATATAAATTTTTAAAAAAATTTGCCACAGAGGAAGGGCATTGTGAATTTACTTTTTCTTTTATTTGAACTTGCAGCTCTCTTTTCATTTCTTAACTAAAAAAAATCATGACCAGCAGTGAGAGTACTAGTCATGATAGTGAGGAGGCTGAGGTTCAAATGCATGAAAGAAGTAGACCTAGAAGTAGAACTCATAGAAGTATGGCAGCCACTGGGGGTTCTTCAAGGAGTGGGAGTGTAGCAGGGCTAGCAACTTCAAACCCATTTGACTGTCCTCCGAAGTCCTCAAAACCTATGCAAAAGGTGCATTTAATCCCAAGAAACCTCTATTACAATTTGCAAAACGTGTTGATAAGAATAAGAAAAACTTCAAGGGGGAGTACAGAATGGTTTTGCCATTTGTGCAAAAAACAATATAGGGGCAGTTATACAAGAGTTTATTGTCATCTTTTGTGGATAGGTGTTAAAGGGGTGAAAGGTTGTGAAAAATAACTTTATTTGAGAAGATTGAGGCAACTAGATTGCATATGGAAGGGGAGGCAAGAAAGCAAGGAACTCCATTGGAGATTTCGCAGCCTAGTGTGTCATTGCCTACAGGGTCTGTGGATGTTGGATTTCACAGGGGAGAGGGTTCTACTTCTACTAGAGGAAAGAAGAGAACTATTCATGCAGATGTTTTAACACACAATTACGAAATGTGGTTGATTCCTCTATTGCTAAGTTTTTTTATGCTCATGCCATACCATTTCATGTGGCGCATTTTACATATTTTAAACAAATGTTAAAAGATGTGACAGTGGTCAGCCCTTCATTTGTTCCACCGGGAGAACATAAGCTATGCACCACCCTCCTTGATAAAGAATATTTCAAAGTGAGTGTGTTGATGGAAGATACGAGACAAACTTGGATAAGGGATGGATGGTCCATAATCATGGATGGGTGAACCGATATCAAACATCGACCACTCATCAATAATATTGGCACATGTACATCCGGCTCTTATTTTCTTAGAGCTATTGATTGTTCGAGGAAAAGGAAGGATGCAAATTTCCAATTTCAAATTTTGAGAGATGCCATAAAAGAGGTTGAAGCCTCTAATGTTGTATAGGTGGTGACCAATTTAGCCTGTGTGTGAATGTTAGTTGAATTGATGGTGGAGGGTGCTTATAAGCACATTTTTTGGACCTCGTGTTGTGTTCATGCATTTAACAATACCTTGAAGTACATTTGATTGGGTGAAGGAAATGGTGTCAAAGGCTAGAAATGTGCAGATCT
Source organism: Sequoiadendron giganteum (assembly GCA_007115665.2). Lineage (NCBI taxonomy): Eukaryota > Viridiplantae > Streptophyta > Pinopsida > Cupressales > Cupressaceae > Sequoiadendron > Sequoiadendron giganteum. The sequence continues at coordinate 185,302,430 of CM021110.1, read as the reverse complement.
TCATTTGCAACCATCACACATTACTTGTTTTGTTCAGAACATTTTCGAGGAAGGGATTCCTCAAGCCCATGGAAACTAGATATGCTAGCTGCTTCGTTTTGTTAGAAAGGATGCTTGAGGATTAGGAGGCTTTGCAATTAATGGTGGTCAATGCAAAGTGGGGTAGATGGCAAGTGGCATGCACATCAAAAGGAAGAAGTGTGAAACAAAAAATCCTTGATGATGACTAGCAATCCATAATGAGGTAAGAAAATTGATGATTTTATTATTTAATTTTTAAATGTTAATTTGATAATTTATTAATGTTTCTAACATGTGAAATACTTCTTTTTCTTAAAGATTTTTTTTTTTTGTAAATATGTTTGTTCCTCCATTGAGCCTAAAGTGCGAGTAATTAGATATGTTGATACTAACTCTCCTAGCCTTGGAGAGATTTATGAGAGCTTTGATAGCATGCTTGGGCAGATCAAGCAAGGAATTCATAGCAGGGACCCTACTTTGGGATTTTATGAGGAGCATCTTAGGCCCATTGTGACGCGACGATGGAGCACTTTGAACAACCCACTTCATATGGCATCATATGCTCTCAATCCCAAATGGTATTCACCAAGACCCAGGAGAGTGCCTCCATCTCATGATGAAGAGGTGAAAGAAGGCTTCATGAAGGCCCTTGGGAAAATGTATATTGAAGTGGAATTTTCTTACTTCGCACACAGTAGCTTGCATTTGTCAATCTTCGCGGTCCAACTTTCAACAAACCAAAGGCAAGGTCGGATAAAGCTACATTAGCTCAAAACAACCCTATTGAATGGTGGATGTGGCATGGCAAGGATGCACCAAAGTTGAGGTTACTTGTCGTTTGTCTTCTTTCACAAATTGCCAATTCCTCTGTTGTAAAGAGGACTTGGTCCACATATAGCTTCATCCAATCAGTCAAGAGAAAGAACCTTACCTCTAGAGATCAAAGAAGCTGGTGGCTATACACAGTGCTTTATGGCTACAAGATCAAGAGACCCCTGAGTATCATCAAACTCCAGCCTTACGTTGGGATGTTGATCCCGAAGGTGCTATACAAATCGATAAGGAGGAGACACACAAGGGATTGGTTGGGGTTCCATTGCCTGAGGCAGCCCCTTAGATTGGCAGTGACTCAAAATCAAGCTCCAATTGCAATATGGACCTACCAATTGCAACGGTTGATTAGGCACAGCCATATATTTTCTATATTTTTGTCATTTCATAGTTGAAACTCGGAGTCTTTGGCCATTTTGTTATAAATGCCAGGCTGAATTTTTGTATTTCATATATTTATTGATGAATGAGAACTTGTTTTCAAGTAGTATGATAGGTGACCACCATTAACAGATACATGGCAAAAAACTCCAACTCCTCTTTTCCTTACTATTCTAGCTCTCATCTAAGTGTCACAGATAATTTGAACATAACATGTATACTCTACAAAAAGCAGAAGATCTGCTGATATTCTTCTGATTTGTCATAAAAACAATAATGTCATTTTCTTTGACCATGTTTTAACAAAGTCAATCAATATTCATGTACATATAATCTAACAACCCATAGCATGAGAATACCTAGCTATCTTCTCTAAACTAAAAACTAATATATCCTTGAAAGGCATGCCTTGTGATCTGTAAGAACCTCTAAACAGAAATGCTGTCTTTCGAAACTAACATATCAGGAATGACAAACGTGTTTCAAGCATTATAAGAAGACGAAAAGAATCAGTCCAATATCATTCATGTGAGAATCTACCTCACCAAGTGTAATAGGAGCTTTTCCAGGAAAGGAAGGGTAAAATGTCAAAGCCACAATGCGTGTCAAAAAGTTCAGATCTCCCTCCTGTTCTTCAAAATCATAAAGCCATGGAAAAGTATGTTTTCGCACACCTGCACCAGTTACAGCAACATCCTCTGGATTCCTTACACCGGGTAATGGAATTGTGATTTTTGTCCCATTTGTACACTGCGGTATAGTTGCTCCCTGCATAGTAGCCCAATAAAAGAGTCATATTATGTGTTGAACAATTATTCGGGGATAAACAAGTTACATCTGGATTAGATGCAATTAGGAAAGATTTTGATACTGGTCCTGTAGATAATGAAGCAGAGATGTTTGCTTTCTTTGTTTTTGTGGGGAGAGGATTTCTCAATCACCATAATTCTATGAAATTACTTTGTATTTTATGAGGTGACATAAGATGCAAAGTTCTGTGGCATTAGCCGAAGGTCCTGTTTCTACAAACTTGATAGCAAAGGAAATCAAAATGGTGGAGAGCTACACGTGTTTCAAAATGCACTTGATACAAGAACCAAACTTGCAATCAGAATAATTTTTATTGGAGCAATTAAACACAAATAAATGACATAATAGTTTCTTTAATTCTTAAAACAGTTACAGACCTCAACAACAAGCTTTAGTCCATCAAGACTGCTTCCTGTTCGAACATCAACTGAAGTAGGGGATGAAGAGTCATCTGCACCATGGGAGATTGTCAAAAGAAGCTGGCATACATGGCATGGTTCTCCTAGATATATAAAAAGCTCCACAATATCTGCCGCTGGAGGACAAACCTGCAGTCATTTACAATGCACTTCTTAAGAAGCCATTCACAAACAAGATCATCCTTTCAAGGAGGAAAACAAACAGAAGCTCTTTTAAAAATGAGCACCACATAAGTTTACAACCATCTTTATGTTCACTGAACATCTAAAAGTAAAATAATACAATGCACATCAAAGATATAAAAAAAATACATCACGGGCACATATGATTACCCAGATAAGATCTTTGATCTTGAAGCTCAGAAGATCATTTGCACTGTTAAGACTTGGAAACATGCTTGCAACAGGTTTGAGAATACTTGCAGGAGGCCGTGACAGAACCTGTTTCACATAAGCAATCATTTTCTTGTACTAGCCAAAATATCATCAGAATGAACATAGTTAAAAACTCCAACTGCTAAATATAGGAAACCCTAAACCTCAAATGATTTCACATACTATCATTGACCTGAATCCATAGGCCACAATTAAATTACAATTCACATTGAAGCTAATCTCTTATGCAAAGCATTATTAACATGAAGACAAAATACCAAAAACACAAGACCATGAGACAGTATATACCATGAACAAGCAAAAGGAAAGACAGTTGCATGGACAGAACTACAGAAAGCAATTTTCAGCACTTTTATTATCACAGTTGAAATAATGATTTCCCAGCCATGATTCATAAAAAATTTAAAAGAACTGTTATTAAAGACTGAGTACATGTTATTTGTACCATCCTTAGATACCAACCATGTGCCATAGTTCAAGAACCTGGACTTGGCAGGCCTAAAATTTGACTTGGACTCAGCAAAATTTCCAAACATTTAAAAAACATGTAGTAAAATAATCTTAAAAGCATTTTACACAAGTCATAAGTAGTTTATCCTTCATTTATACATCAAAAAACAAGTAAAATTAATATCATAGTGTCATGGTTATAAATTACATATCCAATTTATATTAGATAAATTTCATCTACAGAAAACGTGGGCCCAAAACTTCATTTTTTCTTTTGTTTTTAACTTTTAAAAACCAGAGTCAATGGGCAGCACCTCTTGTGGGAGTCTAGAGGCAGAGCCCCCAGCATTGTCGAGGGGCAGCACCTCTGGTGTGTACCTTGTCATGCTACAGCACAGGGTTAACAGGTGGAACCAAGCACAAATTAAGGCATGTCATTTTTCATAATTTTGTCACTTTTAAGTATTAACCAATGGTCGATAGTAAGACTTAGTTTTCTTCAGCAGCCTGTTATTTTTCTGCACCAAGAATTTTTTTGCCACAAGCTCACTGGTTTTTGGCGAGTTATGTGTAAGTTTTGGGTCATTACTTGCCAATAATTAATTACAAGTTATTGGACAATAACTCTCCAATAACTCAGTGGCAACTTATTGGCAAGTAACTCACCAGTCACCGGGGTTTGTTTGCACACAAGTACTCATGGGCCTATAAGTTACGTGCTGAGTTTATCATCTCTGTCATGTACCATCAATTTTACAAGAATATGTGCTTCTGTGGGGCCCTGCACTTCCTGCTGCTTATCAGACACAATCACCTGATTATCAGATTTCACATGCAGAGATAAAGTTTGAGTACTAACAGCATCACCAATATTGGTCTTTGCAAGCTGATTAGGAATTGATACCAGGATTGTATTCATCATGAGCAAGTATCAACATCATGCCACGCGCCAACCATATCATTAATTTTAGATTTTTTGGCAGGAACCTCCTTTCCTTTGACTCCAGGAGAAGATACAGTCACATTAAGAGGTCCATGGACACCATCTTCATCATATACATTATCATTTTAATGTGATGGGAGAGGGCTTGGAGAGGAGTCAGTGGTCTCCTTGGAAGGCTGAGTGTAATAACCCTTGTCAAAGATTGGTGGTTTTTACAATTGAATCCGTTAAGTGTTGACAACATGTTGTCAACAAATCACAGAAGCGTCTCTTGTAGAGTTACTTTACATCTTACATTTATTATTATAGAATTTAATATCAAGGTATGTCCAAAGGGGCAACTCTATATCCTTTTTATGCTGATCATATATATATATATATATATATATTATGATAATAACAATGATACCACTTTCCGCTATAATTCAGTAATGATATTTGGATCGTGAATTAGTTTCAAGAATGAAAGTTGTTGTTTCCGCTTAATTGCTCTATAACCATATGATTAAATATGTCATAGAATTGTGGCATCAAAATGATTGTCGTTTCCATTTTAATTCTTCACATCCATGCAACTGAAATTGAGATAATTTGATACTCCAATTTAGATCGCTGTTTCTGATTGTCACCTTGTCCTTATGAGAATTGTCTTGATGCTGTTTCTGATTTAGGCAGATTATTCATGCATCTCATAGATGGCTGATCATGGCTCCTTAGAGCCCTTATCTCTGCTATATAAAATATATTTATCTCCAAATTATTCAATGCCTTTCTCCCTCTATTTCTTGTTCTATTTATACCTTATGTCTCTATGGAGGGAGATACCACTTCACAAAATCTCTTGCTATGGGACGCTTCCTTTCATCCGCTACCATTTATAAACCATTCATTAAGTCGCTGCCTTCCACATCATAATCATTGCATAAATAGTAATTAAATCGTTGCTCCTTGTGAGTTGTTAGCTTATACTACTTTTTGCTTCTTTATTTTACTAAGCCACTGCCTTTTATTGTTATCTTAGCACTGCACTTGATTTCTATGTTTAATCCGATGTATTCATGAAGTTGTCCATAACTCAGATTCATGTTTCCTTTATAATCTATATCTGACTTATTAAGGATCGCTCTTTGGTATAATTTTCTTTGTTTCCTTGGGTCAATCGAGTGGGATATTAAATCTTATATAACTTTTGTCTTTCAGTGCTGCCTTTTGGAAACTTTAATCCTTTTAAATTACTTTGATCGCTGCCTCCTTAATTGTTGCCTTTTAATCTTTATTAATTATTGTTTCTTCATACAATTATCTCCATCGCTGCCCTTCTAATGAAACGCTGCTCTTTATCGTTTTCTTTTCCTTAGGTCAGCCAGCTTAGTCTTTGTTACTTTATATACTCATATTGCCAACTTTTCAGATATGCTGTTCACCATAGAATCGATGGTTGGTAGTATCGACCTTTGTAATCAGCTTTTAATTAGTAGCCGCTGACAACAAAGATTTCGGCCTTGGGTAATATAGGCTATCCATAATCATTCTCTAAAGTTCTCCGATAAATACATATTGAAATATTTGAACTTCTTCAAGCGTCAGCAGATAGTATGGCAATAAGGGTACGATGAATATAGACTTAAGATCTCCTTCAATTCCTTCTAACCTTATAGATCAATCAGAATGCAATGTCAAAATATATATGTTTAATGTCTTCTCAGAAATAAACCACAGATTTGGAGCGATGGACACTCAATAAAATATGTAACTTGTCTTCACGTCATCAAGAAAAATGGGACATTACACTGATTCACCCCTACAAACAACTTGAGGGCTCCAAACTCAAATTTTGGATTCTCTTCTTCTATAGCCATCCTATTTCCTATGCCAATATACCCCAAGACTAGTTTAGTTCTTCCATTTCTCCTCATCAAGATTGGAGACATGATGAATTCTTGCTGATCATAAACAGTCATTGCATTGCGGTCAATGTACCAATTTTTTACATGGGATCCTAGGTCTAGGTCCCCAAGTAAACAACCAGTGCATCAATTATAATGCACCAGCAATTTAAGTCTTCACTGAATTCTAGCATCATTTACTTGAACAGCCAAGTTAGCATAATGTTGGTCAGGATCATAACAGCAATAGTGATAATGTTGGTAGTGGATGCAAGGGAGTTGCCACCACACCTCATTGGCATTGTTTCGAACCTTTGTGAGGAAAGAATTCCTCAAACCAATTGAGACTTGATTTGCTTCCTATTCTATTCCACTATAGAGGATGCTTGAATTGCAAAAGCCACTAAAACTTATGGTTATAACATAGGAATGGAACAAGTGGAAGGAGTCAAATATAGAATAGAGGAAAATGGTGAAGGACATTGTGGTACTAATACTTTATGGTGGAATGTAAAATACATCACCTCTTTTATACAATCTATTTTCACTATCATTAGATTTGGGGATTCTAATAGTCCTTTTACTTGGCCAAATGAAGGTCACCATTCATAAGAGAGACACAACCCTATAGTTATACCCTGAGCATATTCGCCCCACCATCCAAAAAAGGTGGGAGTTGAGCACCCCTCTACACATAGTTGCATATGCTTTGAATCCAAAATGGTATGTAGAAAGACTTGGTAGACTTTTTCCCGTTGATGAGCACAAGATAAGGAATGGCCTCACGAAGGCTTTCAAAACAACATATAATTTAGAGGAAGCTTCACAAATTGGAGTTGAGTGGATTAAAACTGTAGAACTAGATGGCTACAAGACTTCGGCAAGGATTGATAGGCACACATTGGCACAATCCACCTCAATTAATTGGTAACAAATCTATGAACCCCCAAGACCATTGCCCACACTTGCCATTCATCTTCTCTCACAAGTTTCTAGTTCCTTTGCTATTATGAGGAACTAGTCCAAATATAGTTTTATCCACTATCTAAAGAGGACAAACTTAACCCTACGAGAGCAAAATTGATCGGGAGCAAGATTTGCAAATAGTGGCATATGGAGGGGCACTACAAGATGAGGAAACATTTCCTTCCAACAATTCCAATGATGAGGAGTTTCCTAGATATCCAATTGATGAAGATGACTTTGATTATTTTATTCTGTTGAACAAACAAAAACAGCTATGGACATCTTTTCCAGCAATCTGATTTTATCACTTTGATGCTTGTCACTTGTAGATTCTAGTTGCTGCTTTCAACTTTCAGCTCATTTATAATAGACTCCAATTTTCAACCACTATGATCATTGATATCCAGATTATTACATTTTTTATGTACAATTAAACAATGCCATTGATTCCCCCCCATTCAATGGATAAGAGGGAAAAAAAAAATGGAAAATTTTAGGAAGCAAATAAGACAGATGGTATGGTCTAGAAAGGAGCTTTGGTCTCCACCATGGGAAGGATATGTAAATTGAACTTTGATCGAATATCTAAAAGAAATCTGGGATCAGTAGATGGGGAATTAATTTTGAGAAATTCAAATGGCAGACTCTTATATAGGGAGTTCTTTATTCTTTGTTAGCAAAACAAATAATGAGGCAGAATGGGAAGCTTTGATAGCGACGAGCAGCACTAACTTAAAATCTCAAAAACTTTATAGTGATAAATGCTCTCAAAAAGGTCTAAGCCCAAATTGGCGCTTTATTGTTTTGTTCAAGAGGTACAAGGTCTGAAAGAAAAGAAAAAAATCGATATCAATTTTCTTCATCACTGAACAAGGTTGAATGCAACAGTTGATTACTTAGCCAATATGGATACAAAGCAAGATACCTTAGATATTGTTTATAGTCATTTTTCCAATACCTGTAAAGACCTTCATTGTCATATAAATTATCACCCTTCCCAATCTTAGTAGTGTGTTGCTTTATAAGATGTTCAATCCTTAGTTTGGAAATTGGTTTTAGTGTTTTCATCTTATTCCAAAAAAGGGTTTGCCAATGGAGTGCTTTTTAGAATGGAATTATTACTTGACCTTGAGAAGATTTTGTACACTGCAAAGTAATGTATTGTAATCATAATATTCTCAAAGCCATAGTGGATTGGTGTTAATCTCAACTCCTACATCTAGGAGGAACACAGCCTCTCATGGGAAGTAAAGGCAACTTAGATATCCATGGCTTTGAGCATATATTTAGTAGATTTGAGTACACAATGGTGTTTGTAGGTATGGCAAGTAGGCCCAACTCAAGTAAAGGAAAAGGTATCAAGCATCAAGGCCCTATATCAGAGAGTAGACTAGGATGCATGTCTACCTATGAGTCAAATGTGACTTTAGGACTTGTTAGAAGAATTTTGGGTGATAAGGATTTCAAGGAAGGAAATAGGCTGAAAGAAGATCTTCATAGAGACTTTCTCATGAATCTTGCTCGATTTGTTCACAATGCAAATTTAAGACCCATTTGCTAAAAATGTTTTTATTGGACTAGTTTGGTGACATAGAGATTGTGAAAAATGGAGATGGTCCTAAGTGTTCTTGTAAGAAGATAGCAAAAGGTCTCAAGGCTACAGAGTTTGTGAATTCATCAACTACATTGTTGAATCATCAAATAAAATGAAGGGGCTACATCATGAGTTAGGTATGCTAAGGAAATACTATAGTGATGTTGGAAGAGTACTTGTGGGGTTGCAAGTATCTCATTGTAGTGGATCTGCATAAGTTGGGAGTACTAAATGACCCCTATCTTTTGCAGTGGCTCCATTCATAGAGCTCGCTACGAGGAACCATGCTTTGGCCTTGGATTCCCTTCTCTTTTTGGTGCATTTCAAAGCAACATGTATACAATACTTTTGGTTCAATGGTGTGGGTGGATGAGTTTGTGGAGGGTAGAGATGAAGCAGCGACAAGCCATGAGTGGTGGGGTTTGCTGTGAAGGTTCTACAATTGGTGTTTTGAGGTGATAGGTTATAGGGAATGTTGCATGTTTTGGAATTTTCTGCCTTTTGGATCTTTTCGGATAACACTTATTAGTACTATTAGTATGTAATATGGTTCTAGTTGTGGTAAACTTGGTTGTGTGTTATTATTTTGGCCTTTCAAGGCCATACTGTAAATAGAATCTACATTTCTTTAAAAGGTGGGGGCCCAATAGAACCCCATCTAATTTATCTATTTTTTTTAACTTTTTAAATCTTATAGTAATCATTGATCAATTGTTGTATTGTGTTCTCAATTCTATATTTATTAATTATTTTTGTACATTTTGTGTAAATTGTGGTATTTTTATATACCATCCACTTGCCATCGCTAAATTTGGGAAGATTTTTCCATCCCTAGAAACCCAACCCCCCATCAAATAAGAAATTGCTTGGCCTTTGTCAAATACAATTTACTAAACTCTAGTGATGGCTTCCTCAAATTTCACTTTCTTCAAATTCTTAAGTCATCTTGACAAATCTTAAATTTTAATCTCAAGTCTCAAGATTTCACCATCTCACTCTTTAAATTTAAATCTTAACTACTCAATTTCTTGTCCTTCATCTAACACTTTCTTAGATCATTTTCCTGATTAAACTCCCTTGGGTGGATCTCAAAATTGTTTATAAGCTCATAATGAAGCCTAAAACACCATTTTCTCATATCATCAATAGGAGAAAATGATATTAAACTTCCTCATTTTCAATTCTAAGATTAAAAAAAAATCAACATTACCCTCAATATAACTCATGATTTATTTGGGTGAGGTCATTAAGTCCTTACACATCTCATGAGTCTTTGTCATATGACTTATAATCTCAGATAGTGAACTTTTGTATCTTGTTGATGTTATTGCAGCTGTGGTCTGCACTTCATCCGCACAAAGAACACATGAATTAAATGAATAGCCTTCGGCTATTTAATTCATGTTCCCAATATCTAAATAAAGCAAAGGGCCGACCCTATATTGATTGACCAACCTAAATTGTATTTAATGATTTATCATATTTCTCTAAAGAGGCCGACCTAAGTAAAGTGGCGCCTTATGATGTATAAATACAAGGTCAATTATCATTGTAAATACATTCGATTTGACAAGCAAGATTCGCACTTACCTTTGAAGAGCAGAAATTCGCATATAGTCATAAAGAGCAGAATTTGCACCTTAGAGCAGCAGTCCGATTTCAAGAAAGAAGACAGTCATTTGTATCTTGAAGGAGGGCGAATATATTGTATCAAGCATTGGCCATTGTTGGGCCTGAGTTGTAAGCAGATTTCTGTTATTGTGTTACCATATATAAGAGAATCATTTGCTGGGTTTTTCTCCCTCAAGAGGAGGGTTTTCCCAGGGTATCTTGTTGTGTTCATTGTCTTATGTGTTGCAATTCTATTAAGTAATTTATTGTCTAATCTGATCTAAGAAACACTAACAATTCACATACTTCTGAATTTTAACTTTAAGTCACTTTTTGTATCTCGTATTGCACCTTCAATATCCTTCATTGTACATTTACATAGCTTAAGTCACAACCGTTAGTATCTCAAATTACAGCACTTTGTATCTTGATTGCACCTTTTCATATTTCAGGCTGCACCCAACAATGTTGGTTGGAACTTATCTAAAATTGGTCAAAAATAGTCATTGACAATTATCTAAAATTGATCATCTACTTGTAAGCAATCTTCCAAGGCCAATGTCTTGGTATATACCTAGGCAAGAAGGAGAGAGGAAAGTGTAAGAAGGAATGCTCTACTATTTAAGTGATGCTGCCATCCATAGAAAAAGTGGACTTGGAAGAAGTCTTAGAAAAGGCTTTCCACCCTCTCAAATTTAAAGCAATTGGGCATGAACAACGATTTGGCATAGAAACTTTTATTTTGTGCTCACAATGTGGGATAATATAACCAGATGAAACAAAGAACATGAAGCCCTCCTAGCAAAAAGACTCAAACAAATTTAGACTGGTAACTCATTCATTGGTTAGCTTTCAACTAAAATGAAATGTATAACAACTTCCTTTCCACTTTCTGATCACCCAAATCCCAGGATGGGCAAGGTGAGAGCATACAGTGTCAAGATTACAACTAAACTGAAATCAACTACTGAAAGGAAGCATCAGGCAGAAAGCCTGCCAAACCACTTCTCTAGTGGGATGCATGTGCAATACAGAAAGGTAAACATCTGCTTATCCAATAGGAATATGACACTTCCACTTTCGAAGGGAAACCTTATACAATACTAGAAGGTAAAAACAAGCTTTTGCCACTTATCCAATAGTGAGCAAGCACAAACATGTATAGCAACTCTTCCACTTTCAATGGTGAGTGATTACAGTAAGGCCACTTATTCAATGGGGTAAGTATCAACACTAAACGAAACCACTCACTAGCAGTACTCTGATCCAATGTTACAATTGTTAGCTCAGTTAAAATCACACCAATATGAAATGGGCTACTGCTGATACCAAAAGAACTACTGAATCACTCCCCAAAGAGCTGAAATTCATAAATAATCCACCCAACTTGATAAATAACAATGATATACATTGAGTGAATGAGGTATTAAGCAGGTTCAGGTCTGAAAGCACTTTGTAATCCATTGCTACAGCTTCGATCAGTAGGCAAACCACCTCAGAAAACTCACCAACGCCCTTCACACTCACACCCAAGTTGCATCTTCACATGAGACCTTCCGAAACCACTCCAAATGATGCCCCAATATGAAATAATGGAAGGTACCTCAGTCTGAAACAGAAATCAGTCATATACAACAAACTGTAATGTCCCCTTCTTGACTGCCACTGGGACATTACTTTAGCCTTTATTTTATTCCCGAAGGCTAAAGGGAGAAATAAGGGAATGAAATATTAAATTAATTATTTATAAAGTTATCTCAAAAATAAATATCATAAGGTAACTTTATATTTAATTAATTTAATAAAGTGACTAAAAATAAAGTTATAACATAAAGTCACTTAAGTCAATAAAATAATAAAATATTCTAGAAGCTTCTTGGTGGTGATTGTAATTTCTTTATAAGGGGTTTTTGGAGAGCATCGGAGACATCTTGAGTTGCATATTCACTTACTTGTGTTGGAGAGCTTGAATGCTTGATAACTTGCCTGAGGGTTTGAAGACTCTAAGGTACCGGTTTCGGTTGTGAGATATCAACCCTAGCTGGAAAAGAGTGGAGGATATTTCAGTCTTCTACATTGAGCAAAGTTTTGTGGCCCTTGGCCAAATTTTGGTGACAAGAGAAGAAATCGATTTTGGCACTTATTGGCAGATTTTCATTGAAGAGTTTTCCACGTATTGGAAGGACAATTTTGTGGAAAAGATGCATCAACTTGGATAATTCGATTCTCATCTCAAGGCTGTCAGAAACTTCAGTTTTTATCACAAGCTGGGCGCACCATGAAGAGGTTCGATCTTGGTCAAGGAGGCCTCTAAAAATTCCAAATAAAATCCAGCTTAGGTGTCTTGAATGGTAGAAGAGGGGCGCACCAATTTGGAGTTAATTCCCAGCACTTCCAAGGAGATTCGAACTAGTTTGGGTTTGCTGCCATCATTTCCAGGTTCCTCTATTTTCAGTCTGTATGCATTTTGAATAAGAAATCCTTTAAGAGGATATTAGTCTTGTAATTAGCATTTGATGAATTGCAATCATAGTCCAAGAATATATAAAAGGGATTGTTTGCATTGCTAATTTTTCACAGTAAATTCTATTGTAATCTCAGTCCTAAGCATTCATGTCCAAGGTCTGATTTTCACTAAATTACCAGCTTGTAATCTCTTCATAATATTGCAATTTGAATTTGGAGAAATAAGGAGTTTACTTGCAAACCATTTGTCAAATTGCCTCTCATATGTACTTGCATCATAGTAGGATAGTTTTCATGCCAAGTGTTTCTTAAAATGTCTCTTGGCTGTAGGTATGCATTTTACATCAGATTTCATATACATGCATTTGAAAATACAAAAAAGATTGCATTTCATTTTAGTTACTTGTTTATCTTCATTACAAGCATTTCCAAGCATTCAAAACATCATTGACATCAAAACAAACAAAAACAAAGCAAACTGAAACAACAAACCAGCAAGAAGAAAGTTGTCAGCAAAGTGTTTGACAAAATTCTTAAGGCAGAAAATTGGGAGTTTAAGGTCAGATTTGGTCAGGCACCTTACACAAACTCCTCAATACAACCGTTTCTCCACCCAAATAAAGTATGGATAATAGTAACTAGGCCTAGGCAACCACATACCAAGTGATAAACCTCACAAAATCTCAACACTTCACCTTCTCCTTCCCACACCCTACTTGCTTGGTACGGCCCAGCAAAACTATATGGTACAGCCAGCCTCTGTTTTCTCTAGCATCCTCCTCAAAACAATTTGCAATGATAATTATATGGTGCTAAAAAAGACATCAAAAATAATATTCATCAAAACCCTTCTACCTTCAATGAATTTTTATGGCCAAGACTAGATGGTACGGCCAGCCAAACTCCCCTTCAAGTCTTCTCACACACAAACAAATGAAAACTCTGCAAGCTAAAAGCCATCACTCCAAAAATTTGCAACTATAACACATCAAAAGCCTCCATGGTTGAAAGTAACAACTGTAACTTCAATCTACTAAATGGTTATTCCTGAAATAAAATCACTCTAGTCTACCTAGGGATTATTTTCAAACCCGAAACTAGAAAGCTTGAGAGGGTTTTTGTCCTCAAAAGATTGTGGAAGAATTCAAGTTCATTCCAGTAGCATAACATTATCATTCTCAAAAGTCTCCCTTCAAATGAGCCCAAAACCTGCTTATATAGATTTTTCGGAGCAAGCTATACAATTTAAAAATATAATAATTCACTTTATTTCCCTCAAAAAAGACCTTTTTTTGAAATAAAAATAATACTTTATGAGCAAGGGCCCCCTTTCTAGGCATCCAACTTTTAAAACACTTAATCACCTTTCCAATGAGCTATTACACTAAGTTGATCTTTTATTATTTCTCAACATTAAACAACATTAGTGAAATATTAATTAATAACTCAATAACTCACCCAAGTTGTGGAAAGCATTAAAACTACATAGGAATCAAACTTTGATCATACCAACATGATTTTGAAGACTTGGGATGATGATCAGAGCCAACCAAGTGACTTACTAAAAGTAGATGGTCTCTCCAAGAAGTTTGGAGAAGCCACCAAAAGTTGGAACTCACTTTAACAAGGGTCACACTGGTCCATACTGCCCACTAAACTCATTTCCAAGAACTAAAGTCACTGGTACCAACCCTAATGCACACCAAGAAGTTTGGAGTTCTTCCAACACACCCCAAGCTGCTTTAGAAACTCAAAAACCGGGCAAAAGCTCACAAATCAATTTTACTTAAAATGAGGACATTATAGATGAAACTCTTGAATAATCTTGGTATGGGCTCAAGCCTCAAGCCAAAGTTAACCCATTTTCATGTTTTTGGTTATAAGGTTTTAGTCCATAACAAAACGAGTATTCAAATTCTAAAAACTTTGAATATTTCTTTACTAGGTATAGTAAAAATGGCTAATAGACTCATTGATACTTCCACAAACAAAAGCGTCATCAATTGATATGTTCATGTAAAAGAAACAAAACCCTTCTTTGGTAGTAACCTTAACCAACATGTTGTTAATCAGTTGGGAACTAGTGTTGTATTTCTTTTAAAACATGGGATCTATAGCTCTTCTTATACTCAATCACAATCATCAATGCATCAATTCCCAAATGATATTTCTTCTACTTTAGTGGTATAAAAGCAATCATGATATAAGATGCCTTCAACTCAAGATGTGGTTTGCTTCAACACAAGAATCAAAGTCCCACAATGAAGACACCAATGTGTTATTATTCCACTATTTGGAATGAGTAAGATCTTATGCTCAATTCTAACATGCAAGTAAACAAGTTGTTGGTCAAATGATCATGTTCATGTTGCTCTCTCTTTTGACCTCGTCAAGCTGTTATAACCACAACAATGTTCAAAAGTAAAGGATAGAGGTAAATAGGAGGCTGCCACACAGATTTAATATGATGCCCAAATAAAGAATTGTACCTAGGAGTTGGTAGATTGCCTCTAGATAAAACACCCATATGCTGCAAATGGGTGTACAAAATCAAATGTGAAGATGATGGTGTTTTGGAGAAGGGCACAGCTCTTGTTCCAAAAGGTTATTTCCCACAAAAGAAAATAGACTATGAGAAGACCTTAAGTGGATTCACAAAATCAAATGTGACATTGATGGTACTTTGGACAAGTATAAAGCTCTTATTGCGAAAGGATATTCACAACAAAAAGGGATATAGAATATGAGAAGATTTTTGCACTTATGGAAAAGATGATTGCATTTTTGTTATTTGTCTTAATGATAACCTAGTTTTGTTGAAAGGTGTATGAAATGAATGTGAAAAGCAACTTCTTTAATGGGAATTTGGACGAGAAGGCTACATGGAGCAGCCCAAAGGATTTCAAACACCTAGCAATGATCATATAAAGTATCTATATCAGCATAAACATGTTCCACAAGCTTGGTATACAAACAAGGCGATGACATTGTGATTCTTATAATTGATATTGATGATCTTGTTATCATAGGTAGTGTGGCCACTACATTGAAGTAAAACTTAATGTATGCTCTAATTTTGACACAACCAATTAGGCCTCCTACAATATAGCTTAAGTGTAACATTCATGCAACACAACCATCCCATTTTCATCGGTCAAGTCAAGTATGCTACAAATCTTTTATAAAGGTTTAGTATGATAGACTGTAATTCCTTTGCTACACCTATGGAGGTCAAGTTGAAGTTGTCAAACTATGACAATTCATCACTAGTCAATCAATTGCTCTATAGACAATTGGTAGATAGATTGATATATCTTACATCCAAAATTGGATCTTTGTTTTCTTTTAGTCCTCTCTCGTGGTTTGTAATACAACCAGTGTTCATTCATTGGCAAGAAACAAAAAGTGTGTTGTGATATATACTCTTAACTTTGTGTTCTCTATCGAAAGACAGAAAATTTGAGGTTGACAAGTTATATGGACTCTAACTAAGCCAAATCAATTGATACTCGAAGATCAACTATTGGATACATTCTCTCTTTGGGTTCAAGAGTTGTTTTGTGGTAGAGTAAGCTTCCACACGCTATAGCTTTATTTTCCAATAGAGACAAATTAGTGCCATTTGTGAAGCAACATGGCTACATCAAATTTTGTGTTAGTTCCAACTTTCTTATATTACCATGAATAGATTTTTCTATAAGAATCAAGGTGTTTTGAAGTTGGTCGAGAATCCAGATTATCATGCTCACAACAAACATTTTGTGGTTTATCATCACTAAACTCCACAAGTGATTGATATTCAAGAAATTTCTCTCTTCACACATCGCAAGTAATTGATCTAATGACTATACCCCATTGTTCTATTCTATTTGTCAAATTTTAGGACAAACCTGGTATTGTCTCCAATTTCATCATTAAGGTGGGGGGAGGGGGGGATTTGAGGTATTAGAGATAATATAGTGTTTAGACTAGTATACACACATAGGTATTAATTGCTTATGGTGATGATGTAATAACACTTTAGTTATATTTAATAAGATAACTTATACAAAGTAAGTTACAACAACCAATGCAACTTATTGGTACATTGATAAATGCAATATACACGCAATGGAGTACGTGCCACACAAGTCTCTCTCAATCTCCATGCATTCACTCTTCTAACAGACAAGAGGTCATTGAGCAAACTACAAAATCGGTTCATATTAGAGCTTCATTCATACACCAAGCTGCAGCGAAATAAAAGTTATTCCTATTCCCTGAAACCTCTATATACATACTCGGCAATTACTCGCCGAGCAGCCGAGTAATCGCAAGTTGTTTTGCTAGGCGAGTAATCTTGACTTTTACTCGCAAGAAACCCTAGCCGAGTTTTTTCCTGGTTTTTTCCGAGTACTCGCCGATTAATCTCTTGTTTACTCGCAAAATAACTGGCACAGAAAACCTAACACGTTTCTGACGCATTTTTCCAGTCGTTTTTACCTTTTCGTGGGATTTTTTACACATTTTTTCCACGTTTTTCTGCTATTAAAACCTCGCTTTTACTATTTACAGTCACCCTCAAATTTTCCGCGATTTGCAGTGTCGGCCGCGTGATTTGTTTCCACAATTTGTAGTGGTGGTTGCGCGGCTTGGAGTCTTGGTTGCGTGACTTGGAGTCTTGGCTACGCGATTTACTTGGAGTCTTTTCTAGGTTAGTTCATGTTCACATTCTCTGTGTCGTGTGATGCTTGAAATGCCTGGGCCCTGAGTCGTGTTTAATATTTTCATTTTTTCAAACATATGCTTTGAATTTTGAAACGCCTCCGACCTTCGTTTAATATTCAAGATAGATTTATCATTTAATATTTTTATTATTTCATAGTTCAGACTTCATATCTATCGTTGAATATTAAAGTATGAACTATGATATAATAAAAATATTAAATCTATACCTGAATATTAAAATTTAAAACTTCATAGTATCTACTATCTTTAATGTCGTTTTTAAAATGTTTGAGAAAATAAAAATATTAAATGAACATATGCCTGGAAACGATTTAATATTTTTATTATTTTATACATATGCTTCCAAACACTTATGTATAAAATAATAAAAATATTAATTTTTTTTAGTTTTCTACATCAATTTAATATTTATTATTATTCTAAAATTAAAATTTCAAAATTTCATATATTATTTTATTATAAATTTATAATAATATCATGGGAGTCTTAATTTTTAATATTCATAAAATATTCACTTTTGTACATCATATTTAATAATTTATTATTATTTTAAAACTAAAATTCCATATATTATTTTATTATAAATTATAATAATATCATTACAAATAATAATATCTTTTTATATTATTATTTGCCATGATATTATTATAATTTATAATAAAATAATATATGGAATTTTAGTTTTAAAATAACAAATTACAATAAATCATAAATTTGATGTAAACAAATGATATTATTATTTACAATTTTCCCATGATATTATTAATTTATAATAATAGAATAATATATGAAATTTTACATTTAAAAATTAAAATAATAATAAATATTAAATCTGATGTAGACAACACCAGCATGTTTACAATTTTTCACTTTTAACTTTTACTCATATCAGCATATGTATGCAGCTCCACAATGACAATCCACACACATACACACAAATTTTGTTCATCTACATAGATTACTCGCCCATCTGCAAACTATGATCGAAAGTCTCAAAGTACTTTTATAGTGGAATATCTGCAATAAATTAAATACAGTATGATAACAGATAACCTGCTGCTCCCACCTGCAAATTTGCAACAACCAACAAGGTTAGGAGTTAGCAGTTAGGACTACAATGCAAATTTGCATACAAGTAAATTAAATCAATGTGCATCCAACAAAAAATAAAAATATGAGAATAAAAAAACTAAAATTAGAACAGATAGCATACTAAATGAAATGTCTTTCACTTTGATAGTTTACAACTTTATTGTTTGATAATGACTGAAATTATAAAGTTAAACAATTAGTTGATTGTTCATTTCACTTTGTATTGGATCTGTTGCATGTTCTAATATATTTATTATTCAACTTCTAATATTGCAAGTTAATATTTAATCACAATGGCATCCGCCTCTGCATCTGGTTCGGACACAACTGCCTCAAGCCAGGCCATTGAAAGGAGACCCCCCTAGTAGCCGTGATCCCGCTTGGAAACATGGCTATTATGGGCAAGTACCAAGGAGTGTTATTTGTACTTGGTGCAAGAGGAAGATTAGTGGAGGCATCAATTGCCTCAAATACCATCTTGCTAGTATTCCTTGCCCTGATGCAAAGGCATGTAAAGAAGCCCCTGAAGAGGTGAAACGAGAGATGGCAACTCAAAAAAAATGGAGAGGGCAAAGACACAAGCAGCCATACAAGAAGCCATTGCTCCCAATTTGACTGAAGATTCTGAGGTGAATATGCAAGGCACTGTGGGCTCTAGTCATGGTCCACGTATACATACCCCATCCACTTCATCCACTTCGAGTAAATTCTAGTTTTTTTTCCCTAGAAATGTTCAAGGATCACAACCTTCACTGGAAGGTACTAGGTGGAATAGGGAGGTGCACAAAGAAGTAGCAAGGCTTGTGCAAATTTTTGGTTTTATAATAACCTTCCCTTCAATGTGGCAACGAGTCCATATTGGGAATGTTTGGTGACAACATTGACAATTGCAGGGAAAGGGTACAAGGCCCCTAGTCCAAGAGATATAAGTGGCAGGTTACTTGAAGATGCTATTGTAGATGCAAAAGGAATTGTGGAAGCTGAAAAGAAGAAATGGCAAAAGTATGGATGCTCAATTCTTTCAGATGGCTGGATAGATGGAAAAAACCGCACTCTTATCAATTTTATAGTGGCTTCAAATGGTGCGCTGGTTTTTCTAAAGTCAATTGATGCGTCCAACATAATAAAGAATGCAGAAAATTTGAGTTTGATGTTGGAGCGGGTTGTTTTAGAGGTGGGCATAGAAAATGTTGTCCAAGTTGTTACTGAAAATGTAGCGGCACATGTGGCAGCTGGTAGATTGCTTCAAGCAAGGCATCCAACACTTTTTTGGACCCTTGTGGAGCTCATTGCCTTGACCTTCTTTTGGAGGACATAAGCAAAATTGACTAGGTGAAACCAATTGTAGAACAAGCAAGAGACATAACAAAATATATATATAATCACCCATGGGTACTTCAATTGATGAGAGATCACACCAAGGAGAAAGAGCTTGTGCGATCGGGTGCTACAAGGTTTGAAACTAATTTTCTAACTTTGCAAAGTATCACTGGTTTATTGACTTCCTTGAAGCAAATGTTTGTGAGTCAACCATGGGTAGACTCAACTTACTCAAAGAAGGCTGATGGAGAAAAGATTGTAGCAATAATCTTTGATGGTCAATTTGCAACTAGAGCATGAGAGATTGTCAAGGTAACTTCAACTCTAATGAATTTTCAGATTTAATCCTTTATTCTTAATTTAAAATTCTATAAGTATTTTGTTTCTTTGTAAGGTGTAATTTAAATTCGGTTCTACTTTGTACTTTATAGGTGACTAAGCCATTGGTGAGGGTTTTGCGCTTGGTGGATGGTGAGAAAAATGTGATGGGATATCTTTATGAAGCAATGGATAGGGCCAAAGAGGCCATCCAACACTATTACATAGGGGATGCAAATAGATTTACCCCTATTTGGGAGATCATTGATCGAAGGTGGAACAATCAACTCCACCAACCCATTCATGCAGCGGGGTACTTTCTCAACCCCAAATTCTACTTCTCTGATGGCTTCACGAATGCTAATAGAGAGGTTATGGAGGGCCTATTCGCATGTATTGACAAGATGACACCTTTACCTAAAGTGAAAGACCTCATCCTTAAAGAGTTGCAACAATATAAGGCAGCTAGGGGGCCTTTGTTTTCTTCCACATTATGTGAACGAGGAAGAGAGATCCAAACACCAAGTAAGAAAAAGTGAAGCCTTTATCTTGCAAGTTATGAATTACAATTATTATTACTTATTAGTTATTCCAATATTGTTTATCATTATTTACAAAAACTTGAATATCTTATTTGCAGGTTCTTCGTGGGAAGATTGGGGTGGAAAAACCCCAAATTTGCAAAGGCTAGCCCTCCGAATTTTGTCTCAACCTTGTAGTGCTTTTGGCTGTGAACGCAAACTAGAGTTTGTTTGATGCCATTCACACGAACAAGCGTAACAAGTTGACTCAACAACGCCTCAATGATCTTGTTTTTGTGCAATATAACCTTTGGCTTTGCACAAGAAAGGTACAGGACTTGTTAGATGAGCTCATTGATTTGGATGACATTGATCCATACAATGATTGGACCGTGCAGGATGATGAGACCTCCTTGTTTACAAAGGATGAGATTGCTGATTTCGAGAGGCAAGCTATGGAGGATTTGCCTGCAGTAGAACCAGGGGAGATTGGATTGGATGACATTGATGTGGTGGAGGAGGAGCCACTACCACCTACCAGCATGGTGGAGCCAATGCCACAATCTTCTACGGCAAGCAGGGAGCCAGAATCGAGTGCAAGGACCATACCCTCTACCTCTCAATTTTTCACTAGGTTGGGGAAGAGGAAATTGTAATTGCCTAGATATGAAATTTATGATGATGATTTTCAAATACAATCATCATAAATTCATTATAGTTATTACCAGTTTCACTATGTGGCTTCGTATAATGATGCCATTTTGTAATCCATATGTATTGAACTATGAAATTTAATATAAAACACTCCCTCATGGTTTTTAGACTCATTTGATGCATTTTGTAATTGAATTTTGCAAAAAAAAAGTGTTTTTATGAGAAATTTTGCTACTTTTTAAGTTGCCGAGTATTTCCCGAGTCAAAAATTTTGGGCTTGTCGAGTACTCTCCGAGTCCAAGTATGTAAACTATGCTTGAAACCATAGTTGGCACACTCAAGAAAAACTCGCCGAGTTTTTGACCAAGGCGAGTTTTTACAAGTTTAACTCGCCACCCTGAAATTTCGAGTTTTTTCAAAAACTTGCGAGTTTTTAGTGGCGAGTACTCGCCAAAAACTCGCGAGTCCGACAAAAAAACTCGGTCGTGCAGCACATAAAGTAAAAACGTCTTTTTAATCTTTCATTTCATTTCGAAATTGCATAATACTTTGTGTGAGGAGCTAAACCCCCCCCCCCCCAAGCAAGGAGATATCATTTCCAACGATTTGCCATCGAGGGGAGCAGATTCAAACGCCATTTTGTGTGGATTTTGAAGAGAAATTCGATTCACAGGTAGGGGTTTTGTTTTTATTTTTTATTTTTGCTTAATCATTTTCTTTCATTCTTCTTGCAAAATACTCATTCCAAATTGAAAAAAAGTCATGATAAAGCACAAAGAAACAATTTTTTTGCATTTACAATCCAAAAAACAAGATTCATCACAATCTTTTGTTGATTTTTGCTGATTTTTTTCATTTTTTATTGTTTTTTGAAATTTTCAGACCTAGGTTCATTTTTTGTGTAGAATGAAAGATTAGTTAATAATGTTAATTTATAATTCATTTAAACACATTTGTATCAATTTAAATCAAATTTAGCTCTATATCTTTTAAGTTTTAAATTTTTAATGATTTAGGTTGTTTTTTAAATTTTTTTGTATTAAAAAACTAATATATTGTACATATTTTTTGTGTGTGTAGATTGATCATTGAGCATTGAATACACACTATAATGGCTTCTAGCTTTGGTTCAGCATTAGGTTCCAACCTCGCCCCATCATGTTCCACCCCATCTACACCATCATCATGGGTTCCAAGCACTCGTCCTGCAGGGGCTAGAGACCCTACATGGAAGTATGGTGTGAGAGGGCACATACCTGGAACAGTTGTTTGCAGTGAGTGCAAGAATACATATCATGGAGGCATAAATCGCCTCAAATACCATCTTGCAAGCATTCCTCAGCGTGATGCCAAGCCTTGTGAGAAGCCCAAAGAAGAGATTAGAAGAGAGATGCTTGCACTACTCTCAATTGCCGAGGAAAGAAAAATGCAAAGAAAGAGGACGAAAAAAGCCATAGCAGCTGCCATAGCTAGTGGACATGCGCATGCCCATGGCCAAACTCAGGAGCACGAGGCTGAGCACATGGAGACAGAGTCAGATGAGGAGGGAGATATTGGCATTGTGGGCTCTCTTCGTGGTCCACGGATTCGCATTCATGGCACAGCCACAGCTGTACTATCCTCTAGGCCCCCCGTTTCCTCTAGTTTGACTTCGACTAGAGTGCTAGTGCCACCACCACCTTCATCTTCACGCAACCCACAGAGTTTTTTTGTGCCTCGAAACACACCAGGAGCACAGGTATCATTGGAGGCTACAGGGTGGAACAAGGAGGTACATCAACATGCCGAGTCGGCATGTGCTGACTTTTGGTATTTCAATAACATACCATTTAATGTGGCGAGTAGTCCCTATTGGCACAATATGGTCACTGCATTGACAGTTGCGGGAAAAGGCTTCAAGCCACCTTCTCGCAAAGATTTGAGTGGGCGGTAGGTGAAAGTCAACTTAAATTTTATGCTAGGTTTATGTTCTTTAAATCAAATTAATTTATAATTTATTATTTATGTTGAAGTGAAGCTATTTTTTGTTTAAAACTTATAATTTTGTACTTATTTAATTATTTTACTTTGTACCTGCAGGTTGCTCACAAATGCAACCCAAAGGGCAATGCAAGTGGTTGAACAACAAAAAGATAAATGGAAGAAATATGGCTGCTCCATTCTTTCTGATGGGTGGACGGATGGGAGAAACCGCACCATCATTAACTTTTTGGTTGCTTGCAAAGGTGAAGTTGTGTTTTGGAAGTCGATAGATGCTAAGTTACCGGATTCGTACCCGGAGGCCCCGAACCCAGTTCGGGTGCGAACCCGGTACGGGTTCGCCTGCGGGTACGCCCTGGGTACGCACAGGGTGCGTGCCCAGGCCTGTGGGTTCTCCCGGGTCCGCGCGGGAGAACCCACAGGCCCTGTGCGTACCCAGGGCGCACCCGGGTGTTTGGTGCGTGGACCCGAAGGTACCAGGCCTGAACCCGGGCGAACCTTCAAGAACCCACGGCCCAGCATCAATAAAGTTCGCCTAAATAGAGATTAAAAGCATTTTTTTTAATTTTATTTTATTTCCTAACCCTAATCCGGCCCAATATGAGGCTTTTCAACACAAAAACATTTCATTTCTACTTCTCATTTTGCTCTCACCATATTTTCTCTACATCTTGGCATTTTGAAAGGAGGTGATTGTATTCGAAGGAGATCGATTGTGGAGTGCCAAATAGCTTCTACAAAGGAGATTTAAGTGTTTAAGGTATGCATTTAAACCCTATTCTTTGATCTTTTGAACTATTTTTTCAAGTTTCTTAGTTTTTGATGAATTTTTTCAAGTTTGTGAAGAATTTTTTCAAGTTTGTGAAGAATTTTTTCAAATTTATTTATTTATTTTTCATATTTTTTATAGATTGCAACAATGGCCAGTAGTCAAAGTTCAGTGGGTGGGGAAGGAAGTCAAAAGTTCAAAATTGAGAAAGGATCTCCTTTATGGGCACATACCACAAGAATTTCACAAATTCCTGGAGGTGGGGGTTTTGTTTGGAAGTGTAATTTATGCAATGTACAATATAATAGCTCCTATTACCGAGTGAAACTTCATTTTATGGGCCCTAGTGGCAAAGGGATTAATATGTGTGTGGGCCCAAATAAGAAGGGGTTGTCTTCTGTACAAATAGCAGAATTTATAAAAGAACAAGAAAATGCTGACAAATCAATTGCAAAAGGAAAAGAAAGTAGTTATTCTTCCGGAAAGAAAAAAACACCAACATTACCCTCTCAAGCAGTTAGGGCCTCCAAACATCCCTTCTTGCCTATGCCCTCTACGGAAGAGGAAGATGAAGATGAACAACAAATCACCACCCGCAAGAGAGGTCCATTGGAGAGGGCATTTAAAATGGAGGCAAGAGATATTGCTGAAGAAAAAATTGCACGTTGCCTCTATGCCAATGGTCTTCCATTCAACTTGGTGAGATCACCATATTGGCGGGACATGGTGTCAGCAATAAATAGTGCACCTCCTGGTTTCACAAGTCCTGGGTTTGAAAAGGTGCGTACCACCTTATTGCAAAGAGAGAAAAAATCTTTAGAGGCCCAACTAAAACCAATTAGAGATTCTTGGATTGAAACAGGTGTATCTATTGTTTCCGATGGATGGAAAGATTGCAAAAACCGTCCATTGATCAATGTTATTGCAGTGTCCCCCAAGGGGGCAATGTTTTTGAAGGCAGTTGACTGTGAAGGGGAAGTGAAAGATGCAGAGTTCATTTCTAGGATTCTCATTGACTCCATAGAGATGGTGGGTGATGAAAATGTTGTCCAAGTAATTACGGACAATGCAAAAGTTTGCAGGGCTGCAGGTGCTTTGGTAGAGGCTAGATATGAGCACATCTTTTGGACACCTTGCACCGTACACTCCCTCAATTTGGTGATGCAAGCAATTGGAAACCAAATAGAGTGGGTGAAAGAAATATACCAGGAGGCCGAGGAGATCCAGATGTTTGTGACAAACCACCATATGTCACAAGCAATTTTCAGAATTTTTTCAAGATTGGAATTGTTGAAGGTAAATTTAATTTATTATTTATTTAGTTTCATTTATGTCATGTTTTACATAATTGAATAATTTTTTTTTTTAACTTATTTAATTATTTACATGTTCTTAGGTTGCTGAGACCCGATTTGCATCTCACACAATTGTTCTGAGACGACTTGTGAAGGTGAAAGGGGCATTGAGTCAAATGGTTATTAGCAACCAATGGGGTATATGGAAGCAATCAAATTCAGAGAGGGCCCAAAAGGTCAAGGCATTGATCTTGGATGACAATTGGTGGGATCGTGTGAATTATGTATTGGAGATGACCGAACCTATCATGTCTATGCTTCGGTTTGCTGATACAGATGAACCATGCTTGGGGGATGTCTATGATAGCATGGACACAATGTTGGAGAAAATAAAAATTGAAATACAAAAGAGAGAGAATGATCCTGAAGACACCCTTTACAAAAGGGTGGAAGCAATCGTTCTTCATCGTTGGAACAAGATGACAACACCATTGCACCTCCTTGCATATGCCCTATCTCCAAGGTACTATACTAGAGAAGTACTTTCTATCCCAGGGAGAATACCGCCATATAGAGATCTTGAAGTTGCTAGAGGGTATAAGAGTGCATTTAAGAGACTCTTCAGTGATCCAGAAATGGAGACAAGTGTTATGAAAGAATTTGGAATGTTTATCATAGGAAAAAATCTTAGCCCTTCTGTTGCCAAAGACCAATACAAAATGGATGCTATTACATGGTGGTACCTCCATGGTCAAGTTTATATGTACCTCCAACCTCTTGCAATCAAGATCCTCTCACAAGTAAGTTTTTTTTTTTTGCCACTTGTATTGTAGAATTTAACACTTAACATTCTTGAATTTATCTTGCATTTTTTATTTTTTATTTTGTTGGTTTTCTCTCTAGGTTGCAAGCTCTTCTGCTGCTGAACGGAATTGGAGTACATACTCCTTTATCCACTCAGTGAAGCGTAACCGGTTGGCTGCAAAAAGAGCTGAAGACTTGGTGTATATTCATTCTAATTTGCGTCTTCTGTCACGTAAGGAACCTCAATACAAGGAGGGGGCAGCAAAGCTTTGGGATGTAGCACCCGAGTCTGCTGACTTGGATGCAACCATTCAGGATCTTGCTAGAGCCACTATGGATGATGTGGATGATAATGATGATCATGACATGCATGGTGCTGGAAGTGGAAGCGGAACCGCTTTGGGTTCAAATGATGATGATCTTGAAGTTGAAGCCACTGAAAATCCAAATCAAGATGACTTTTTTGATAATCCTTTTGATGATTGATGAACATTGAAATTGAATCATGTTTCAACTTTCATGAACTACATTTTGTAATTCAGTAATACTGTAATTGTGATGATTTCCATAATTGATATCATTGATATGGCGTATTTGAATATTTTTCAACTATCAATTGACATTTAATATTTATCTTTGGCATTTGGCATTGATCAATGATCAAGTATCATACTATGAAATGATTTAGTTTTACAATTCTGTATATTTCTCTTATTTTTTTGTATATATAATACATATATATATATATATATATATATATATATATATATATATATATATATATACACGTACCCATACGTACCCAAACCCCTAAAAAAAATTTTCACGTACCCACGTACCGGGTTCTCGTACCCGAACCCATCCCCGAACCCGAACCGGTAACTTAGGATAGATGCTTCCAACAGGATAAAAACTGCAGAAACATTGTGTACATTGTTGGAAGAAGTTGTGATGGAGGTGGGGATTGCTAATGTGGTGCAAGTTATCACAGATAATGCAGCAGCGTATGTGGCAACAGGAAGAATGCTTGAGATAAGACATCCATCACTCTTTTGGTCCCCTTGTGCGGCCCATTGCCTTGACCTTCTTTTGGAGGACATAGGCAAACTTGTTTGGGTGGCACCGATTGTAGATGATGCAAGGAGCATCACAAAATTTATCTACAATCACCCTTGGGTTCTTAGCTTGATGAGAGATCATACGCAAGGGAAGGAGTTGGTGAGACCAGGTGCCACAAGGTTTGCAACGATTTTCATAACGTTGCAAAGCATTTTGGATTCTTTGGGCTTTTTAAAACAAATGTTTGTGAGTCAAGCATGGAATGACTCCTCATCTTCAAAGAAGCCCGAAGGAGAGAGAGTTGCTACAATAGTCTTTGACCACTTGTTTGCACAAAAAGCTACAGAGATCGTGAAGGTAACTTCAAAACTTTGATTTTAATTTTAAACTCAAGTTGAATATAAATATTTTTTTTTTTAATTTAATTTTAAGCCTTTCATTATAAATTTCTAACTTTGATCTTTTTGTATTTTTAATCTAGGTGTCGGAGCCCTTGGTGAGAGTCCTTCGCTTGGTAGATGGGGATCAAAACCCCATGGGATATATTTATGAGGCCATGGATAGGGCCAAAGAGGCTATCAAAAGTTACTACATGGGGGACAGCCTGAAATTTGATCCCATATGGGAAATTGTTGATAGGAGGTGGAACAATCAACTCCACCAACCCATCCATGCAGCAGGGTACTTCCTCAACTCTTATTATCTCTTCTCAGAGAGCTTCTCCGATCCTAATGGAGAGGTTATGGAGGGGCTCATGACATGCTTTCAGAGGATGGAATCCGAGGTTGCAGCGAGAGACCACATCGTCATCGAGTTGGATATGTACAGGGAAGCAACTGGTGATCTCTTTTCTTCAGAGATGGCTCTTAGAGGAAGAAACACTCTGCCACCAGGTATAAAATTGAGAGTCTTTAACTTTTAATTTTATTTCATATGCATCATATAATTTGATAAAATGTGTTTTACTTTTGACTTTTGAGTCTTTGACTTTGTTTTCTAACTCTTCAATATTTATTTTTTTTGCAGAGGTTTGGTGGAAAAATTGGGGTGGAAAAACCCCACATCTTCAAAAAATTGCCCTCCGCGTATTATGTCAGCCCTGTAGTGCATCAAATTGTGAGCGCAATTGGAGCTTGTTCGAGTCCATTCACACGAAAAAGAGGAACAAGTTAGCACAAAAGCGCCTGAATGATCTTGTCTTTGTGCAATACAACCTTTGGTTGCGCACAAAGAGAGTAGAAGAAAAATCACTGGATCCTATTGATTTAGATGAGATAGATCCTTATAGTGATTGGACAGGGCGAGATGAGCAGCCTCCATTGTTTAGCGCGGACGAGATCCTTGACTTTGAGAGACAAGCAATGGAGGATGTGGGTGCATCAGGAGATGTAGGGTTGGAGGACATTCCTGAGGATAGATGAGATTCAGCCAAAGCCACAGACACAACCTTCCATGCCAGCCGAGGAGCCAGTAGCAGTAGCAGTAGCACCGCGAGTGCAATCACCGCCACCACCACCACGCACACGCGGGAGGGCTAGAGGACCCACCCCTTCTTCCCTAGCTGCTGCTAGACTAGGGAAGAGGAAAGCCTAGCATGTTGTATTTAGTTACTGTTTAGTATTTGCTTCTAGTTCTAGTTTTATTGCTTTCATGTATTAGACTTTCAGGCTTTTAGCCATCGGGATTCCGCATAAGAATGCGATTTTGTAATCAATTTACATTGAAATCAATCAAAATTAATAGAAAACACTTTTGTACTCATTTATGGATTCATTGGATTCATCTTGTCATTGAATTTTGCAAAAAAAATGTGTTTCTAATGAAATTTATGCAATTTTTTAAGTTCCCGAGTTTTTTTGCCAAGTTTTTGCCGAGTTTTAGAAACTCTCCATTTTTTGGCTTGGCGAGTTTTTTCTTGGGGCGAGTTTTCCAACAATGCTTGAAACTATTAATGAGATATGAAAATCATGTTTAATTAGTTCTGGAATTATTTTCTCAACTAGTGGTAATGAGATAGTTGAGATCTTTGAAATGGTGTTTAAAAAGATCTTAAGATTGCCAAATACTCGGTTCAGGTATGATAGCCAATTGATTAAACAACTGATGGAGAACACTGAAATTTATGATGTGATGAAAGAACAAGCTGAGCTCCAATTACCTGTGAAAATAAACAAGACGTAGAGCAATATTCAAATATATCGAGCCAATTTTTTTCTTTTTTTTTCACAACCAAGTTCACCCGTTAATGTTAATGAAATCTCAATCCAACTGAAAGGAAACCCTTTCCTCTAATCAACCCAGATCCCAATGCAGGCAAGGTTGAGAGCATACTCAAAAGGGGATCATTAGTATAATTGAAACTGCTGGAAAGTAATAGAAAGAAGTTGCAATCACTCAACCACTTATTCAGCGGGAGGACTAGAATAGAAAGCACATTACTGAATTCAAAAGATGCAACTCGACCACTTATTCAGCGGAAGTAAGTTGACGGCTCAGCCGATCAGCAATCTGATAAATAATGCAATACAGTAAAGTAATAGGCAGCAAGCCGATCTCTTCCACTTGTTCAACGAGTGATGCAAGAAGGGAAACCTAAAGCTATAGACTGAATTGAGGCCAGTCTCTTCCACAATCGTGGGGATTACAATGAGCCAAATATGAGAGAAGAATTGCTGACAATACTACTGTTCAGCTTACAATGTGAAGGAGAGCCTCTCAAGGAGACATGATTAGAAATCATACAAAGCTGCAATAGTGTAAATAAACTCCCCCAACCTCAACCTAGACTCCCTAGACTCAAGCCCACTCAAAGGGTGACTTCTCATAATCTGATGTGACTGTAACAATGACTGAAATTGCACAGATCTGCAACCTGCAACCTCACCAAATTGCTCATAGCTCACTAAAAACCCAACCAAACAACATGAAATAAGATGCATAATGATCTAGTATGAAGGGCAACCAAGACAAGACATCAAAACCCACCCAAACAGTCTCTATTTAATTGGCACGGAAAACAATGCATTCACAGGAAAGTACGGCCCTATGAGAAGAGCGATTTTGCCTTTTAAAAATCCACACTTAATATTAAATTTCTGAAACTTAACATGTAGGGTCGCCCCTAGCAAGGAAACCATTAGGCAAAACACCCAGAACCACTCTATTTTTATTTTGCAAGTTGTGAATGAAAACTACAATCAGTTGAGTAGATTCAGCAACACTGAAAAACTGGTAAAATGCAAAACACATCAACTACAATATGCTCAAGCATAATTCAAAGAACATGGACAAACCTATCTTAACTAGTTGCTATCTTTCAAGCAAGAAGCCAAGCCTAGCAAGGGGGTATGCCTTCCCCGAAGCACTCAGTCACCATTCCGGCAGCATAACTTTGCAATAAACTCAAAATGAAGAATGAAGACCCCACACTCCCTTTTTATAGCTTTGCCAAGCATCTCTAGAACCTTAAAGAAGGTGCGCCCCACTCAAGGAGTCAACCTAATTTGATGTTGACTCATGACCCTTAAGTGGCGTCCCATTTTCCAAGGCAATTTTCACACTTTTTAACTATTTAAAAACCTCCTCATATTGGCGTCCCTTTTCTCTCCAAGTTGACATTAATAAAATGGTAAATATTTCACTTAACCTCTTGATGAGGCGCCCACCCATAAAAATCCCCCTCTTAAAAACAACTTAAGTCATAAAGCTAGACCAAGGGGGTTATAATTAAAATAAAACATTATTTTAATTAAAACAGCTTATCTCTCCAGAAACTGCATCCAGGCGCTGATTCTGATATTGCCAACTGAACCGTCTGATGAGGAAAGCCAAATGCACTGAGGCAAACAGGACCACTGCCAGAAATAGAATTTACTAAAAATAGTAAATCCAGGAAGTTACTTGGATCAACATGCATGCTATACCAACGTGAAGCTCTTTGAAAACCCAGAAAGGATCTGCCAACCAAACACCAAGATTCCAAAAGCAAGTTCCAGAAAAAGCTGAAACATCCTCCTAGAAGATAGGAAACCCTAATTTCCGCTTCCGAGTAGTCTACGGGTCACCAGGATAGACTAACGGCTAACTGCCAAATCACTGCTGAGAAGGGGACATTACAGTCTGCCCTTCCCGAATTTGCTTGACCACAAGCAACTGTAAACCAGGATGCTGCAAAATCTCCTCATTCTCCCAAGTTGCATCCTCTAACAGTAAATTTTTCCACTTTACCAAGTATTCTCTGATTGTCCTTCTCCTCAAGGAACGCTCTCTAGAATCGACAATCTCTTCAGGAACTAGCACCAATTGCCCCTCCTCATCCAAAGGGGGTAAATTAGATGAAGCAGCAACGTTATGTCCCAACGCCTTCTTGAGGCGGGACACA
Organism: Sequoiadendron giganteum; assembly: GCA_007115665.2. Lineage (NCBI taxonomy): Eukaryota > Viridiplantae > Streptophyta > Pinopsida > Cupressales > Cupressaceae > Sequoiadendron > Sequoiadendron giganteum. Next base: position 185,270,735 of record CM021110.1, on the reverse strand, counting down.
TGAAAGACATTGTGGACCTTGCTACTAGCCGGTAATTCCAACTCATAGGCCACTGCTCCAACCCTTCTAATGATCCTGAATGGTCTATAGAAGCGGGGTTTAAGCTTCTCAGCTCCACTCTTTTTGAGAGTAGACTGTCTTTAAGGCTGAAGACGAAGATAAACCATGTCCCCCACCTCGAAAGAGCACTCAACACGCCGTTGATCAGCGTACAACTCATGCGGATTATGTGCCATCTGAATGTTGTTCTTCAATGATTTCAAAATATCCTGACTTTGTTGCAACATATCTTTGGCCTAGGGTGCCTTACTATCCCCAAAAACCAAATCTGCAAAGCTGGTAGCCTCATAACCATAGAGGGCTTTGAATGGAGACATCCTAATAGACATGTGATAGGATGAATTATAACAGTACTCCCCCAAATGAAGCCATCGGACCCAAGCCTTTTGCTGTTCTGAAACATAGTTCCGGAGATAACCCTTTAACCATTTGTTCACAATTTTCGTTTGACCATCGGTTTGGGGGTGATAACTGGTGCTCGGAGTAAACACTGTACCACTCATCTGGAAAATTTCTTGCCAAATGGTGCTTAGGAAGTTGTTGTCCCTATCACTCACAATGTTTTTTGGTAAACCATGCAACCGAAACACCTCATGAAAAAACAAATCAGCTACCTAGGCTGCTGCAAATGAGCTAGTGATAGAAAAGAAATGGGCAAATTTTGTAATCTGTCCACTACCACGAAGATACAATCTTTCCCTTATGTTTTGGGCAAACCCATGATGAAGTCCATCGAGATGCTTTCCCATTTTTGATTGGGAATGGGTAGAGGCTGCAACAGTCCCACTGGGTATGTGTGCTCATTTTTGTTCATTTGGCAAGTATGGCATTCTTTGATGTAGCTCAAAACCTCATTCTTCAATCCCTTCCATGAAAATCTTTCACGGATCTGTCGGTAAGTCTTAAAATAACCCTGGTGACCAACAAGTGGAATGTCATGGAAAGTCTGCAAAATTTTCTTCTTGAGCTTAGAATCGGCACCAAGAAGATCCTCTCTTTGTAATGTATCAAACCATCAACCACCTTCCTTCAATAATGCTGGGTGCAAATTGATTTTTGGCATAATCAGCAAGCAGCAACTCTCTCCAATCAGCAGTAAGCTCACACAATGAGCTCAAATGAGGCCTCTAAGATAAGGCATCAGCCACAACATTATTCTTCCCCTTGATATACTCAATGTGAAAATCGTAAGCCTAAAGCTTACTAACCCACTTTTGTTGTCTTTCGTTCAAGTCCTTCTGATGCATGAAGTGCTTGAGGCTATTGTGATCGGTCTTGACAACAAACTTACTTCCCACCAAGTATTGCCTGAACTTGGCGAATGCATGCATGATTGCAAGCATTTCCTTATCATAAATGGAGTATGTCCTTTCAATGCCTCTTAACTTTCTGCTTTCAAACACAATGGGGTGCTTTTCTTGCATCAACACAGCACCAACTCCTTCTCCCGAAGCATCACATTGCAGCTCAAATGGCTTGGAGAAATCCAGTATGGCCAAAACCGGACAAGAGCTCATGATCCTTTTGAACTTATCAAAGACAACTTGTGCCTTTTCTAACCACAAGAATGCTCCCTTTTTGGTTAGATAAGTAAGAGGAGCAGCACTTTGAGAGTAGCCTTTCACAAACCTTCTGTAAAAACCGCATAGACCCAGGAACCCTCTCAAGTGAGTTAGATTTTCTGGAGTTGGCCAATCCACGATAGCCCTGATCTTTTCTGGATCAACTCGGACTCCCTCTGCACTGATGATGTGGCCAAGGTAGAGTAACTCTCCCATACCAAATTCACACTTTGATTCTTTCGTAAAGAACCTTTTTGTTTCAAGGATACTAAGCACTTCCTCTAAGTGCTTGAGGTGTTCTTCCCAAGTCTTGCTATAAATGAGTGTGTCGTCAAAGAATATCAACACGAACTTCCTCAATTGCCTCTGGAAGGTTCTATTCATGCAAGACTGGAAAGTGGCCGGAGCATTAGTCAACCCAAATGGCATGACTAAGAACTCAAAGTGACCATAGTAGCATCGGAATGCCATCTTCTCAACATCTGACCCCCTCATCCGAATCTGATAGTACCCTGACCTTAAGTCAATCTTTGAGAAAAACTTGGCTCCATGCAGCTCATCAATGAGCTCATCTATTCGGGGAATGGGATACCGATTCTTGATGGTGCTTTGGTTCAAGGCACGATAATCCACACACATGCGGATGGTGCCATCCTTCTTCACAAGGACAACTGCTGAAGCGAAGGGACTTTTGCTCCAAAAGTTCCTTAATGTTTTTCTCAATTTCATCTTTTTGTTTCTTCGGATATCTGTATGGTGTTGTGATGACTGGCGTGGCCCCTTCCTTCTGCTCAATGACGTGCTCAAACCCCCTATCCGGAGGTGGTCCTGAAGGTAGATCAGCAAACACCTTACTTCTTTTCGTAAGCACAAATTGAATATTGGGTGGATAATCCCTCTTTGTTTCAATTGGACTAGCCGAAAGGACCATACACTCCGCAGCCCACTCAACTGCATCATGTCGGATCAACCTTTCCATCCTCTTGAAAGAGACAATCCGAGGACCCCCCATTTGACATTCCTCTTTGCACTACTTTCTTCCCATCAGATTGAAATTTGAGCTCCATAGTCTGTAGGTTTAGAGATATCTCTCCAAGAGATCATAGCCATTGAATGCCAAGAACGGCATCCATGTCTCCAATGCTAACAACATAGAAGTCGTCTTTGACTTCATGGTTACCCAACTGTAAGGACATGTTGGTAACTTTATGAGTGCAAGAGATGTGGAACCCGTCAGCAACCATTACTTTGAAGCCTTCAAATTCTTCTGTCTTGAGTTCCCTTTTTGCCACCACTCCTTCATCAATGAAGTTGTGCGTTGCTCTCGTATCAATCAAAGCAACCACACGATGCTTCCCAATCAAGCCACGAACCTTGAAAGACTCGTTCTTTTGGAAACTTGAGAGTTGGGCAAAGGTGCCCTCACCCCCTTGCTCTTCTTCTACCTCCTCTAGCTCGCGTTCTTCATCACTTTCCGCAAACTCTGAGTGCTGCTCTAAGTGATCAGATTCTGATCCATAATCAGAATAGGCCTCCATATGGTTAGAGCGACCTCTTCCATAGCATCTGTGTCCCCTTGACCAAGGTTCTTTGCATGTGTAACATTTCCCTTCCTTCCTCAGCTTTTCTCTAGCATCATCATCCAATCTAGGAGGGAATTTCTTATTGTGATTTGAAGAATGCCTTTTGTCTTGTCTATGAGGAAAAGGCTTGGGCGGAAACTTAGGCCTAAGTGCGCACAACTCCATGTTTCTAGCCTTCTTGATAGATTCTTCAAGGCTTGGTGGGTCAAAAGCCTTTACCCATCCCTTCAATGGTTCCATCAAACCTTCAAAAAACAGCACCACTAATCTTCTTTCGGTGATGTTGGGCACCATCACGGAAAGCCTCTAGAAATCTCCAATGTATGATTCCAAAGAACCATGTTGTTTCAGCTGAGCAAGCTCCTTGAATTTCACCTCAGGATCCTTAGTGTCAAATCTGTTGATCAGCTTGTTGGTGAATTCTTCATACGTTCTGATTAGGTTGTGGCCAAGGGTGACCAAACCATGATACCACCACTCATGGGCAGCACCTTCCAAGTGTAGGGTGGCAAATTTAATTGCGTCCTCCTCTACCATAGGTCTCAAGGATAAGTAATTATCCAGCTTCTGTACCCATGCTCTAGCTGTGCATGCATCACTTCCATCAAAGTGGGCCAAGGACACCTTTCCGAGAGCTTGTTGATAATCCATTCTAGGACCCATAGGAGCTCTGTATTCAGTTCTTCCACCATTCCTCTGGTTCCTTTGATTCATGAATTGATCAAAAGACCACTGTTCCCTAAAATCAGGAGGGAAGGAGGCATACTCCAAGTAACCCTGTCTGGCATCATCTGCAAAGTTTGTTGCAGCTTCAACTTGAGGTTCATCTCTTTGCGTGAATGTTGGAAAAAGTGGCCTAGAGGCTGATCCTCTAAACGTGGCTTCATGTTGACCAATGGTTTTGTCTCTCCCACTGCCATTGTTCCCATTAACTCCACTATTTTCATCGTTAGAGTTGTTTTGATTATGGGGCTGATTATTTGCAGCCTGCTGATCCATTCTTGCAAGTAAGCAGGCCATCATGTCAATCATCTCGTCAAACTTTTTTTCCATTTTGTCATCTCTCTCATCCGTGGGTTGTTTGTTGTTGTCTGCCATCTCTTCAACTGCTTTACCTCTGTCAACTGTTTTCCCTGTTTCTCTGAGTGCCTCAGAAAAAGTATCTGCCTCTAGTGTGCACGGAAACTGATAGGGCAGATTTCCCGCCTGACTTCTGGTGTAGTATCTGTGGGCTCTATCACTCATCGGTAACTGAACTTATCTGAATCACAGGTTGGCAGAATCATGGCTCTGATACCACTAAAATATACCGAGCCAATTTTTTTCTTTTTTTTTCACAACCAAGTTCACCCGTTAATGTTAATGAAATCTCAATCCAACTGAAAGGGAACCCTTTCCTCTTATCAACCCAGATCCCAATGTGGGCAAGGTTGAGAGCATACTCGAAAGGGGATCATTAGCATAATTGAAACTGCTAGAAAGTAATAGAAAGAAGTTGCAATCACTCAACCACTTATTCAGCGGGAGGACTGGAATAGAAAGCACATTACTGAATTCAAAAGACGCAACTCGACCACTTATTCAGCGAGAGTAAGTTGACGGCTCAGCCGATCAGCAATATGATAAATAATGCAATACAATAAAGTAATAGGCGGCAAGCCGACCTCTTCCACTTGTTCAGCGGGTGATGCAAGAAGGGAAACCTTAAGCTATAGACTGAATTGAGGCCAATCTCTTCCACAATCGTGGGGATTACAATGAGCCAAATATGAGAGAACAATTGTTGACAGTACTACTGTTCAGCTTATAATGTGAAGGAGAGTTTGTCAAAGAGACATGATTAGAAATCATACAAAGCTGCAATAGTGTAAATAAACTCCCCCAACCTCAACCTAGACTCCCTAGACTCAAGCCCACTCAAAGGGTGACTTCTCATAATCTGATGTGACTGTAACAATGACTGAAATTGCGCAGATCTGCAACCTGCAACCTCACCAAATTGCTCATAGCTTGCTCAAAACCCAACCAAACAACATGAAATAAGATGCATAATGATCCAGTATGAAGAACGACCAAGACAAGACATCAAAACCCACCCAAACAGTCTCTATTTAATTTGCACGGAAAACAATGCATTATGTTGGCGTTTCAATTAGCACCTCTGGAGTGCTTATTGAAAACAGACAGTTATTGCAAGTGTGTTAGTACATTCTCTTCGGATTATAGAGAGGAAGATCTCTCTTTGCTGATTTTCTAATGTAAAAAAGGGACGTACTAAGGTTCCTATCTTTTTTACTCAGCGGCAGGACACAAAGGTGCATAAACACACTTGACCTTCTCCTTCTTAGGTTGATCACCTTTTGATGAAGAGGCCTGATTGTCTACTTTTGAACCAACAGGTTTATGATCTTTCTTCTTCTCTCCCTGGTTCTTTTGTTTCTTATCCTTCTTGCTAAGCCCTTTTTGTTCTTTTGTGCCCTAATTGACAGCTAAGGCATGTGACTTAGAGGGCTTAATTGTACCCATTAGAACCAATTTGTACTACTCCCTAGTGAGCTCTGCAACAAATTCATCTAGAGAAGGCATTTTGTAGGTTGAACCTAGGGCACATTTTGTAGCATAGAATGTAGAAACAAATACAGAATAGTTAGGACCAAGCTTAGAAAGAATACTCAAGATCAATTGCTTATCATTCTTCTTGATTCCACACTATTCTAGCTGCAATCGAATGGCCTTCAATTTTGTGAAGAACTCCTGTATGGTGTCAAAATTTGAAGGACTTAACCCTATGAGTTCATTCTTCAATTGATGACCCCTTAACTCATCCTACTTACCAAAGAGGCTTTCCAATTTAGTCCACACATCATTTGGTGTTTTAGCAAACTCAATATGAAAAAGAAGGTCAGGAGAGACTGACATGCACAGAGTACCAAAGGCTTCATCACATTTGTTAAACCATTTAATCTTTTTTGCATCATTTTTTGGTTCAGTTTCAAGTCCCATTCTTACACGATGATATCCATGTCTTTTCTGATATATTATCATCTTAGATTTCCATTCAAAATAGTTATATGGAGTTAAAACTGGAAGTGTAGATGCATCCATGAGTGCAGAAAAGAAGATTGCAAAGTAGAACGAAAAGTGTGAAAAAGAACAACACTAGACACCTCCCCCCGCCCCAAAAAAAAAAATTACAATGCTGGCACTTTATAAGTAGTGTGATTACAATGCAAAAAATCAGATCTTTCAAACTCTTACAGGGCCCAAAATGGCCAAGAAATTGAAACTACAATTCAAGTACAATATGAAATTTGTTTGAGAGCACTGATACAAAGTACACAAAAACATATGAACTCTGGAAAAAACAGCACCTCAAACAGAGTCCGTTTGCCCAAGTTATGGCTACCGGAAGGTCTCAAAACGAGAACTACAGAGCAAATTCTGAGAGAATCTTCAATTTCTGAAAAACTAGAGTATCAAATGTGAAAACCAACTTCACCACTATGTATAGCACGAACTTCTACCCAAAACAAAAAAAATTGCACCGAAAAAGGAGCTTGGATGACTGAGATATGAGCATTCAAAGTTTGACTGTAAAACTCAAAATGCAATCCGTGAGTGGGCAAAAAAAATTTTAAATGAACTGCTGATGTCAGCAAACTACGGGCCTAAATTTGACGTTCTTCCAGCTGTCAGAAAAGAATATGCTCTACGCCCAAGGAATATTCTCTCAAACCCGAGCTTAAAGTTGACGTGTAGGAGGACATCACGGCTGGCGAGAATCTTGGCTTGGAATATTCACACAAAATATTCTTGAGGGAAAATTCTCCCTTGTTTGACCGATTGACTGTCGGATTTCACTTTGGTCGCCGATTTTAAATGAAATGCTCGAAATTTCTTTGAATGCCCGTCGGGTGATTTTAATGGTTGCCAGTTGATTTCCCGGTCAGCAGATGGCGAGTAGTGTGGGGTTAGCCGCAACGGCCAATGAGACAACACAGCGTGGCAGCCACCCGAGCCGTAGGTATGAAAGTGCCTACCTCCTGCAGAGTACTTTTGTCCGCAGAAAATTTCTGCTTTTGATTTTTTTTGATAAAAAACTTTTACAGACAATTAAAAACTACGAAAAAATTCTCTTACAATTTTTTGAAAAATAATTTCGAGTGAAATATTTTGTTTTTTTTGAAAAAGAAAATCGTACAGTATGGCGCTGCAAGGGCCGTACAGCCCGTAGTTAAAAACAATTTTGCCTCATAAATGACTTATTCGATTTCGACGAATGGGTAGTCGATCTTTAGGTTCACAGGCCTTCTGAGCACGATGGCGAGGTCTATTTGGACTAAAAGTGCTCCAATTTGACGACTACCTCCAGGAACCACACTAAAACCCCTATTTTGCAACTGGCTCCTCTGATCTCCGATTTCGGTGAAATGAAAGCCATATTGACTTTCTCAAGCCTTCTGGATGCTATGGAAATGCTGAAACACCTCCAAGATTACTAGAAACTTGCAATCACCCAGATCTCATAAGAACCAAATATGCAACCTAGATTATACAAATGCTTATTTTCCTTTAAACTATTCACGTTAGAGGAAAATGCTAGCTCTGGATTAGTCTCAAATCTCTCTAAGAAATCAGATAATAAAAGTGAACTAAACCAAACAAATAGGCTCTGATACCATGTTAGATTCTTCGAGAAGCAAGAATCAAGCCAGAATCCGATATTGGTCATAGATCACATACAACTCCAATCAGCAAATGATCAAAGATCAAAATAGCAGAATGAAGAGAAAATCTGAACTAAGAGAACAATGGAGACAAAGCAAGAGAATTTTGAGAATACTCTCATGAATCACTGAACAATCACCGAACTAGCCGAACTAGTGAAGGTGAGAGGAGAGTGCTCAATATATAGAAGAATAAGGGCAAATACATCCAAGAGGTGCATTAACTGCTACTACCCATGAAAGGTGGGAGGTTATCACCTACTTGGTAAATGACAAAACATGTGGCATAACCTCCTCAAGTGAAGATAGGAGAGAGGTGGCACATAAGCCAGAAGAGGATGAAAAACCCAACTATCCCATAACCTACCTAGATAAAAACAGAATAGTGGTTATGAGAGGTGGCACAACAAGCCAAAAGAGGATGTGTAACTCAACTACCCATGTGTATGGAGAGAGTGACACATGTAGCTGTTGTAATTTGCCATGTGTCCTCATATTACCACATGTAATAAACCTAAGCAAGCTTAACTAATAATGTGTAGGAAAAAGAAATACCCCCTAACACAAGGAAATTAAAAAAACCTACACAAACAAGATCTAGCCCAAGCATTAAACAAACTAAGGAGCAAGTAGAGAGAAGTCAAGAAAAAATAAATGATAGTTCCTGACAGCATAATTACTGAGGTCGGATCTGGATTGAATCAGTTATACACCACCTTGATTCAAATAAAGAGTGTGCAGATAAAATGCTGGGTATTCAGCCTAAGTTGCAAGGAATTGTTTGAGTTTAAGTTCAATTAAAAAATAAGCTAAGCTCCATTTCTCAGGTTCTAAAACAGCCAGGGATGGAGAAACTTCCTTTTTTATCAGAGTCAGACAACCAAGAGTGCTAAGTCAAAGGTTTCAAAAATAGAAGTACAGATCTAGAAGACAGCCTCACATACTTTGTAGAAAAACATCATAATGGTCACTAATTTGTTTTCACTCTATAGAATTACACAGATGAATAGGCTAGATGATAACTGGCTATCAAATATGGAGTTCAAAAATTTGGTAACATTTTTTATGGCAAGTTCAATAGGGACATTATTCAAGTACAGAAACTGTTATTTAGTATAATTTAGGATTATGTGATAAAACCTGCAAACCCAGAGTAAAGGATTCATGTGCTTCCAGAATTTGTTAATGAGCTAATACAGGATATTTGCCAAGATTTCACTTTGCTTGATGTTGAACTGGCAACCCATTATTAATGTCTGCCAGGCAGACAAAGAGCATAATGCTTGTAAAGAAGCAATTGCCAGGAAAACAGATATGTGATTTAACTAAGTTTAGTTTTTCTTTTTCTTTTTAAAGTTCATGTAACAGAAGATAGTCAGCCACTTAGATACTCACTGAGGCTATGACCCACCAAAAACTTACTTATATCCTTCTTCACCATGAATACAAGGTTGGAGATTATTATTGATAATATATTTCAGAATTTCTACACTTGATCCTATGTAAGAAATGTTTGAGCCTTATTATATTTGAATCTGAGTTTTTGTGTAAATTTAAAACTAGGTATCGTAGATGAATGTTAAGCTTGGGCATATGCTGTTCTGAGTGTTCTTTCCATGATTCCTTGTATAGAGCAAGACTGAAATCTAATATTTTATTGGGGAGTTAAAGATTTTTTGGGCCATGCAGTGCAACTCTTTTAGCATCTGGTTAACTGTTTCCTCAACACCGTACTTTGCAGATTTGAGTTATACTGTTTATGTTTGGCATTGATTATTTTTGTCAGTGTCGAACTGGATTCAGTGGATTATTGATCTGCATCTTGAGTATATTTCCAATCAAATTAGTCTCTCTCCTTTCCTTACTCTCTATTTTTTCTTTATTTAAATACACACACACCCGATTTCTCTTCTTCTTTTTTTAAGTTTTTTGTTTCAGATAGTTTTGCATCTCAGTATTTCTTGTGTTTTGTAATAAAACCTTTAAAGGTTACAGACAACTCATGCATTGGCCACCTAAATTTAGGTCATAAAACGAGAGAGATTCATCCCTTAACTCTTCTCTGTCAAGAGACTCATCAAGACCTTTTAGGATCTCACTATTAAAGGATGCAGAAATTAAGACTTTATGGAAGTTGTGTAAAAAACTTCTTCAAACAAGTCAAACATCATCATATCACAATATCATCTGTTTTCTATGTTGAGGAATAAGTTTAGGACACAACTAGCAAGATGAAGATTAGCTCTGTTAATGAAATATAGCTTCGGTCAGATATAAATGATGATTGCTAAATAGCATCATCATCATTTATATGTGATCGAAATTAATCCTTAAACATATTTCTGGAAAAATAAGTAAATCGAATTTATAAGCATGCATAAATTCGAAATAATAAATGATGTTCAAATTCTGCATTGAATAAAATCGGAACTCATATAATATATATCCGCCATGTATGTGAGGGTATATGTGTTAAGTTTGTTAAACCGAGTGTTAGTCGGTTGTCTTTGAAACCCGCGCGCCCAAAGGGACACGTCCCATGAGCAGACGTGTCTCCACTTGTGGAGACATGTCCTCTCATGAGACGCGTCTCTTAAAGGCGGGTCTCCAAGGTATATAACATGGTTCCCTCATTGATATGCAAACATCGAAATTTATAAATGTTCTGCAATCAGCGCATTTAGCATAAGAGAAGAAATCTGGAAATTAGAATCTTGACTTAGAATTCTCACACAGAATTTCAGACCTCAGTAATTCCTTAGATTTCTTAGGATCCTATTTGATAAAGATTTGATTACATGTACATGGTATCAAAGCCAAGATGTGTGAATCCAAATCAAATCTAGATATCAGATTGCTCTAGAAAATTTGTAATTTTAAAATCGAATTCACATCACATTCTTCATAATGTCAAGTGTGATCAGATTTGAAGATCGTCTTGCAGGAGCAAACAACTTCACATCATGGAAGTTTAAAATAATGATGATTCTTAAGCAGAACAAAATAGACTCACTTGTGAGAGAAAACAAAAAGGAACCAGAGGCTGATCCTGAGAAAACTCAATGGATTGAAAACAATGAAAAGGCCATGAAAATCTTAGTATATACAGTTAGGGATCATATAGTGCCCATCCTAGCAAAACATGAAACTGCATATCAAATGTTCAAATCTCTTGAGAGCACCTATGAGATCAACAATACCAGTAGGACTCTTGCATTAAAGAGGCAAATCAACAATATCCAAATAAACAAAGGAGAAACTATTAATGCATACTTCATAAGGATCATTGAACTAAGGGATCAATTATCCACAATTGGATATCAAGTTAATAGCAAAGAGTTAACTCTAATTACACTAGGAGGCCTACCAAACTCATGGGAGTCATTTGTTCAAGGAATAAGTGCGAGATCTAAACTCCCCAAATTTGATAGGCTAAGAACAGACTGCCTTCAAGAGGAAACAAGAATCTCCACAAAAGAAAATAAACAGAAGAACATAGATGAAGACATTCATGTACTCAACACAACGTCTAATAAAAGGAATAAGAAAAACTCCTACAAGAGAGGATCTTTTAAAAGAAAGAGAAATTCCAATGGAAAGGGATCTTCTAAGAAGAAAGACATCTCTCAAGTTCAATGCTTTAGATGTGATCAATATGGCCACTATGCAATGAAGTGCCCTGACAGATCAAAGCAACAAGCATCTTTTGCCAAAGTAGGAAAGACAAATTCAGATCATGAATCTGAGAACTTTGTGTTCTATACAGTCTTATCTAGTCAAGTATCTAATAACACCCACAACTGGGTAATTGATAGTGGTTCCTCTAGACATATCACAGGATTCAGAGAACACCTAGACACTATGATTAAAAAGACTGATGAAGAAGTAACCATTGGGGATGATTCTGCACACCCTGTAAAAGGGGTTGGAACTTGCTCCATCAAACTGAAATCTGGTCTTTTTCTTCAACTCACTGGAGTCTTATTTGTACCTGGAATAAAGAGGAATCTAATATCCATATTTGCCCTTGAAGACAATGGATATAGAGTTACCTTTATGGATGGGAAAGTTCTAGCATGGCCTAAGAACTCAACTATCAAGAAAGCCCAAACCATAGGTTTAAGACAAGGGTACCCTTACAAACTATGCACTGAAGTTAAACAAGCCCTTACTCTTGACACCTTTGATTCAAATGAGATTTGGCATAGAAGATTACGACACCTTCATTTCCGTGCCCTACCTTTTGTAGAAAAACTTGTAACAAGCTTACCTAAGTTAAAACCATCTCATGAAGGAACTTGTAAAGTTTGTGCCCTAGGAAAGAATACAAAGGGATCCTTTCACAATAGCTTGAGCAAAACCCTAAATGTGTTAGAACTGGTTCACTCAGATTTATGTGGACCCATGTTTGTACCCTCTAAAGCAAGATTTCTATACTATGTCATATTTATAGATGACTTCTCTAGGAAAACCTAGATCTATTTCCTTAAGTGTAAAGAGTCAATAGAAATCCTCAAAAGGTTCAAAAAGTTCAAAGCCCTTACTAAAAACTTCTCCAAGAAGAAAATAAAAACCTTAAGGACAAACAATGGGAAAGAATACACCTCTGAAATTTTTAAGGAATTTTGCATGAGTGCTGGAATTAAGAGGGAGTTCACAGTTGCCTACAACCCTCAACAAAATGGGGTTGTTGAAAGGAAAAATAGAACCATTGTAGAAGCTGCTAAAGCAATGTTGCTTGACCAAAACATTGAAACTTCTTTCTGGGCAGAAGCCTCTAGGACTGCTGTCTACATCCAAAATAGATGTCCTCATTCTCATCTTGATAACAAAACTCCTGAAGAAGCCTTTACTGGCATAAAACCTGACATTAGTCATTTTAGGATTTTTTGGTTGTCCTATCTATATTCATGTGCCCAAAAAGAAGAGATTCAAACTAGAACCTTCCGAAAAGAAAGGGATATTTGTGGGATATAGTGATACCTCCAAAGCCTACAGGATATTCGTACCCGGGTAGAAACAAATTGAATTGAGCAGAGATGTCATCTTTGAAGAAGACATTGCATTCAAAAGGGCAAGAAGTTCTAGTGAGATAGAAACCTATTCCCCTAGAGTACCTAAAATGGAACCTGTTCCTGAGATTCAGAGGGAGTATCCTGAGGAAATGCCAAATGAACCTCAATCTACTTCAGATGAGAATACAAATGACAACGACAGAAAGAGGCCACTTTGGGCTAGAAAGATGATCAAAGAAGCCGAGGATCATGCAGCACCCAAAGGAATGCTTAGGGAAAGTAAAAGACCCAAACGGTTCTCTAGCTATGTTGCTCTAATGAACAACATCATAAACTCAGAACCTGTTAGTGTTACAGAAGCCTTCAGACATCAAACATGGAAGGATGCAATGATGGAGGAATATCAGTCCATTCTAAATAATGATGTATGGGATATAGTACCTAGACCAAAAGAGAAATCTGTTGTCTCTTCCAAATGGCTCTTCAAAATCAAGCATGCTGTTGATGGCAGTATAGAAAAACATAAGGCACGTTTTGTAGCAAGAGGTTTTTCTCAAAAGGAAGGCATTGATTATGAAGAAACATTTGCACCTATTGCCCGGTACACATCTGTGAGAGCAATGTTAGCCATTGTTGCAGCTAAAGGTTGGAAGATCCATTGAATGGATGTGAAAAATGCCTTCCTAAATGGAACCATTGAAGAGGAACTCTATCTGGAACAGCCTAAAGGTTTTGTGATACATAAACCTGACTCACATGTGTGCAGACTGAAGAAAGCCCTTTATGGACTTAAACAGGCTCCCAAGGTCTGGTATGAAAGAATTGACAGCTATCTCTTGGGACTAGGATTTTCCAAGAATGATGCTGACTCTAATCTCTACTTCAAGGTAATCAAAGGTGATATGCTTATAATTATTTTATATGTTGATGACCTCCTGATAACAGGAGAAGATCACCTCATTGCTCAAGGGAAGCAGGATCTAATTTCTAAATTTGACATGAAAGACTTGGGCATTCTACACTACTTCCTAGGTTTAGAAGTATGGCAGAAATCAGAGAGCATTGTACTAAACCAAGGGAAGTATACTATTGATATTCTGAAAAGATTTGGAATGTTGGACTGTAGACCGATGTATACACCTATGGAAACCAACCTTCACAAATTAAAAGAAGCAGCAGCAGAATCCAAATGTGCAGATCCAACCCTTTACAGACAGATGTTTGGATCCTTGATGTATCTTGTTAACACCAGACCTGATATTTGCTATGCAGTGAATGTCCTGCCAGTTCATGTGTGAGCCAAAAGAAATTCACCTAATGGTTATGAAACATATTTTGAGATATCTTCAAGGCACTATTGGATATGGTCTTCTTTACAGAAATGACCAATTAGATCTACATGGATACTCTGATTCAGATTGGGCTGGAAGTGTAACCAATCGGAAAAGCACATCAGGATGTTGCTTCAGTTTAGGATCGGCTATGATCTCCTAGATTTGCAGAAAATAGTCTTCAGTTGCACAGAACTCAACAGAAGTTGAATGCATTGCAACCTCTATGGGGGCAAGAGAAGCAATTTGGCTTCGTAAATTGTTTGTAGGACTCTTTGGTGAGCCTTTGAATCCTACAATTATTCATTGTGATAATCAGAGTTGCATCAAACTCTCTGTAAATCCTATCTTCCATGATAGATCTAAGCACATTGAGATCCCCTATCATTATGTAAGAGATATGGTGGAAAGGAAAGTGATCCAGTTGGAGTATGTTAGTACAAATGATCAAACTGCAGACATTCTCACCAAGCCTCTCTCCCGAATCAAGGTAGAGCACTTCAGGAAGAAACTTGGTATGGTTGAAATGTAATTTGATATTTATGTTTGAAATTCAAATTGTTTATAAATTGTACTAATATATAAAGATGTTTAATGTGTAAACTCTTTTGTCATGTGTGTGACTCCATGACCTTATGGGCCTACTCCCCCTGTGTACATTATTGAAAGGTGACGATCTTTCTAATAATGAACACTTGTATTTGACATTGTAAAGTGACGACTCTACAATGATGAGTTGAACTATCATGATAGATATCATGTGACTTGATATTTGTGGACATGTCATGATAGTATCTCTTGGATGCTTTGATGAATATCATGAGACTTGATATAATTTGAAGATCATTGTCATCCTTAAGAGATAATCATTGTGGATAATTATATCCATGGATATGCCATGAATTATGGTAGACATCATGTGACTTGATGTCAGTGCACATACCATAATGAAGATGTGTTATGAAGAATGTCATGTGACTTGACAATATTGAGAAAACATATCATATCTTCGATATCACGTGTGAAGGTGATATCTCCACTTATTTGATTTGAAATATCTTCCCTAGCTAAGAGGGAGTGTTAATTAAATATAGCTTCGGTTAGATATAAATGATGATTGCTAAATAGCATCATCATCATTTATATGTGATCGAAATTAATCCTTAAACATATTTCTGGAAAAATAAGTAAATCGAATTTATAAGCATGCATAAATTCGAAATAATCAATGATGCTCAAATTCTACATTGAATAAAATCGGAACTCATATAATATATATCTGCCATGTATGTGAGGGTATATGTGTTAAGTTTGTTAAACCGAGTGTTAGTCGGTTGTCTTTGAAACCCGCGTGGCCAAAGGGGCGCGTCTCATGAGAGGACGTGTCTCCACATCCCATGAGCGGACGTGTCTCCATCATGAGACGCGCCTCTTAGAGGTAGGTCTCCAAGGTATATAACATGGTTCCCTCATTGATATGCAAACATCGAAATTTATAAATGTTCTGCAATTAACGCATTTAGCATAAGAGAAGAAATCTGGAAATTAGAATCTTGACTTAGAATTCTCACACAGAATTTCAGACCTTAGTAATTCCTTAGATTTCTTAGGATCCTATTTGATAAAGATTTGATTACATTTACAAGCTCAAAAACATCAAATTTAGAGGATGATGCATAGATATAGTTGTCCAGAGTTTCATTAGTTAGTTATTCAATTATTATAAAGAGTTGTAAGCTCCTCTGCTTAAGAGAAGAATTGAACCACATACTTGTTGTGACCTATTTCACACATCGCCCCATCCCAAATGGGGACCCCCAAGTTTTGGTTCCGCTCTCCGCGCAACGTCTTTTAGAGTTCAATTTGAATAAATTTTGAGAGTCAGTCCGGCCAAGTTGTAATTCTGAGTCCGTTTGAATGCTTAAACGTCATGGAAATGCTCAGAAGACCCAGTAGACGAGGAACGCCATTGCTTTCAGTCAATTCTGACACTTCCTATTTTTTAGGGATTCTGCTTTTTGCTTTTTGCTTTTTTGATTTTCGGCATTTTTAGGCCATTCTGGAGTTCCTATTTTTTAGGGATGCTTTTTGCTTTTTCCATTTTTAGAAAGTTTCTATTTTTGAAAAGTTTCTATTTTTGGATCCCATCAAGCAAGAAATCAACATGCCTCCAGACATCAAAAGAATCAAGGTAAAAATGGCAAAAATTTGGAAAAATGGCTAAGTCTGAGAGAGGCGCCTATGAAAGAAGAATGGCAGACAAAGCATGAAGTCCGCCCTACCTTTGGCATGCCAGAGGTAGGCACTGGCGAGCCAAGCATGAAGTCCGCCCTACCTTTTGCATGCCAAAGGTAGGCACTGGCGAGCCAAGCATGAAGTCCGCCCATGGCACAAGGAAGGCCAAGTCCGCCCATAGCCTGAGAAGCATGAAGTCCGCCCAAGGAAGAGGTGGATGGCACAAGAAGGCTGAAGTCTGCCCTGGCAAGAAAAGGTCAAAGTCCGCCCAAAAAGTCAATGGCAAGCAAGACAAGAAGTCCGCCCTAGCCAAAAGGAATGGCATGACAAGAGGCCAAGTCTGCCCTTGGCAAGAAAGAAGCCAAGTCCGCCATGGGGAGAAAAAAAAAAAAAAGGGTGAATGGAATGAATATGTGCCAAGTCCACCCTGGACAACTCAAGACTAAAATTCGCCATGGCAAGAAAAGTTTGAAGTCCGCCCTGGACAAATGAAAGATAAAATACACCATTGGCTAGGAAAGATAAAAAATTCGCCCAACTTTGGAATATAAAAATTTCTAAGGCATGAAAAAAATGAAAAATGCCTAGAGAGAGATGAGGCTAAGCGAGCACAAAAGTCACCCTTTGGCATGACGGAATGAAACTCTTTGAGAAAAAATGAAGAATGTCTGGCAGAGCAAGTATGAAGTCCGCCCCTCTCGGCTTGGACAAATTCCTAAGGGACAAATAAAAAATGGCAAAGTGGCAGAGAAATCTCCAAGTTCGCCCAAACCCAGAAGGAGAGAGAAGATGAATTGTCTGGCTAAGTACAAAGTCCGCCACAGGGAAGCATGTCCAAGCATTGGTGAAGTCCCCCATGAAGATGTCCAGCCACAGGACCAAGTGCGCCTAGAAGAAAATGCATCTCGTCCGGCCAGCTTCAAAGTCCGCCCTTCGCATGAAAATCTTGAAGTTCGCCCCCAAGCAAGATGGAAAATATCTAAGGCATGAAGTGCCTAGAGGAGAGATGTGAGATGGCAAAGAAGCTTCCAAGTCTGCCCACCCAAGAGGAAAATTGGCAAATCTACTAAGAAGTCCGCCCAACTTTGGAGGCAAGGAAAATTTCTGTCCGCCCTTCACATGAAAATCTTGAAGTTCACCCCCAAGCAAGATGGAAAATATCTAAGGCATGAAGTGCCTAGAGGAGAGATGTGAGATGGCAAAGATGCTTCCAAGTCTGCCCACCCAAGAGGAAAATTGGCAAATCTACTAAGAAGTCCGCCCAACTTTGGAGGCAAGGAAAATCTTGAAGTCCGCCCAACTTTGGAGGCTTTGGCAAAGTGCGCCACGCACGAGAATGTCTAAGCACTCACCAAGTTCGCCTAGTAGAAAAATGTCCGGCCAAGCAGAAAGTCTGCTCAAAGAAAAATGTCCGGCCAAGCATGAAGTCTGCCAAGGAAAACTCAGAAAATTGGCTAAGTATGGAATTTTCCTACAATAAAAGGATCAAATTTTGACTAAGTGTTGGAAAGAAAACAGGAAAAATGAAGAGAAATAAAAAGGAAATGAATAAAATTCTTGCCCAAGGATGGAGCCTACCCTACTTAGCACAAGCCAAACTCAGAATTGAAGACAAATCCATAGGCAAAGTTCATTCGAGCATAAAGATGGCCAAAATCTTGGCTAAGTGTTGAACGGTCCACACGAAGGTGTTACAAAACGGCCAAAATTTGGCTAAGTATGGGAAATAATTCACAGAGAAAGTTCCAATTTCCTCCATTTTGGCGAAAGCACAGGAGAGTTCTTCTCCATATTCAAGGCACTTGAAGGAATTTCAAAGCAATTAGGAAGGAAAAGTTCAATAACTGCTCCAAGGGGAGACTTCCAGACTTCAAATGCAAGTGAGAAGAAGAAATCAAAATCTCACAAGGAAATCCAAGATCAAAGCTAGGAAAAAATAGGCACAAAGGATAGAGTCGTTGGCAAAGAAAGATATTCTAAGGCAAGTGCATGGAAAAAGAACAAGAAGACCACGAAGGACATCCAGCAAGCTGAGGTGGCGCCTCGTCATCTTCCAACCAATCAAATTGTTCCGAGTCAACATGTCTAAGTTCAATGAACCTGACTTATCTATGGAGTTGGTTTATGTTTAGCAAGAAGGACAAGTGTCCCAAAATGTAATTTTCTAATTGGTTGAGAGGTAGTTAATTGTGACAAGCCCTAATTAGGGTTTTATTTTGTAATCTCGCCATTGATTCGAAATCAATCTTGGCCATTGAATTGTAATCGGGGAGCCTATAAATTGAGCTCACCCCTCATTTGTAATTTGTGAAGTGAGTTGTATAAGATTGTTGCGACAAAACTATCTCCGTTTATAAAAGCTCTTGTGCATGATTTGCTAAGAACCACTTTTATTTTCAAGTAGTGTGCAAGGTTTTCATATTTCTCCTTCAACACTTAGAGTAGAATTAGATTAGTATTTAATTCATATGTTTGTTAAGTGGATGATAGATTTGATAGCAGTGGTGGATAAAAATTTAGCTCATACTTTTGTCAAATGGATGATTTGCATTTGATGTGTAAAGTTAGTCTGAGCCATTAATTTGTGGATGCTCAACTTCTGTTTGTTTTAAATCAATTCAAACATGAAAATTATTATCACTTCCGTTGAAGATTGCACCCGCTTTGCGTAGTTGTCCAAAGGAGGTGAAACAAAGTGCGGTTACCCTATTTTATCTCATCGCTGCCGTCTCTTGAGTTCTTAGGAGTAGCTTAGACTTCTAAACCCTTGCCTTGTTGCATTTTTTTTTGGAAATCTGAAATACCCATCAAAAGAGCTTTCAATGACAAAACTGTCTAAGTCCTAAACTTGCAAATAGATCTTAGCGTAAGTCCCCTTGTGATTACCAGCAAATCACAACGCCCACTGACCTTGTCCATATGTCATGACCTGACCAAAAGAAACATTGGAGTTATTGTATTATCTTCTAGGTATTTGCAATTACTTTTCAAGAGAGGATAGAGTGTCCCTGGGCATTTTATTCTGTGTTCGGTGGCGTATTCAAAACACACACCAACAATACTTCCCCCTTTACTCAGGAAAAATAAACAAGATAGATCCAAAGATGGAAGCAAACATACTCCACAAACAAAGTAACTTAGGCCTTTTGCAGCAAGAGGCACCAACTTACTCGACAAATATGCATTCCACAGATATTTGGATGTACATGAGCCAATAGAGATTGTTGATCAAAATGAGAAGGCTTCTACATGTGGACTGTCTGATAGGGTTAATTTGGGATCTCAATTTATTTGATGACAATTTTAAGTTTTGGGAGTAGCCGTGAACTTGTGAGCAGTCGCATGAAAGATTAAAACAGCTGATTGCCTCATACTAGCTTGAAGTTTGACTTATTTTTGTAATAATGATTTAGCATCTAACATTTACACTTTTGTGATTTATGATGCCATTTGATTATGAAAACAATGAAGTTTGGGCATTAAATCAATATAATTAACTCATAGAACTAGATCGAACATTGATTAAATTGTTTCATTGAATATTAAATTCTATTTCATAAATTACGTGGGAATATTTGATTGACTGTATCTTTTTCTGATGCAGCTAATAGTTTTCTTCCTGCTGTTTCCCACTTCATGTGGCTTTTTTGAACATTTTATCCCAAAGCTTCTTCCATTTGCTGAAATAGCAATCTCTCCTCCTGCTGATAACATTTCTGGAACTCCCATGCACCAAAGCTAAACACAATATTTGTAATCACCTCAAATGCTGCAATCATGCACAATAGACTTCAACCATTTATGACTTTTTGATCCGTTATGATTATTTCCACGGGATCTCATTTTCAGAAGGTATGTCTAGATACAGCTGTGTTTGATCTACTTTTATACACCAAAGTTTCAACTCTAACTCCTATTAACACTTTTGATGGAAAAAGTGGATCATGTTTTATAAAAGGTGTGTTGATCTTTAATTAATATTCAAGGACTAATCTAGTACTAATAGTGTTGTACCCATGCGGAAAAAAAAAAAAAAACCATTTTAATGTCAAATTCTCGTTAAAGCGCTTGTCTTTTTGCCCAAGCACATGTCATGTTTCGAACTTTACCTTATTTCGTATGTATTGTTCACGTTGCTTCGTGTTGATTCTTCGCAGGTCAACAATTGAGCTTTAGAAGTTGGTGAAAGACAAAAAAATAATTCAAAGCAATGAAGAGGAATAATTTTCATCTCCGAGTTAACACATTCAAAAAGAGACTTCAAAGTTAAAAACGAATGACAGAGCCAAAGAAGTATTCAAGCACCCCATGTAAAAGGATGTGTTTTTAAAAAATCAAGAATTTTCAACACTGTTATTAGACATGCATCAATGAGGATGGGCGTGCCTCTACATAAGATAATTTGACATTTTCAAATGTGTTTGGGAGTCTAAGTGCCCATTTTGAAAGGGAGATTTTGGACATTTGTTATCAGATGCTTCCAGGTACATGCCAATACCTAACGGACCTCCTTTAAATAATTTTCCACATTCAGGCACGTCTATAGGAGGTGTGTGTCATAGTGAAGACATAAAATTCCTTCAGCCCAAATCAAGCATGTATTGCAAAGGACATGCATGCTTCTACAAAGAAGTGAATTTTTTGAAAAAATTAGATCTAGTTTATAGGTGCATGCATGAGCAGTGGTGCACTCCACTACAAGCAGACATTTCCAATATAAATTTTATTTTAGTTTCTACACACTCGTCTATGGGTATCAACACACCATTACAAAGAGTTGAAATTTTGTTTTGCTGTTTCGCCTAATGCATAAGTACATGCCTAGACAGTGACGCATGCCTATACAAAGCATATACCCTTCCAAAGAATCTTTCAAATGCATTCTCAGGCACGTGAGTATAGGTGCCCCTTTGAAAAGTCATCTCTTTTCAAAAATAGATCAATTATAATTAAGAGCAAGGTACAAAAGATTACTAAAAGAAAGTATTTAAAGTTGTAATTTTCAGTTAAGGATTTAATGTGGAAAATTCAACATGACTAAGGATTTATGGAATTCAAGACATTGGTTTTTCAAAACATCAAAGTTTCAAAGTTTCATCAAAAGTTCAGACTTCATTAAAGCAGAATTTGTTTGAGTTCTATCGTGTTGCAGAAGATTCACGATGAAAGTTTCATCAAAATCATCGAAGGCTGCATATTCAAAGACTTCTATTTTTAGTGTTCACCATTTCCGAGAAGAGCATATTTTAAGTTTTGCTATTTTTAGCCTTCCACTATTTTTAACATTCACTATTTATAGCCTGGAGTTAGCAATTGTTAGATTGTCTATCTCATCATGCAAGAGACGTAACATTAGAAGGTAAAATGTAATAACTTTAATTGTCAGTTGAACTGACAGTCACATGTCTTAGAATTAGAATTAGCATATAGGATTCATTTGTAATAAAGCTTGCATTCATGCAATCAAGCTATTTAGGGCAGAAGTAGCACATAATTTCCTTCACTTATTTTCATGCAGTAGCACTTTGTAAACAATATAAATAAGTGGATTTCGCACTTAGTTTTATCAATGGTATTTCTCACACCTATTATTGCTGGAGTTGCTATTCATCAAGTATTTAGTGATATTGTTATCCTAAATTTGTTATTCACTCAATGACATTTATTACGCATATCTTGCTTATAAATATTTATTGAGATGTCTTGTAATGTGTACTAAGGGTTAAACTGTTTTGGTAAATCTACAAGCCTTGTATTGCAAGTGAACTCAAAGATGTAGCTCACAGCTTTGTACCAAGTCCTACATTTAACTTAACCATAGAATTTGTATTTATGTGTGAGCCTATTCAACTTCGTGTGTACTATACTATGTTCAATCTCTATTTTTAACTAAATGGCATAGGCATGCAGTCATAGGACTTCTTTTAAGTCAGAAAGCGTAAAATCCTTTGCCTAGTGTTGAAGAGCATCCTAGCCTTTTATGCTAAGCAAAAACAAAAAGAAATATTTACAATTTGTTGTACCCAAAATAAATTTTTGCTTCAATAAGGCATTTTGATCAAAATGGTCTAAATCATGTAAAATTATTGTCAAAAGCCAATTTTAGATCAAACAAAACAAAGGATTTTTGTGGGTTTATGTCGAGAAAGATACTTGCAAATTTCTGAAAATTTAAAAATTAGGGTTTCAAACCCCTGTTTTTAGGAAAACCCTAAAAAAAGAACCTTCCCAGAATTAATTGAAAATGATTTTGATAAGATAATTTGACTTCACAATCACACTGGTCAAATCAAAATCACCAAAAAGTTTGTTTTACTCTGGTGGGTCCATTTTCATTTTTCAAATTTTCAGGAAGAAAGATAGGACCTCTGAGGCCATTAATGGCAGAATGGCCAATACCAGGTGTCGAGATCCAAACCTCAAAAGCTTCAAGGAAGAATCCATGGTGAAGAATGTTCAAAAAGATGCTTCACGACGAAGGGGATTTTCACAGTTGAAAAATGCTGAAAATATTCTAAGTCTGGAAGATGCACACCTTGCTACAAGGAAGAAGCTACACAGCCAATGCCTTGGTGAATTTTTCAAGCACCCGTACATGCAGCATGGTGAAAGCAATTGCTATGGTGAACGCATTCATGTCATCTATAATGGTGATCAAACCAGTCAAGCTATACGGCGAACGCGAAGTGCGAAGAGGTGAGGATCTTAAAGGAAATAATGAAATTGCAATCAAAAGTGCCCCTGCTAGTCAGAGGCGCCTATGAATTCAAAAGGTCAAAGTCAATCATCAAGTTTTGCCAAGACAGTCATCTCCTCCGTAATTTTGTTGGCTTTCCAACACATCATCAAGCAAGTTCACCTGATTTATCGATCACCGACAATGGAGGCGAAGACAAAAGATGTTGAAAGCAAACATCATCAAAGATAGCAGTCAAAACATGGGAAAAAGCACCACTATAGCTCAAGGGTGCCCAAGAATGAGACTATCCAGATGTCAGTTTTGAGTAAGCTTATCTCCAGGTGATCTCCCCGACGTCAGCTCAGCTTTGCAATGAACCTGTTCGCCAGTCTACGAGACACATCAAACGACGCAATTGTTGATCATTCGAGCACACGAAATGAAGGGTAAATTAGTGGACATCAAGCCAAAAGCACCCCTACTGGCCAGAGGCGCCCATCATTTTGGGCAACTAAATCAACTTTTCAGCGACTGCTTTCCAACACATCATCAAGCAAGTTCACTTGATTTATCAATCATCGACAACGAAGGCGAAGACAGAAGATGTTGAAAGCGAACATCATTAAAGATAGCAGTCAAAACATGGGAAAAAGCACCCCTATAGCTCAAGGGCTCCCAAGAATGAGACTATCTAGATATCAATTTTGAGTAAGCTTATCTCTAGGTGATCTCCCCGACGTCAGCTCAGCTTTGCAACAAAACTGTTCGCCAGTCTACGAGACACATCAAACGACAACAGTTGTTGATCATTTGAGCACACGAAACGAAGGGTAAATTAGTGGACATCAAAGCAAAAGCGCCCCTGCTGGCCAGGGGAGCCCATCATTTTGGGCAACTAAATGAACTTTTTAGCGACTGCTTTATCCAAGGCATCTGCTCAACATCCTTTCAATTGCACGATCAATCCAATTGCAAGCTCATAGGACTTTTCAAGCATTCACAGACAAAGATCAAGCAGAAAGCACTGGAGGCGAAGGCGCAGCCAGATGCAGTCTTTAAGCTCCGTAACCTCCAGGAAGTCCTTTGTCTTGTTCAATCTCAGCAATGACACCGTCAGCAGATTCAATAGATGAATCAAACATCTGACAACGAAGATCAAACTGGGGTTGTTCGTGAAAGGTTGCAAGATGAAAATTACAACACAAAATGCGAAAGGCACCCTTGCAGGCCAGGGGCACCCATACTTTTGGGACCTCTAAACCAACTTTCAAAACCTGTGAGACCAGTCATCCTTTCCGGGATTGAACTAGTTATCCACTCCATGTTTCAGCACGTTAACGGGAATCATCAGTCATCGGTGATCTCAGATCAAAGCACTGAAGTTCAAGCTGGAGAAATTGAAAAAATCCAAGAAACTAACTAATTCTAGTGAAAAATGCACCCTTTTGGGAAAAGGCGCCCAAGAATTAGAGGCATCAAATTCAGGTTTTTAGCCTTGCAACTCCCGAGCACACTTCTTTAGAGTTGATCCAACTGTGCGATTTGATCCAAAGTTTCAAGATCTATCAACGTTTTTTTTATAATCTATTGTTTCAATCTACACCTTGGACAGGTGTTGTCGCCTCCTTGGAAATTTGGAGATCAATGGTTATCGTTTGATGTTGTTTTATGATCTATTTTTCAGCCTACACCTCGAACAAGTGACGTCACCTCCTCGGGAATCTTGATATCTAGTTCATCATTCTATGTTGTTTCTAGTAATCTACATCTCAGCCTCTACACCTCGGACAGGTGTCGTCACCTCCTTGGAAATCCTGAGATTTAGCTTACCGTATGAGTGTTTGATTGCATAAGACTTTATTCCAGCGTAGATCTGAAAGTTCAGAGCCTTCGGATGCATTTTGAAAGACGATTGGCCTAAGTGATCCAACCATTCCCCAAATATTGCTCCTACACCCTCTCGCTCTGTTTTACTTGAGGAGGTAGGATAGTTTAGCCTAGTTGTAGTTGAGATCTGCAAAAACCAGAGAAAACCTTAACTGCAACACATTGAGTTTTATCACCCCTGTGCCTTGCCGCTGAGTAAAAAGATAGGAAACTTAGATTACTTTACTTTTTACGCAATAACAGCAAAAGAGGGAGCTTCCCCTCCTAATGTGAAGAGCAGTTAATACTGTGCATAGCTATTTGTTGCCAATACGCACTCCAGAGTTTGACTAGCTAACATTCTAATGTTTTTTTTATTTCTATGGTGGTTTTGTTTATTATACAATATATGACGCTATGTGTGGCATTTTGAACTTAATTACTGTTGTAAATGTGTAAATATTTATGGTTTTTATATGTAAATATGTTTTTGTATGGACAAACCCAACCCCAAAAAAAATTTTGCTCAAACCTGCAAACCGAACCATCGAACCCGAACCCAAAACCGAACCAATAACTTAGATAGATAGAAATAGAGAATAACTCATATGTGATACTAGTGTGTTTGCTTTCTCAAGATAAAATTAAAAACTAGAAAGCATATGAGACTTAACAAATTGTGGCAAACTATAAAATTCAATCCACAAAAAAAAATCATCCTTGGAATATACACAAAAGCATATTCAAAGTCATATGTACTAAATTGCATGTTTGAAGCATAAAAAGAACATTATAATGTGGTGAACTGCTTCAAACCTGCATTATCTTATCTGAAACTGACGGAAGATACTTGCGACGCCGTATGCCCAAGAGCATTTCCAGCTGCTTTTGTCGAGTGCTATCAACTATTACATTCTGATATCTTCGTTGCAAAGTGATCTTCATATTTTGAGCTGCAGAAAACTGTTTGTATTTTGCAGTCTCATCATTGAATATGTGAATGACATGACTGTGCATTGCTTTGGAACCTGTATAAAGTGTTGCATGAATATCACCAGCTAATTGGAAGAGATCAGCTAATGCCAAAATGGGAGCTAGCCCTGTTGTCCTTTTGATTTGCTCCATAGTCATACCAAACCTCTTCCATGGTTTATCAGGACATGGATGAGTCCACGTTGTTGTCCGTGTGTTGTGATCAATGTAATATACCTTTCCAGTTACTGCATCAGAACGTTGTTCCCAGCCTGGTGGTAAAGGTCCAGAATAGCCATTTGAACTGTCTGTGTCAAGTAGTGAACTCAAGCTAAGATCTAAGTCAATTGAATGCCCTATTCGCTGACATTGCTCAGCTAAAACTTGGACAGCTACAAAGTAACTAGCTGCATTTGTCCTATCCAGTGAATCTGCACAATTGAATCGCAGAACTCCTTTTTGAAAAGTGTATAAACTGAATGCTCCTCTTCCTCCTCTGCACTTATTGTGAATAATTAACCCCTCTTGATTCCTAACCTTTTCCAAGGAAGGGATGTACTCTCCCAAAACAAACCCTATACCAATGGTTGGCGCCCTTACCAAAGACCAAAGTCCTTCAACTGTCCTAGCCTCTCCCTTAAGTTTTACACTTCCATGCCAATCATAGTTGATTAGATGAATTGCTCCATCATTAAGCTTTCCCCTTGACATAACTTCCTTTATCGATTCCTGGAAATGCTCAAGCAATCCTGTTTCTGCTTTACCTTCACTGTTTCTGAGTAAATTAACACATATAATTGGAACTTTAGAACTCTTTATATTTTTTTGAGCATTTGCAGTTTCCTTTCTACTTCTGTACCTCCTGCTCAACCTATTGTAGTACCGAGCAGCTCCTCTGTAAGGATCTTGGGATGATATATAAATTTCTGCCTCAGCAGCAGTCAGCTTTAATTCTGCTCCCCACCAAATTGGCACTGTCCCCCGTCGCCAAAGATACGCACTGAAAGGAATGGGCCTGCCAGCAGGTATCTTCTGCACCCAAACAAGTTGCTCACACTCCACTTCATTTCCTGTTAGAGCATGTGAATTTTATAATAGCATTCAAGTGTTTAAAAAAAAATCAAGTCATTCTAGGTATAAGAGTATGCAAGGCAGTTTGATGCTAGAAAAATAATTCCTACATTATATAAATAAACATATAAAAGGTTGTTATGACTAAGAAAATTGAAATCCAACTCTATAAATAATTTCAGTTGTACCTTAAAACCATTAAATATGATAAAGTGACAATTGCATGCCTGTAAGTTCCAAGTCAAAGCAATGATAGTACACAAGTATTAGAGTGTCCAAACATCTCCCAGAACATCTAAAATAATTACCCAAAAAGTTCTTGGTTACTTTTACCATTTCAATTCCTACCATCCTTCTATGTCTGCACCATAGGAAACACACTGTGTCCTGTGGTTTGCAATAGGTAGCCCTAGTAATTACACCTCCCGGAAAGTCCAAACAAGTGCCAGAACATCCATATAATCCCCTATTCTACACAAGTCACAGAATCTCATAACAAATATTGATTTGAGGTTTTAGTTCAAGAAAAAGGAAGCAAACTGAGGGCTTCATTCCTAAAGTACATATGGATGATATGTAGCATGCTTAACTGCATTTATCCTCAATCTTTTCAGCTATACAACAAGTAGAAAGACAGATAAACCAGTGAAATATTAAATCTTAATATTCTAAGTATATATCTGAAACCTGCCTAGCAGCCATCAGATAGAAATCTATATTTTATATCTTGCAAGGGTTTTAATTCCCAAAAAGATTAAACCCGCTTCATAAAATAGCCCAACTAAAGCAAGATGTGCACCCCTGTAACAACTTGATTGTTTTCAGTGCCAAACATCATCATGATTTCCAAATAATTTTTTTTAAAGTCCTTCCTTGGTAAAACTATCTTCACAGTAATGTTCCAGACATCTCTCCAGTACCCATCCAATTTTAGTTCTTTTGAAACATCAATTTCTTATCTTACAACACATCAGAGAATATTTACCTGTGCTACATGCTGCATTCAGACCTCGGGCCAAATAGCGGGTTCCGGGATGAATTCTACTCCGTCGAGCAGTAAGAGAAACGGCAATTTCTTGTTGATTTGAATCTTCGAAAGTTCTGAACTCCGCAAAACCCTGTGACAAGAAGGAAAACCATTTCTCTATCAAGCTTAACAATGTAGGAAATTGTATTACCAGTCCAACTACAGTGTTTTACAAATCATCCTGTTCACCTTTGAAATAAGTATTAGATATTCTTATATGGAAGAACAAGAATTAAGGATATTTAATACCCTTGAAGTTGGTGCAAATGATGGCACATTGTCTTAACCCCTTCTAAGCTACGAGAGGGCCCCAACATGGTCTTTTCTCATCTATCTGATGCTGTCTCTCGTATAATCATTTTTTTAATAATGCAATTAATGATGCATACTTTACTAAAGAAATTATTTTAACTAAATTAAATTGAAATTTATAATCATAATAAAATGAAAAAAAACATATATATAAGATTGTTAATAGATTTAGAACATGGCAAGAATAAAGACTGCATATAATATTGGATATTGTGACTTTAGACATAACTATGAACTACCCCCATCATATCCTAGGAAAATGACAATGGAACAATACACATCTGGTAGCTCTCCAGATAACAAACAAGAAAGAAAACAATTACATTTAAGTCCATTAATGACCAAATGCAATCAATTTGGTATGTGAAACCAAGCAAACATAAATCCATCATAGTAGGGTGCACAGACTACCTCTCATCCAAACTTATTCAACAATTATATATACATAAACACAAACAATGAACATGATGGTAGCCTTTAACATGCAAAAATGACAACAAAAGGACTCAAATGTTGAGGTTAAGAAGCAATATGAGAAGAAAGAATGCATTATAACTAATAAAGAAAACCAGAACACCAACACCAAAGGATTTATGCAAAGTTGCATGGACACAGATACGGTATCAGATATGGATACGGCCATTTTTTAAGACCCCCAATATGGATACAGCTGGATACGACATTCATAAAAAACACACATATTTAACACAATTTTCTAATTAGAGAAGATTTTCATTATTTTAGAAGCAAATAAGTAAATATAAATTAAAATAATATTAAAATATAAATATTAATAATTTAGTAAAGAATAAACAATTAAATCTATATGAATAAATTTTATTTATATTTAAAGAGTAAATTTTTTTTTGAAATATCTAACATTTAAACAACATAATATAGATATTAAATATAAATATAAAATTATAAACAATTAACTTTCTTAAATCTATAAAAATTAAGACACTCTAAAAAAAATAATAGAGTTGCACTGCAACAAGACCCAGAAAAATGGTTCACTGAAATAGAAAAATATTTCATTTGTTTTCCTCATTTGGAGTAGGTTTTGTTTATAGAAATAAAAAATATTGCACGTTGAAGTTTTTTAAGATTAAGTTTAGGAGGATTCATGTCATTTTTTTTGAAAATCAAATCACACAATATCCGGCACAGCTGGAAAATCAGAGATTTTTGGGCATGTGTGGATATGGTATCCAACATGTATCCGTCACATATCGTATCTATATCCAATACGGATACGGAGATACGTGCGCTTGGGGAGGGGCGTGGCCATATACGGCTACTCTGGATCTATGTAATCCAACAGGACCAGAAAGAACTAAAAAAAGAAGCTTCTTCTGTACTATTTCTAATAAACGTTGGATGAGTAAATTAGTTGATGTTGGGGGAACATAGGGAAAGAATGATATACAGAGAGGGATTACAAGATGAAAGATGCAAATAATACTATGAACAAGACCAGGAGAAGAAAAGCACAGTAACATAGTGAACAGAAATGGCAGCTAAAATGGCAATTAATTGCAGAGTACAATATAACAGATACAATTGATTTAACAGGAAAAAAAGAATAATATTTGCACAACATATCTTTAGGAAGGAGCGTTTAAAGAGCAACCTTGCTCTAACCACTTGAGATAATCTCCGTGGGCAATTCTCCATAATAGTTTTATTACACTTTACTTCTTTATTGTCAGGAAGAAGAAAGTCATGGTCTTAGCACACAGTTTACCCTGTATTGTCTAGCTGAAAAAATAAAGATATGGGTACAGAAACAAGAGAAACTTGAGGTCAAAGAAGAAAATCACAGTTCTAGCACAGCTTACTCTTTGATATTTACCTGAAAAGATGATGGAAACCTATTTAAAAATCTGGAAATTCCAGCAAGACAATTATTTTGCTGGCTATGGGGTTCGAACCCATGCACACTTATGTGCAGAAGATCTTAAGTATCATAACCATTTATGATTCATGTTGATTGATATGGCTGACAGTACAATGTAAAAGATTATCACAATGGAGACATGTCCCCTGTTGTAACAATTTATTATGTTGTATGTCTTTCAAGTTTTATCACTATCTGGAAAAAAAATTATGCTGAGAACATCGTGCAAGGGATAAATAAACAAAATAAAAGAGTATTGTTCTATTTTCCATGCCAATAATGGAGATCGTCCATTATATGGACACATATCACCTCATCCCAAAATGATGCATAAGTGAAATTCAACAGACAAGATTAAAATATATAACCACATACAATAGAATGTTGGAATGTAAAATCTATGATAAGAATCATTCTATCTTGGAGTTTTATAAGCACCTCCAACACTTCATATATAGGAGTTGAAACCACAAATCAAAGTCCTGGCATGAATGTATACAGAATTTATTGCTGATATAGAATTGTAACGAAGGGTGATATATCCTTGACCTTATCGGGTCTAATTCCCAAAGATCCTGACCTGCAATGGCTTGTGGGAGAGATCTGAGTACACAGGAGCACAGTCACCTTCTGGAATAGAAGTTTATCCCCACACTCACTCTATAATGAAGGATTGAGGCGTGAAACCCTCAATCTGAGGCCTCTTAGGTTGCAGGTCTTCTTGTGCAAGAGTTATACTTTATGTCCATGTGCCTCCTATATGTCCTTGTGCTCAGATATGGGTTATATATGCCAGCTTCCAAAATACTCTCTGCAAAAGCTCTGAGCTGATGCTTCAAGGATTTGATCAGATCCTCCTTGATATAGCTTGGTTGGATGGACCATATATCTGGCTGTGAAGAGGGTTATAGCTCGCCTTGCTTGTAGAATATACTCAGTTTGGTTCTGCGCCTGGAAAAATCAGCTTGAAGTGGATTGCACCTAGCGTTTTGTGCAGATTATACTAATTTTGGTTCTGTGCCTGCAAAAATCAGCTTGAAGTAGATTGCGCCTAGGGTTTTTGTGTACATTACACTCAGTCTGGTTTTGTGCCTAGGAAAATCAACTTGAAGTGGATTGCGCCTAGGGTTTCTGGGCTCATAAACAGGTAGGTTTACAACAAATCTTCCAACCCAACACCTCAAACTACCCCTGAATATCGCTCAAATGCTGTTCACAGTGCACAGGCCTGTGCAGATGTATAAGAAAGTAAGGAAATCACAGAATGGAAACAGAGCTAAAATGAAGGCAGGTTAGGGTTTCATCCAACCTCCTCACACTAATCAACGTTTTCATCCTGAAAATACAACTGATAAAATTGTCCAAAACTTCATGCTATAATAATCAGATATAGCTAAACAACGAAATCACTTTCTCTTATACTTGTTTGTGAAGGCTTGAAAAGAAATAGGTTGGCCAAGGAAAATTAGACCAAGTCACCCCACGTAAATCATTATTATTATTTAAAATTAGGACTTGGTCAGCCCAGAGATACAAATTTTATTATTATTGAAATAATTAATATTATAATTGGTAAACTCGGTGAGACTTGCCGAGTCGGCGAGTACTTGCAAATTCTTCACCTTGTCGAGTTATTTGTAGGAAAACTTGTCAATTTGACTTGCCAAATTTTTGGAGAGTACTTGTTAGAAACTCGACAAGTCCAACACAAAAACTCGCCAAATGCTGATTTAAAAATTTTAAAATGTTTTTATAAACAAAAAAGTGCAAAATATCTAATTTCTCTCATAAGTGATAATATTGTAAAAATGGCATGCACCATGAAGGTTTGTGTGGCTGCCCCTCAACCCCATTGGAGTCTCCACTCCTATACCCCCACTAGTGATTGTGATCTTTTCTCATAATAAATTTGATTACAATGAGGGGGTTTGGGAGTGGAGACCAGAATCAACAACTTAGAGTCATAGACAATTATCTTCATCACTATCATTATAGCATTGATCAATGATGAAGTATCATACTATCAAAAACAAAGATTCAAATGTCATTATTGTTATAAAATACAATACAACCTTCAATTTTGCATAAGGTATAGGATAAATCAAAGGAGGTCATTGATTTGGATGATATTGATCCTTATAGCGATTGGATAAGGCAAGACAAGGAGACCCCATTGTTTATTGCAAATGAGATTCTTGGTTTTGAGAGGCAGATAATGGGGTGCAAGGATTAGAACCTCACCCCATTTTTTCATTAGATCAAGGAAGAAAAAGATGTAAAATGTTGTAATATGCAATTTATGAATTATGGTTATGATTTTCAAAGGCAATCATCATAAATTCATAATAGTTGCCAGCTAACTATTGTATCACGATTTCACAAGATAATGTAATTTTGTACTCAATTTGTATTCAAACCAATCAAATTTAATAGAAGACACTTTTGTACTCAATTATGGACTCATTGGATATATTTTGTCATTGAGTTTTGCAAAAAAAATGTGCTTTTAAAAAAATTTAAGTAATTTTTTAAGTTGTCTAGTTTTTTACAAAGTTTTTGCCGAGTCACAAATTTTGAGTCTATCGAGTTTTTGCAAGTCAAAGTCTGCCAAATATGATTATTATTATTATTATATTATTATTCTAATGTTTAAAACAATTTTTACTTGATTAAAAATTTAAACTTATACCTCTTGGGCAGAGGGGACATAACATATGGCAATCATTAAATATATTCCCTAATCCCAATTTGGTGACTGGTACTTGTGGACAAAAAGATGAGTGTTGAATGGGCAATGGTGCTATCTAGTTTGATTGTCATTCGGAGTGTTTGTAGCTTGCCTCATGTCATATGTCTAACTGTTTTAATCACCTATGGTGCAGAGATAACTTTAAGAACCCCCCACCCCTCGGAAAAGGTGTAAAAACTTGGCAAATCTTATATACTTCCTAAAAAATATATTAATTTTTTTGGGGATTTTTTTCTTTTTAAGGGGAAAAATAATAATCTCAATTGGCGAATCTTTTGTAATCACTAGAAGTCTATAGAAAATCCTGGCAAATTATAATTTTTTTGAAACCAACAAAATATTTTCATTGGCAATTAAAACCTATTTTCAAACCAATAAAAAAAATTCATTGGAGAAATAAACCTATTTTGAAACCAAAAAAATATTTTTGTGGGCGAATTAAACTTGTTTTCAAACAAATAAAATATTTCTCTTGGTGATTAAAACCTATTTTCGAACCCAAAAAAAAAAATCCATTGGCGAATTAAACTGGTATGCCAATAAAAAATCATAGTATGGGTGGTGAAAATAACAAATGCTATATATTGTTCTATTCCAAGACAAATTTTCCACACGCAAATTCTTTCATAGAGTCTCCGGAATGGAGACAGGTGTCAACATATTATTAGTTCTTATCAGAAGTGAGCCACTAAACAAAGCACTATGTCTAAAGCAAAATGTCAATGCAACTTAACGACTAGTAACTATGACTATGAGTTACATTATTTAATAAGTTAATATAACATTAATATACTCAGAAAATTAATATAATTGTTCAATGAATGTTTGATGGATGGTTGTAGTTGCATTCCGAAAGCAAATGTCCCAAGCACTAGACTTGCGAATTCAAACCTCCGGAATAACCCAAGAACCGTTAGGTTTGCATATATCAATGGTTGACCTTTTATTACTTATTAAATGGCCCCTTATAAATTTATTAAACATAATTATTTACCTTCCTAAAGTATTTTGCTCCAATAGGATTCTCCAACAATGCCCTTCCACAGTTTCGCAACCAAGAAAAGGACATGCCGCTATGAGCTCGCGGACTTACGGTAATCTTCCACCATGTGCCAACATTCCATGGATCCTATACACAACACTCTGGAATTTCTCTCATGCCCTGGAATTAGTCTCCGCTTTGACACTTGTGCAACTTCCGCAATTCTGCAAGCCTTTTTCTCTTCATCGGAAATCCTAATGCGGAAGCACGAAAAGAGGTAGGGACCACTTTTATACGAGCAACTTAGATGACCATAAAACCACATGCAAAATTCACTTTTCAATGCGAGATCTTACGGAAAAAGGATGGGGAAGGCATTATAAAATAAAATCCCACAACAACCAGACCTATCAAGTAATAGCGTATGCGGGGCCAATAAACACACGGGGCCGTGACATAACAACACAACTTAAGCAAAAGGCAACCTGGATAACTAGACAATAGAAAAATATAACAAGAACACAAGGGTTTAAGAGGGCTTAAGGGTTCAAAGCTCATGGTCAGAGTCAGTCGTCAGAGTCAAGACTGCTCTCAATCTCATGTTGGTGAATGGAAGTTGTTGGTCTTTCCAACTGATTGTCTGGGTTTTCCTAAAAATTAGCTAGTTTTATGCTTAAAAACCCTAGGCTAGTGGCCAACAAACAAGAGACAAATTTACAACTTCTCCTATGCACTTTAGGCTCTACAAAACCAAGGTGGGTTCCCCTATAACATCATACAACAATAACAACTTACATCGATGCCTTTGCTAACAGATTCTTCACACAAATTTGTAAGAGGTGTATTTGATGGGCTAAATCATCTCTAGAATCCTCTATATGAAATGTTATAACTTGTAGTCTAGGCTTGATCATAACAAAATGAAAATTGCAATAAAGTAAAGATTGAATAGAAGCAAACAATTCATGCATCCATAACACAAAATGTGAAATGAGAACCAGAAGATAATCATTGATTATATTGATTGAAATGTAGTGTGTACAATAGTGAAGAGAATGACAAATTGATATTAACACTTGGTGCAATACAATGAGTATTTAGGTCATCTGTTGTTATTATAGAGCAAAAGTACAACATTTCCTCTCTTAGTTTCAGATGAATTACCTATTCAACCCAAAACCTATACAAAGATTTACAAACTCTAAGAAGCAAAACCCTTTGAATGAGGCCCAGAATTCCCTTTTATAGACACAAGGGAAGCAACAAGCAAAAGGCCTCATTTAGCCGCCTAATCACTAGAAGACAAAAATCCAAGCGGTGCAATATCTATAAAGGACAAAATTTAGTTCAAAAAAAACTGGCCGCTGCCCAAAAGTGGTTGGAGATCTTTAGTAGCCTTAAAGTCAACGTATGGAAGAAGATCTCCCCAAAACTCCTCTTTGCAGCAGATAGGACACCTCTGACATTCCCCATCTGACAGGCCCATGCAACAATTATACCTAGTTGTTGGAGACTATTTGAAATGCAACTCAAGTTGCATCATCCTATTCTTCCATGTGCTCCACCTGTATAGCTGAAGTGTCAGTCCTAGGTGGCAAAAAGTCATTGACTTTCTCCAGATGTGTAGTCTTCTCCGATCAAAGTTTGCACTAGGTTAGAGAAACCTAACAAACTGCATTCCATTTTGGTTAGTGCATTAATACATGCATTGAGCTGATCAGCATCAACTTCACCCTCTTTATTTATCTTGATATACATAGGATTGAGAAAATTGGCAATTTTTTATTTCCACTCGCCAAATGCCATGACCTCCCCATCTTCAATCAAAATTGGAGGCATGTAGAACTCCTCAAAGCCCTCAAAAGTATCGAGCTCCCTCTTTATCATATCTCTATATTTAATATGATGACTAATTATGTCATCCAATAAATCTGACTTATCCAAAATGTCAAATACCATACTACTATCAAAATTTGATTTACTGATAAGCAATCTCAGCACAACAACTCCTTGGGACCACTTGATTTGCATGCACCTCAGCCTCATCCACATCTAATTGTGGCTAGAAAATGGATCCTTCAAAATTGTATAATTGTCCCAAACTTTGTTCAATTGGGAGAGGATCTTGGATAACCTATACCCCAAAATGTTATCTACCAAATCAAAGACCTTCTTCACTGATTTATCAAATGAAGCTTGTGCCTCATTCACCTGTTGTGGAGGGGGAAATAGCCCTTGTACTATATTGAGCCTTCTGCTCTAGTCTCTAGTTTAAGGCATTTTCCTTATCAAGGTCTTCTTGCAATTTCTTAATAGTTGCCTCTGTGAAGAGGGTTGCATTAACTGTTAAGGAGGCTGCTTGGGTTGCACTTGTGTCTCCAACCCTCTTGACAATGAGATGGCCAATAAGCTCATTAGGGTTGCTTATTAGTTGGGGCTTATTGGTCTTAAGGAAAATTGACCATATAGCCAAAGTCTCATGCACAAGGTGGAATCCAGAACCAAAGTATAAATCCTCTGACTACTTTTCTAATCCCAAAATTGGGTCCCCACCCTCATGCCTTCTTATGGCATCAAATGCAATGGTTGAGGAGATATCCCAACCAGGCAACAACAAACACCCTGCTCTTTTAACCAATTCTCTTCCCCTTTCAAGGGTCATGGCATCCATCTCCTCCTTCACCTTCTGCCAAAATTTGTCAATCTCAGCTCCTCCCCCTTATTTTTAAGGAAAAAATCCTTAAACCGATGGGAATTGTAGGGGACGATCCCTCTGGAATGAGGATTCTCAGGTATTTGTATATCCAAGCAAAAGTACTTTGACAAAAGTTAGAATATGATGCAAATGGGAAAGCTGATACCCCTGAGGCATCAGTTCTGCTATAGTCCATCTTCGGGATGTTGAACTCCTCAAACCAGTCAATCGAGTTCCAAAGTCGATTCCTATAATGTCGTAGGTGATCTTTGCTGACCTGAAAATATCCTTTGGCCGACTCATGGATCAGCTCTAGATCGCCTTTAACACATAGGAGTTTGATTCCCATGTCTTCAACATCTTTGAGGCCTAACAAAAGCACCTCCTTCTTAGCTTCAGTGAATTCCAATTGCACAAATGGGTGCAACTATCCTTTAGGAGAGAGGATCACTTCCCCTATTTCTGAAACTGTATATTTGATGAACAACCTCCACCACACTGTATTGTCCATGACCTTGTGTCCTCTGTCAGTATCTTTTCAGAACATGCAATGTTCTGATCTTTAGTTTCTATCTCTAGCAAAGTCACATAATTACCGAGACCCGTTTCAGGCTTTGCTCCTGCTCGAACAGATGACTTGAGCACAGCCTGCTTCTTTACAACATTGAGAATTTGATCCATTTGTTCTGGATGATCTTGAAGATATTTCAATTGAGAGATTTGTACCTTGGTCTTCATCATGGAAGCTATGATGTCAAAATTTGTTGAAGACGGATCTTGAGCAACTGGCATAGCGTTCTTCTGTGAAGACCTGGGATTGGAAGTGGAAGGAACATCTTCACCCTTTTCGTTTGATCTTCGTCTTTCTTCCTCTTATTTCTGTGCTTTGAAGTGAAGAACACGTGCAGACACAGGCGTTGAAAATTTTTCATGATTCACCGCAAGAGAATACTGACGGTATGCTTCTTTTTCTTCTTTAATAAGGGGTTCAAAATATCTCGTTGCGGAGTCGCCATCGAAGTTGTCCGTTTGTGGTAAGACAACCTTCGAACTAGTTGTTGGTACAAAACTAGAACTGGGAGCAGCTTCAACACATCCCATGATTTGGGTCATTCTCAAATTCTCAAGACATGTGAATCCGGTATGTGCATCAGTGTCATGGAAACAACAAAATACTGCACTGTGTGCAGCTTCAATCATTGGTCTTGATGGAGATGTCGGCAACCGTGGCTGAAGATAGTCTCTCTTTGGCTTGTATGGTTGTTGAACTGGAAATCTGATAGAGTCTGCTTTCATCAAGCCGGAAGTGATCATATTGTCCTCCAACTCGATGGCGTATTCTTGCGCACTCTTCAACTTTGTTTCTTTTGCCATCTTGAGGAAGAAGGCTATCTCTGATGGAAGAGCATTTATGAAACAGCTCATCAAAATCTCTAATGATGGATCAAATGTAAATGAAAGTCTTGCAACAAGACGATCAAATCTTGCCACAAACTCTCTCATGTGTTCGTTGCACTCCATCTTTAAATTTGCAAGTTGGGTGAACAACAAATGACTGTCTTCAACGGGCTTGAATCTCACCAAAAACTTCTCGCTCATAGATGCCCAACTTGTAATAATGCCTAGCTTCAAGTAACTAAACCAATCCGCAGCATTTCCAACAAGAGTCTCCACAAAGAGACGTACTACGATGTCTTCATGTGGCACTTGTAAGATGGCGCAAGCCGTTGTGAATGCAGCAAAATGTTCATCTGGGTGTTGACTCCCATCGCCGTGAAATTGGGGAAAGTGCTTCCTTGACCCTTTAGGTAACTCATGATTTACCTGAAAAGCCAAGGGTCCAATGTTATTACCCCAAGGTAATGAAGGTCAACGTCTCTCGCCAGCATTATTGTTGTTACCATCCATTGCTTCTTGTATGGATCATGCAATTGGATGCCAGAGGATCATTCCCAAACCTCTTCAAAGATTTGCTCCACGTCGGATGCTTCTCCGACGTCTTCTTGAAATAGAAGATTGGTTCTCCTTCGTATGTATACTCGATGAGCCAGGATGCTTACTGCCACACGAGTGGTGGTAACATTGGCATCTCGTCTGCAAGATCAGCCTTTCTTTCTTCCTTGTCCAAAGTAATAGTTGCGGCTCTCCACTGAGCTAGTGATGTGTTCTTTTCGAAGATGAAAGTACGCAAGCTACTGATGATGTTCATCTGCTCTCCTTCAATGAATGTAAGATCTGGTTGGAGAGTTGTTGGAGCAAGATCAGGTTGTTCAACTGGAGCCCAAGGACGCCAGATGCACATTTCGTGTCATAAAAGCGTTAGCTTTTTCTTGAAGCTTTATGCCTCGTTGCCCCACGGTGGGTGCCAGAAAACTGTTGGCGTTTCCATTAGCACCTTTGGAGTGCTTATTGGAAACGAACAGCTATTGCAAGTGTTATAGTACTACTCTTCAAATTATAGAGAGGAAGATCTCTCTTTGTTGATGTTCTATGTAAAAAAGGGGTACTAAGGTTCCTATCTTTTTTACTCAGCGGCAAGACACAAGGGTGCATAAACACAAGGCGTCGTAGCTAAGCTTTTCTCTGGTTTTTGCAAATCTTAACTACGACTAAACTAGCTTCTAAACTATCCTACCTCCTCAAGATAAACAGAGCATGAGGGCATAGGAGCAAAATGGATCGGTTGGATTACTTGAATCCGCCATCTCCGTAGAATATGGCCGAGGCAATAAACTCTCGGATATATGTCGGGATAAGGTTTTATGCAAGTAAACACTCTTTACAGTAGGTTGGATCTGAGACTTGCCAAGGAGGAGGAACCCTTGTCCAAGGTATAGGCTGGGAAACAACGTACTAGAAACAACAAGGTATGAAGATATGGATATTAGGATTTCTAAGGAGGAGGAACCCCTATCCGAAGCGTAGGCTGAAATCCGTATCTTTAAACAACATCAAACGATAGCAATTGATAACAAAATATCCGAGGAGGAACCCCTGTCCGAGGAGGAGATTGAAACAATAAACTATTTAAAAACAAAGACGTTGGATCAACTCAAAACTTAGATCAAATATGCATACACCATCTAACTTTCTTCTTCAAGATTTTCCAAAGAATTACAAAGGTTGGGACAGCAAAGGCACGAAATCATGCACGATTACGATCAACCAACAAACTCTCATCCAAAAGTGAACAAATACAAACAAGCAAACTCTAGCAACAATGGCGCAGC
This sequence comes from Sequoiadendron giganteum, assembly GCA_007115665.2. Taxonomy (NCBI): domain Eukaryota; kingdom Viridiplantae; phylum Streptophyta; class Pinopsida; order Cupressales; family Cupressaceae; genus Sequoiadendron; species Sequoiadendron giganteum. Next base: position 185,230,739 of record CM021110.1, on the reverse strand, counting down.
AATTTTGCATAGTAAATAAAGGTTAAACAAATAATGAGCCTAAGGCTCTTATTTATAGAAACTCAAAGGAGTAGGCAACCCTAAAATCTCCTTGAGTTAACAATCAGTTCTTGCTAATCAACACGATTTATTCCTATGTCTAAAAGTAGGTGAGCAAACAGTTAATTGGAAATCTACTTCAGTTAACTAAAACTAAACAAAAGTCAAACTGGGAATCTACCTCAATTGACTGAAACCTAACTAAAAGTGAACTTAAATTACAAATGTGCCTCCAAAATAGACATCCACCTTTAATGGAGATCTGAGATCCACAAATCGTGGGAGTCAAATTAGACATCCTTGATTAGTGGGATCTAACATGCATGATCTGTGGGATCTAGAGTTAAATTGGAAAGGGGCATCAAGTTAACTTCTGTCATAGTTATTGTCTTTCTGGAGGGTAGCACATCCTTCTTGGTGTGCTTTGCACCTCATCATCTTTGGTAAACAATTCTTCTAACCATTTGTTGACTTCTTCATACGGAGATCGTTACATGCCTGTCAATTGTCAGCTTACCGCTTGTCAGCAACCTGATGTATGTATCTCCTTCATTCTGCTTCCCTTAGGAGGGTTACTCCTTTTCCTTTTTTTTGTGTTTCCACTTTGACGTGGAAGGTAGTGTAGTATTAACCAATGGCGGCTCTATGTTGGGAATGACTACCTTTCGCGTTCTTTTGCAGCTTTACGTTTTTGACGTTTTTCCTTGATCTTTCTCAATGGAAGAGTGTTGTATGATGAAACCGCAAAGCTTGACCGTGAACACTTCAGCTCTAAGAAATGTATATGAACTCGCTACATATGCAAAATTCCAACAGTTACAATCGTCTAAACTGGCCCGGGAAGGCTGACAAATATACGAGGTGAAACCATTATGGAACCTGTGGACTTGTGTCTATGCTTGTCAATCTGTCCAAATTGACCTTTGGGTGTGCTCGACACAGATCGGTGTCAGTCGTTTTCAAAAAATCTTGGAGTAAGACCATTTTGGTCTTGTATTTGTCTTGGAAGAACTGCATTCTGAAAACCTTGAAGATTGACTGTGCACACGATGTTGTTTGAACAACTTTTTCTGGAAAATTCTGAGACATGGATTTTGTTGAGAATGATTTTCTAAACAAACCCAAATCGTCAGAAATTCAAAAAAACGAATTTTTCTATGGCATGCAAGAGCCCTTTGGCGGCAGAGGCAGCGAGGCACCAGAAAATGATTTTTCTCGGAAAAATCCCACACATGGGTTTTGTTCATGCTTCAAAGCTAAACAAACCCAGTTTGTCTATTTTTCAAATTGGTGACTTTTTCCGAAAACCCTAAAAAATAGGGGCAGCAGGGCTTACTTTTTCTAGAAAAATCTAACATGTGGGTTTTGTTGAAAAAGCTTTGTTGATCATACCCAGTTGGTCAAATCTGTGATTTTCCGTTGTTTTCTAAGACATGCAAGAATATCTAAGATAAGAAAAGAGGAAAAAGACAAGAAGAATTTTGAAAGTTATCAACTACCTCTCTGGATCTGCTGGAAAATTATGCTTGTAGATGCAACCTCTGATACACTGTACCTTTCTGCAACTGATCTTTAAAAATATGAAGAAAAGTAAAAACCCTTCTGTCAGATCTTGAAAAGACGTTTTGGACAAGAAAATACTGTTATTGGCTCCTCAAGCTACAAAGAAATAATGAAGAATGGATGCCTAGATGCTTTGATATGTCAATTTGGAGTTGCAAGCATCAATTGGGCATCCAAAACCTGATTGGGGAGTTAATATGCCTGATCTGGAGTTCTAAAAGCTGATTTCCACTGATTGTGGGACGTTTGGCCTCTTTTGCCTCCAAAATCTCTTAACTCAAGTCAACAAATCACTTTTGACTTTTTAAGTGTCCCTTTGAGGAGTTGAACACTTTTTCCATTATTTTTCATGGTGAAGTGCCTATGTTCGATCCTCGATCCCGGTTGTTTGATTGATCATTAAGTGTCGCTAACGGATCCATTGCCAAGTTGAGTCAACTCTGAATAAGTGTGCTTGGGAGCTACCAAGTCCAAAACCCTAAATCTGATACCTCAAATTCAAGGGCGTCGTTTCCTAGCAAGGGCACTTTTAGCTTCAGACTTAGTCAAATTCTTGAGTGTTCTTCAATTTCTCCATTTCAACCCTCCGTGCTCCGATCTAAGATCCCTGCTGACTGATAAGTCTGTTGATCTTGCTAAAACGTGGGATGGAATGTCAACTCAACCTCGGAAAGGATGACTGACTTCACAAATCCTAAAAGTTGATTTGGATGCCTCAAATTCAAGGGCACCCTTGGCCTGCAGGGGCGCCTTTGACTATTTGACTTATGATTTTCAACTTGCAAGCTCCTACGAACTGGCCCAGCTTGGTCTCTGTCGTCAGGTGTCTAATTTGTCTGTTGTCTTCGCTGATGGTGTCATTGTTGAGACGAATCAAGACAGAGGAGGTTATCCTAGAGGTGATTAAGCTGGCAGACAACATCTGACTGCCCAAAAAGATGGGCACTTTTCCTCAGCAGGGGCTCTTTTCCTTAACACTTGTTCAATTTTCTTATGTCCTTCACTCCACCTTCACCTTTGGTGTTTTCTGCTTGATCCCTGCCTATGACTGCTTGACAGGTCATGTGTGTTGGTGTAATTAATTACACTTTATTAAGTTTACTTAGGTTTTACTTAGGTAATAATTAGTTTACTTAATTAATAAGTAAGCTTGTTTTAGTTGAGCTGTTTTTAGGTCAACATTAGGGTTATGCATACATTGCTTTTATAAAGCAATTCATCTCTTGTAATTTCTCAATTTTGAATAATATCAATTTGCACATCTTCATGCAAAGCTCTGTTTTTTTTATTGTTTTTCTCTTGTGGAAGGCTTTTTCTGGTTTGCATGTCTGATCTTGGTTTCTAACATGGTATCAAAGCCTTGATATGCAGCCCCTTCTCAGATTTTGGAGAAAATTATTGCAGAGCACGTTCAGAGTTCCTCGAGGGTATCATGCCTTGAGATTATTGATGCAGCATTTTGGATCAGATCGAGCATCTCCATTGGATTCAGAGCACTGGAAAAAGTCAAGATTGGCTTTTATTTTATTGATTTTGGTCATTGTTGAAGAAATCTGTGAGGGTTTCAAGCTCGGTGATTTTTTGCAAGCTCTGGGGGTAGCTGATTTTTCGGGGCACTTTGGGCACAAACGGAGGACACCATCATGTTCGCAGTGGCCAAAAACCCTAAGAATGCCTTTCGTTTCATCAATTTTGGAGAAAGTTAATTCTGAGGCCAAAAAAAATTGCCAAGGAGGCCATACAACATGCACTCCGAGGCACAATTTTCGAAAAAAATTCAAAAAACAGCATTGATTTATGCTCCTCCAATTGTAATGGCAGCCGCCACCAAGCGGCCACTGCCGCCAACCTCCACCGTCAGACTGCCACTCGGCTTTTCAGCCCCCACGGGCCCCTTCTACCGAGCCGCCGGTCACATGGGGGACCGGGCGCTATGCGCCCAACCCCCAGCCAACGTCCCAGCAAACAAGATACCATTGTAAAGCTGATTCCGATACTGATCCAGTGGTGGAGGTAGTTTTTTCTAATTTTTCTCCAGTTTTATTTTGCAGGTCCTTGAACTCAGATGAAGTATTTTTCACTTCAGAGGGCATATCTTTTGACTCGATTATCCTTTTTTCGCCATTCTCGCGGCATTGGAAAGTTGGTTTAGTCCTCTACACAGATATGAGGTCCATTTTTATCAGGGAGGCATATGTGAACTTTGGCTTGTGCATGCACTCTGTTTTGTTTTCATGCACTAGGTTTGCATTTTCTCTTTAGTTTACACATGTTTTGCATTCTCTCCTTTTACAATCATGGGTTATTGTAATAAATGAACTTATATAAAGTTCCATCAGGGGGGGTTTCTTGCATAATAATCTGATTAGAGTGTAGTTGCACTTTGATCTCATCTTCATCTTGATGACAACTCGCATTGGTTGTATCTGGATTCTGTTGTTTCTTTTGGCCACATCTTGCTCATAGCTTGACACATTTTGGTTCGCATCAGTTCACATCTCAGATTGAGAATCTATGGTTAATGATCTTGAATTGTACCAAATTCACATCGGGTGACATCTCAGTTTGAGGGACATTAAATTTATAGTTAATGTTCCAGAATCTTCATGGTACTTGCTCCTATGGATCAGTTTAAGTCACAATTTGGCATCAGCATCGAGGTACACATAGCTTCCAGATTCTTTCATCATATCATTCCCTCTTATGGGGGGCATCTTTTTTCATCTACTGTTGCTTCATAGATTCCAGGGTTGTTCCTGTTTGTGAGTTTTCCAGTGTTCCGTGGCATCGGGTCTGTTGTTGCTTTATCATGATTCCTTGAGTCAATCAGTGATTCTCATCTGGTTTCAGTAGTAAACAGAAGTATCCTTCCTTGCTTGTTGGATTCAGGTTTCAGTGTTACTCCACAGTGCTTCTTTGCAGCAGATCATCTCATTGAAGGGGGGGAAGCGGGGGGGAGAGGGGCGGGGGCGGTTTGTCCCACTGGGTTTTCTCCTCTTTCCCATTCATTGCATTTGTACATGGGTACCTGATCAAGCCTTATTGTCGGGACCCATTCATGTTTTCTTGCATTCATCCTAGCATTAGGTGCATGCTTTTTTAGTCTCCTAAGTTGCACTTAAGGGAGGGTGTTGGTGTAATTAATTACACTTTATTAAGTTTACTTAGGTTTTACTTCGGTAATAATTAGTTTACTTAATTAATAAGTAAGCTTTATTCAGTTGAGCTAGTTTTAGGTCAACATTAGGGTTGTGCATACATTGTTTTTATAAAGCAATTCATCACTTGTAATTTCTCAATTCTGAATAATATTAATTTGCACATCTTCATACAAAGCTCTGTTTTTTTATTGTTTTTCTCTTGTGGAAGGCATTTTCTGGTTTGCATGTCTAATCTTGGTTACACTTTATTAAGTTTACTTAAGTTTTACTTAGGTAATAATTAGTTTACTTAATTAATAAGTAAGCTTTATTTAGTTGAGTTGTTTTCAGGTCAACATTAGGGTTATGCATACATTGCTTTTATAAAGCAATTCATCTCTTGTAATTTCTCAATTCTGAATAATATCAATTTGCACATCTTCATGCAAAGCTCTGCTTTTTTATCGTTTTTCTCTTGTGGAAGGCTTTTTTTGGTTTGCATGTCTGATCTTGGTTTTTAACACTGCGAACGAGCAACTGGATTGGCTGCGAAGCTGAGAGTATGTTGAATAGATGCCTTGAAGAAAGCAGTTGCTAAAGACCTTATCAGGTGACTCAAAATGATGGGCGCCCCTGGCCTACAGGGGCGCCCTTGCCTTGATGTGCATTGATTTTCCTTCATTTGGCATGCTCTAACGATCATCAGTTGCTATCATTTGATCTGTCTCGCAGGGTGACAAACAGTTTCACTGTGTAGCTAAGTTGATGCCGAAGAGATTACTCAAAGACGAGCTTGTTCAACAGATGAGATTTGGACCATCTAATTCAAGGGCACCCCTAGTCAGCAGGGGCGCCTTTCCTCATGTTTGACTGCCATTTTGATGGTACTTGTATTACAACCTCTCTTGACTTTGCTTGCGTTCGCCCTTGATCGATGAATCAGATGACTTAGCTTGACGATACGTTGGAAAGCCAGCAGGAACACAGAGAAGACAACTGCTTTGGTGAAGGTTGATGACTACTTTTGATCTTCTGAAATCAAGGGCGCCTTTCTTCAGCAAGGGCGCCTTTTAGGTGTAAGTTCATCATTTGCTTTGAAAAACTTCATCTCTTCATGGTTCACGTTCGCCGTGCATCGTGACTGTCTTGAGCATTGTTGTTGACGATGTAGACGCGTGCATCCTTGCAATCACCTTCGTCATGCTGCGTGTATGGGTGTTTGGAAAAAGGACTAAGGCATTCAACTACACAACCTTCTTGGTCGCAAGGCATTCATTTTCCAAACTTAGTCAATTTCAGCATTTTTTACTTTTGAAAATCCCCTTCATTGCAGAGCATCTTTTCAAGCATTTTCGCCTTGGATTCCTTGTTGAAGCTTTTGAAGCTTAACTTTCAGCACCTGGTACTGGCCAATCTACCATTAATGGTTGCGGAACCCCTAACTTTGTTCCTAAAAAATGAAAATAGACCCACCAAAGTAAAACATGTTTTTTGATGATTCTAACTTGACCAATGTGATCGTGAAGTCAATTAATCCTATCAAAATCATTTTCAATCATTTACGGGAAGGTCCTATTTTCAGGGGTTTCCTTGAAAATAGGGGTGCAAAACCCTAATTTTCAATTTTTCAAAATTTTACACATATGTTCCTTGACAAAAACCCACAAAGACCTTATGTTTGGTTTGACCTAAAACAGACTTTTGACGGCATTTTTACATGATTTAACTCAATTTAAGCAGAATGCCAAAAACAATTATTTTGGGTACAACAAACTCTAAAAAAGCAATCTTGTACAGGACATCCTTAAGGAGCACATGGGGTACCACTGGAGTCCCATATACCCTAATAACAGTGGCATCTAAGTAGAAAAACCACTCACCCCAATTATAATCAATCCCCTTTTCAAGGGTAAGGTCCTTTGGCCTTAAAAATCTTCTTATATCCTCTGATGATCCCCAATCTGTGGAGAGGCCTAGTCCTCTCCTCAGAGGCTTTACAAAAAAATATTCAAAGGCACAGTAATTGGATTGATTACAGTCCTTATCCTAGATATAGGTCCACTCCTAGACTAATGGTATTCTATTGTTCTCTCCCACTAGTCTGATTTGAAGTTGTGGGGGCCATACTTGTACTCCAGCATGTCAAATTAAGTGCATCAGAAGGGACTAATATCTGAAGTGCATGGCACCCAATGGATCATTCTTAATTGCACAAAGGGACTTGTGCAATTGATCTGCCACATACCCTGCAAAATCATAGGGCCTAATTACATCCCTACTTTGAATATCTACTACCAAAACCATTAGACTAACAAGGATGTGAATCTTACTATCCATTCCCACGACCTGAAGCGAGGAAAAATATCTCTTCTAGAAGTATGGCTCAAAAATATCATAAGCAAAGGATTCCAATCACCCTTGCAAAACCTCAGTAGTTCTCTTCTTGGCCATCTTGGCCTAAAGCATGGGAGCCACCTTACTCTATAGCTATCGCTATTTCTTTCATATTATGTACTCAATGCACCCAAGACAATAGGTAGTTGTGCATTGGAGTCCAGCTGGAAGATTGTGCAGATATGATTTCTATCTAGTGGCAACAAGCTCTGACCACCCGTTGTGAACAAAGACCTAGTGTCAAGGTTAAACGCCATAGCCAACTGTCTGACCAATTCCACATTCACAAATACATTGGGCACCACTAATTTTCCCAGACCCAAATTCTAGATATTGCAAATTGATTTTTATAAGCATGTTTGAACAATGCATACCCCTGTTTTGTGATAATGGGGTCTCTGCACCCACTATTCTTATCGATGAGTTTGTCTGTCAAACCCCTCAACCCTGGACCAACCTTTGGTCTCTTTCCTAACCCTAGGAGCAATGCAATAATCTCCTCATCTAGAGGCCTTCTCTTGCCAATTGATGTTTCGACCATTTTAAGTGTAGGGTTTACAAAAACTCGGGTTTTAACAAATTCTTCACAAACCAGAATTCTACAAAAAAATTGGCAACATATACCCACTATAACTCAATTTTCCTTTCCCTTGAATTGACTATAACCACCCATTACCCAGAAAAATCCTTCAAATTCATAGCTTGATGTTTGAATTACTTACTTGTTTTGCCTGATGTCGACAAACCCTAATTTCATAGCGGAAAAACCCTTGTTCACTTCAGAAGCAGCACTCCATTTGATTACTTTAGCATTTGTGAATGAAGTGAAATTGAACAGATAATTTATCTTCGCCCTTTTGAATTCAGCAAATATCAATCCCATCTACCACTACTCCTTCGCATGCTTGAACGCGTGACCAGTAGGAGACATTGTCAGTTGGCTAGGTTTGAATGTGGACCATTGATCCCAAGATCGACGGTCATCGCGCAAATTTGAATTTGCCTTTGTGAAGTGACAATCTCCTTCTCTCATTATGTAGACTGGTGTCACCATTTCGCGGACTCACAAAGGTATAATAAGACAAAAATATACCCCCCACGAAGGAAGGGCTCTCCGCGAAGCATTGTGATGTTGACACTTGTCATCATCTCACAACTTCGTAGCAACAAAAGATCAGTCCCACCATGGCTCCACAAAGGCCTGAGCGTCTGCAATAGGAATTAGCACATGGTATAATACGTGTCAACATTTCACCATTTCCCAAGGAAGAATGTGTTAGAATGTCAGAGCTCCGCAAAGAGAAGGGCCTTCGCAAAACGCACATGCTTAATTCAACAACTTAAAGTGACTAGGAAAAAGGGGGACCAGCCATGGATGAGACAATAGGTCTCAGCAAGGTGTAATTAAAACAGTAGATAAAAAAATTAGCCCACTGAAAAATTTGGACACGCATCATGTTTTTGAGGTTTCGCGAGGTTGGAAAATGACAAAACCGAAGCCTTCCTGAACCATAGAAGCAATGTGAAACGTCGACATGTGTCCAAAGCGGTCGGGAAACATAATACTTTAGGAAGGTAAATAATTATATTTAATAAAGTTATAAGGGGTTGTCCTTTTCTTAGTTGCGGAACATTAGGACACTATGTGACGATATTCTCACATGGGAGAATCCTATTGGAGAGAGGGGACGGTTGCATCCTTTTCAAGAAAATCAAGGCTTTACTCATCATTGAGATTTGTACTTCCCTTCCAAATGTACAGCCCATGTTCAAAATTGATAAACGAGTAGATTAATGAACTATCATGACGCGAACAAGAAGTACTGGCAGATGTGACGAATGATGGCTCATCTTTTAAGTTAATTACCTTCATAAATTTTCAGTTCAATGTAGTTGGTCGTCTCATTTGTTTGGTCCGGCATAGTAGTAAAATCCGCAGTGGTGCGCTCGTTCTGCATCAACTTGAGCTCTGAACAATTAAAAGACAAGTACGACTTCTTGGCAAAATTCACCATTGTTAAAGTCTTGAAGCTCATATTTCATAATCAACTCTGCAAAATCTGTTGTGTAAGATTGTAAAGTCCCAACAAGATAGTGTAGAAATCTGGTTTAAAATTATTCTAGAATTATGAGTTTGTCAAATACTTGACCCTCTGGCTCTACATCTAAAAGATCCTTTGAGGAGGATATTATGGCCCAGTTGCCAAGTTCCTCAAAACAGCCTATGTGTTCCCTCATCCCTAATGCAATAGATGGGATTGAAGACAAAGCCAGAAATTGCAGAGATGTAGAGCTAAAGGAAAAGAATGACACAATTACTAGATGGGAATTATTTCTACATTGGTATGGAAAAAGAAACTATCGTGTGCCTATCTCCAATGCATGGACTTATGATTTGGGGAATCTGGTTGTTGCTAATGTCTTTATAAATGCGGTACTCATCAGGCGCCTTGCTTTTGGGTATGATGAAAATATCAGAGTAATTAGGGCATTGGATGGAAATGTCCTAATGCATATAACCAAGGAGTTTATTTTTGAGTTTTTTAGACTTAATGTGGCCGCAAGGTTATAGACCTTGCTTCTTTCATACAAAAATACCGACAAGACAAAAGTAGCTTCACAATGGATCCCTAGGTTTAGACAAAAAGGCTACAATGAAAGGTCATTGAAAATCCCTGATAACGAATATGAGCCTTTTGATGTCAAGTCTTTTGAAGCTTATTTCAGAAGAACATATTGGGCATTATGCCAAGTGTTGGGAGAAGATGCACACTCAAAAATGGAGATTCCTCTTATGTATATGGTTGTTGATATACAACATCCTTTTGTCAATAGTGAAGTTGACTATGCTTGTTTTTTAGTTGAAGCTATTCACAATCAACTGGTGGACATTAAGAGAAGTGGTAAGGAGGTGAATTTCAAGTGGTATTCTCTCATTTACCATATGCTTTTGTACAAAGGGAAAGATCATTTGAGCAAAGTTTTACAACTGACATGAAAGATAAAGAGGGGAACAATCTCCCAATGCAATGTTGGACCCATATTTGGGACAAACATTGTAGTGAGTCCAACTATGTTATTTTTGAGAATTGCTTTGTAAGACAAGTCATGGCAAGGCCGATTCTACCTGGAATCAGATTGCACAAGGAAATTTTGGATTTCCTTAGACCAAAAGATAGGAGGCCGGAGTTAGCAGTACGACACAACTGGGCAGATTATTACCTCTATGACAGCTCAGTTGTTATTAGAATATATGGGTGCCCTCAAGCCCCCCATGTGCTGCCCAGATATGTGTAACCCAGGTTGGCATTCATGGAAATTATATGGCAATGAATGAGATTGATCAATTTCATTTAATGAAACAAAAGAAAGGGTCTTTTTTCCCTTGTGTTACTACCTTTTCAAATTTCACTTCAACTGGAAGCGGGTTAGGTAGGCTGAAAGAAACGCTTGGGGAATACAAGTTATTTCAAGTAAAAGTCAGGGATTCTGACCCTAAAGGTTTCATACACAAGGTTAGGAAAAGTATCAGAAGGTCCGATTTTCGCCATCATGTTTATGAAAATGAAGATGTCATAAGAAATTGTAAGAATGAATATGAGGTAGCTAACAAAGAGGTGAAATGGATTGCATTCATCAAGGCAAAAGCTGCCATGACAAAGAAGGATAAGGATTATCCTGAAGCACTTTCTAATATTGATGACCCAATTGCCAAGATCCTAGTGATGTTGAAGAATTTTGACAAAGTTGTAGGTAAGGCCCCTGCCCTTGAAGAGAAACCAACAAAGCAGCCTAGACCTAACCTTTCTATCAAAAGGCCCCAAGGGCTTGTTATTAGAGAAAATATGCAATTGGACCCACCACAAGTCACTCCCTTTCCTCCCTCTCAAATAATTAGTGGGGATTCTCCCCCAAGAGAGCAACCACAGAAGAGGATGAAAGTTGAGCAACCGCCATTGTTGGTTGACTATCCCATCAATCCAGATGAAAGTGAAGATGTTCATATCACCATGAATGAAATTCAACAATATATGCCATCCCCCCAAGGCCAAATATTGTTGGCCTTCTTCAACAAAGGTTTGGGTTGGACAAAGCTATGGGGAGAGATAATCTCAATGATGTGAGGGAATTTGCATGTTCACAATTCATTTATGATGATGAGATTGTAAAATCCCAATAGTTAAAAGATTTTGTTATGAGAGCAAAGAGGGAGGAGTACCATAAAAGAGTTTAGTTGACACAAGCAGATGTGCCTAGAGAAAAGTATGATAAAGTAGCTGCAAAGTTAAGTGCAGAAATGAATTTTGAGTCCAAAAGCATTATGCTTGAAGAAGGGAGAAGAATGGTGCAAGATAGTGGATTGCTACTGCTCCCTGAATGGGACATTGCTTCTGCAATTGTCTTTGATACTATTAGGAAACCAGAACAAGTTTTCTCCACCTAAGAGGAAGTAGAGATGGCATTGTCAGGATCGGGGTTCAACCCACATTGGGAAGCCCTTGCAATCTGGGCCCTTGCCCCAACTACAAATAAGCCTATGATTGTTGAAGCATCAAAGGATATCAAAGGGAGCTTGATTGTAAAGAGGGTGTTTGACACCTCTTCCCTTGAAGCTGCTGCACTACTGATAGATGTTGCCAAGTTTAATGAAGATACTATTCAAAGGTTGCAAGAAAGACTCAATACATTGTTGAAGGAACATATTGATCTCACGGAAGCTTACAACCAGCAACAGGTATTATTGGCTCAAAAAACATCCCTTCTTGCAAGTATGTAGGAACCAAGCTCCTCTTCTATAGTTCCCCCTGCTCATGTGATGATTGAAAAAGAAGAGCTTAAAGAAAAGATTCAAATGTTGGAAGAGCAGTTGAAGAATGCTCAACAGACTCAACAAAAAGGAGAATGTACGCATTGCAACATGCATCCTGGAGCACAGACTATTTAAAATCTTAAGAAGGCTGGAAGGTACCCGTATGTCATATGTGAATTTGAGAGGTGCCATTACTAGAATAAGTGGGGATCAACAACAGCTCAAATGTATATTTGAAAAATGGAATCCTAGATTTACATCTTTGGAAGGTATGTGTAAGGGATCTGCAAACAAATATGATGCCCCACCTGGTATCTGTCTTACTTTTGATATTGTCAAGATGGCAAAGAATCATAAATGGTATATGGAAAGTATAATTGAAGTTGCATGAGCAAAAATGAACTATCTCTTAAATGTTGACAATAGAGTTGTACCCCGCTTGTTAGAAGATAATGGGGAGTTGACGACCCTAGAGAAATGGAAGGATAATTTCAATATTGTAATCCTCACACTCCTAATTTGCAAAGACGACAAAGTTGATATAAATGAGCTTAATTCCTATTCAAACAGGTTGGTCAATGCAAATCATAGCATGGAACTTTTTTGTAGAGAGACCAATGCTTTACTTGATGCCAACTATCATCAAAATTTGAAGAATGTGAAAACGCTCTTAGCTCATGACTTGCCTTCTAAGGATATGTTTAAGGCATGGAATGAAAAGTATAATTGCTTACCGGCCTGTGAGTGGATCCATGTTTTTATTCCTCTGCCTTCTATTTGAGATTTTCGTTGTTAGAAAGTGTAGAAACCCTAGTTTCCCCCTGTTTCCGATACTGACTGTTTTTCTGATGTTTTTGAAGGTTTTTGGTTTTTTTACTGTTTTTGAGTTTTTTGCATAAATAATGAAGAATGCGATTTTGCAATAAAATAATATAAAATCTAGATAAATTCTAAGTACTCCGAAAATAACAAGATCTATCTCAAATACTGATGCCAGACTATTATTTAATCTTTTGAAGTGATTACACTGAAGATCCAGTTACATGCAAATAGAAAGGCAATGATATTTATTGAAAGAAAACCTGGAATTTTGCAGCCGCCATGAACAACCTGAGATGGTACGGCTTCAAGGATAACTCACTTCCTCCTCTGCCAGATGCTACGCAGTGATTCTCTGGATATTTGCGCCCCAATAGAAGAAGCCAGATGATGAAGACAGAAGGCAATTTGCTTTGGAAGCAAAAGTACGGCTTTGCTGGTATGGTACGGCCAGGTACAGAATTGTACGGCCTGGTAAACAGCAGCAACTAATAAATAAAGTATGGCTCCCTCAGATGGTCTCTAGATGTAAAGAAAATAGGCGCCTCAATGTATAAACCCCTGCTGACCAAAGTGCTAATCAAAACCCCTGAAGATTTATTATCTGTGATGCTCTGTAATTTCTTCTGAGTGAAGAAATTCCTCTGCCTGGCAATAAATCAGGTGATATCTCACACCCTCTGAACTGCTTTCACTGGAGATGGCTCATTCCCCAATGCATTCGAGACTGAAACCCTTGGCTTCCGTGCTCTGGTTGAAGACTTAATCAATTTTCAATACTCCATAACATAATAGGCTCGATTTCCAATGCAAAGCTTATATCTTCTTGAAAAGTGCGAATTCCTTAAAGATAGGGATTTTTAAATAATTCGACTTCTCTCTTTTAATTAATTCAATAGTCTCCGATTAAATTTTAATAATAAAATATAATCGTCAAATGGCCCCCTTTCTGATGATGGCGACCCCCTTTACTAAAATCACTTAAGTTATAATAAAATATTATAACTTTATATTATAAACTCCAATTAATTAATATTTAATTAATTCAATTAAATATTAATATCTCTCTCGTTATTCATCCGATGCACGAGCCGTCTGAAGCTGATGAACACTGCAGTGATTCTGAATGCTAACAATCCATACTGCTAAAAATAGCAGGGGTCCCACGCTAAGTGCTGAATACTGCTAAAAATAGCAACTCAGGCTAGAAGTGTCCGGACGAGCCCGAACGAAAGCCAACTGATCAAGTACTGACAATCTGAAACTGAGCCCAGCTCCATCAAGACCCTCTATACAAACTATCAGCCTACGAGGGTCGCATGATAGGCTAATCCTGTGCTCAGAGAGATGTCAACTAGAAGGGGACATGACAGTCCGCCCCTCCTGAAATTGCTTGTCCTCAAGCAATCTCAACTTCGGATGCTGCAGAATATCCTCGCTCTCCCATGTAGCATCCTCAACAGGCAAATCTCTCCATTTCACTAGATATTCCCTGATAGTCCTCCTACGCAACTGTCTCTCTCTGTACTCCAGGATGGACTCAGGTACTAAAATCAGCTTTCCCTCATCATCTAAGGGAGGTAGAACTGCAGACAGTACCACACGATGACCCAACGCCTTCTTGAGGCGTGATACATGAAAAACATTGTGTACCCTGCTCCCTGCTGGAAGCTCAAGCTCATACGCCACCTCTCCAACTCGCCTCAGGATCCTGAAAGGACCGTAATACCGTGGCTTAAGCTTCTCTGACCCACTCTTTCTAAGAGTGGACTGACGATAGGGCTGCAACATGAGGTAAACCATGTCACCCACCTCAAAATGCCTCTCCGTCCTCTTCTGATCTGCATACTGCTTTTGCTGATTCTGTGCCTTGGCGATATTCTCCTTGAGAGCCTTCATAGTATCCTAACTCTCCTGCAACAAGTCTCCAGCACTCGGCACTCTACTGTCGCTCAGTAGCAAATCCAGAAAACTCAGCGCCTCATAACCATACAATGCCATAAAAGGAGACATCTGAATAGTCATGTGGAATGTCGTGTTGTTTCAATACTCGCACAAATGAATCCACTTGACCCATGCCTTCTGCTGCCCTGCAATATAATTTTGGAGGTAACCTTCCACCCACTTATTCACAATCTCTGTCTGCCCATCGGTCTGCGGGTGGTAACTAGTGCTCGGTGTAAGCTTGGTCCCATAGAGTCTGAATACCTCCTGCCAGAAGTGACTCAAGAACCGACTATCCTTGTCGCTCACGATACTCTGAGGCAATCCATGTAGTCTGAACACCTCACGAAAGAATACCTTTGCTACCTGTGTAGCCGTGTAGGTTGTGGTGATCGGAAAGAAGTGGGCATACTTCGTAAGCCGATCCACAACTACATATATGCAATCTCGCCCCTGGGCTTTAGGCAAGCCCGTAATGAAGTCCATCGACAGGCATTCCCACTTCCTGTCAGCAATCGGAAGTGGCTGCAATAAACCTGCCGGGTACGTGTTCTCCTGCTTGTTCTGCTGACAAACAGGGCACTCACGCACGTATTGAAGAACATCTGCCTTGAGTCCTTTCCATGTGAATCTCTCCCGAATCTGTCTGTAGGTCTTGAAGTACCCGGGATGTCCTGCTGTAGGTACGTCATGAAAGGCTCGCATGATTATGTTCTTCACCTCCGACCCTGGGATCAAATATATCCTGTTCTTGTAAATGATCAAGTCATTTACAAGCATGTACCTGGTATCAACCGCTGATCCCTCAATAATGCTGGAAGCCCAAGTGTCCTTGGCATACTCTGCCACAATCATATGCCTCCAATCCTCCGTAATATGAACCATAGAGCTCAAATATGGCCTGCGTGAAAGAGCATCAGCTACTACGTTCTGTGTAGCTTTGATATACGAGATATCAAAGTCATATGCCTGTAATTTACTGACCCACTTCTGCTAACGATCATTGAGATCTCGCTGCCCCTTGAAGTGTCTCAAACTGTTATGGTCAGTTTTTATGCAAAATTTGCTGCCAACAAGATACTGTCTGAATTTTGCTAAGGCATGCATGATAGCGAGCATCTCCTTATCATATATGCTATAAAGTCTCTCTGGCCCTCTGAGCTTTCGGCTCTCATACACAATCGGGTGCTTGTCCTGCATAAGCACCGCACCAATGCCCTCACCTGATGCATCGCACTGAAGCTCAAAAGGCTTCGTAAAGTCAGGTAGTGCCAAAACAGGGCATGTAGTCATCAACTCCTTAAATCTCATAAAGCATTCCTGTGCCTCAGGAGTCCAAACAAATGCACCCTTCTTCAGTAAATCTGTCATAGGGGCTGCATGTCATGAATAACCATTCACGAATCTACGATAGAACCCACACAAACCTAGAAACCCTCTCAACTGTGTCAGGTTTGCCGGTGTAGGCCAATCAATAATGGCGTGGATCTTTTCAGGATCCATCCGCACTCCTCCTGCACTGATGATATGACCTAAATATAACAATTCGGTCATTCCCAAGTCACATTTGGATTCCTTGGCGTACAAGGACTCCCTCTCCAAAATACTCAACACGGTCTCCAAGTGAGCCAGATGCTCCTGCCAAGTCCTGCTGTATATAAGGATATCATCAAAGAAGACCAATACGAATCTCCTCAGCTGTGAATGAAAAACCCTGTTCATCGTGGACTGAAATGTAGCTAGTGCGTTAGTGAGCCCAAAAGGCATCACTATGAACTCGAAGTGCCCACAATGACAACGGAAGGCAGTCTTCTCGATGTCCTGCTCACGAACCCTGATCTGATGATACCCTGACCGTAAATCAATTTTAGTGAAGTAACACGCCCCATGAAGCTCATCAATAAGCTCGTCTATGCGGGGTATAGGGTATCTATTTTTAATCGTCCTCTTATTCAGGACCCTGTAGTCAATGCACATGCGTAAAGTTCCATCCTTCTTCTTAACCAAAACAACCGAAGAAGCAAATGGTGACTTGCTAGGCCGAATGTGACCCATAGCAAGTAACTCCTTTATTGTCTTTTCTATCTCATCCTTCAACCTCTTAGGATGCCTGTAAGGAGTTATCATAACGGGCTTAGCGCCCTCCTTGAGCTCTATAATGTGCTTTATGCCCCTGTCTAGAGGTCTACCTAGTGGAATGTCACTGAACACCTTATCATGCTTGATTCTCAACTGCTGTATGTCGGGATGATATTCAGTCTTCTGCTGTCCCTCCTGTATAGGTGCCAAAGTGCACTCGGCAGCCCACTCTACCATGTCATGACGCATGAGCCTCTCCATCCGCCGAAAAGAAATTGTTTTCATGTTGCTGTCCCGAATTGCTTTTAGTATGTGAGTCTTCCCGTCAACATCAAAACGAATCTCCATGTCCTTGAGACGAAGAGTGACTTCCTCCAATGAATGAAGCCACTTCATGCCCAAGACTAAATCAATGTCTCCCATGTTAACAACATAGTAATCAGCCTTGAACTCATAATTGTTCAAGCGTAAAGGGAGATCCTTAATCATGCGCTCACATCTCAAGGTGTATCCATCGGCCACCTTAACCCTAATACCTTCGAACTCCTCAGTGATGAGTCCGCGTTTCTCAACAAACCTAGCATCAATGAAATTATGTGTAGCTCCTGTATCAAGAAGGGTGATGACCCTCTGTCCTGCTAACACACCACGAATCCTGAATGAGCCCTCCTGCTGAATGCTAGATAGGCGTGCCTCCTGTATCTGAAGCTCTGACTCTATCTCTGCCTTAGGCTCTGAAGCCTCTGGCTCTAACTCCTCAGAACTCTCCTGCTGTTCAGAATTCTCTGACTCCGAATCCTCGTAATACGCCCACATCACTCGATTCGCCTTGCCCTTAGGTCTTAGAGGACAATCGTGATTGGCGTCATAGGGACCCTTGCAGTAGAAGCAAAGCTTCTTCCTGCGTAGATCGTTAAGGGCCTCACGGTCCAAAGGTGGTGCTGCTGTTTTACCTTTTGAATCGTTTTTAAAATCTGATTTTTCTTTGTTAAAATCAGACTTCTCTCTGTTTCTGTTAAAACCCTTATTGTCCCTGAAAGATGAAGAACCTCTGGAGTTAAATCTACTGGACGGTGCTGCTAACTCCATACTACGAGCCTTCTTCATCGCTTCCTGTAATGAAGGAGGATCAAAGGCTTTGATCCAACCTCTTAGTGGCTCTGTCAAACCCTCCATGAAGAGTACTACCAATCGCCTCTCTAAAATGTTCAGAACCATGACTGATAACTTCTGAAAGTCACCAATATAGGACTCCAAACTGCCACTCTGTCTCAACTGAGCCAAGTCTCTGAAGTAGGATTCTGGATCCTTCCTGTCAAACCGCTCAACCAATTTGTCCACAAACTCCTGGTATGACGTGATCCTGTCATGCTGTAAGGTCACCATACCATGGTGCCACCAATCGTAAGCTACTCCCTCCAAATGTAATGTCGCATATCTGATTGCATCTCTCTCCGCCATCGGACGCAATGTAAGAAATGTGTCTAGCTTACTAATCCATGCCTGGGCTATCACTTTACCACTACCATCGAACATCGCTAGATTAAGCCTGTTTGTTGCATGCTTCAGATCATTATTTTGGTTTCGAGGCCTATTCCCCTGTCGAAACCTATAATACTCCACTCTCGAATTCACGAATCGATCAAAATGCATGCGCTCGCGCACTTGTGGTATCAATATATCCCACTCCTCGTTGGCTGCCATGACTGCATCAGCATATAATATGTTCCCAACTTCTTCAACATTCTCCTCAACCTGTTCTCCTCTTAGGAAAGTGGGTCTGGTAGGTCTATTTGTTGTTCGTGAAACCGTCCTGGGTACCCCCTGTGAACCTGCATCACTCCTGTCCTCATCACGATGTGGTGATGGCCTCCTTGGCGTACCTATCCTCTGTATAGCCATGGTCAACTGTTGTAATACATCAGTTACCTGCTGCTGACCTGTTCGCAAATCTCTAAGAGTCTGTCTAACCTCTGCATCTTCCTCCTGAGGATCTCGAGGAATCTCTGCTCTGTCACCCATGCCTGTATCCTGTACAGACGCCCCAGACGAAGAACCAGACTGAACACCTATCAAGCCTGTAGCCGTCTCACCTGCCGGAATAAGTGGTGGCTGCCAAGTTTTTATGTTTTCCCTCTGATAATATCTCTTCTCTCTATCACTCTAGTGCATGAACAAAATGTTTTTTCAAACCCAACAAGGATGGCAGGAAATAGCTCTGATACCACTGTAGAAACCCTAGTTTCCCCCTGTTTCCGATACTGACTGTTTTTCTGATGTTTTTGAAGGTTTTTGGTTTTTTTACTGTTTTTGAGTTTTTTGCATAAATAATGAAGAATGCGATTTTG
Organism: Sequoiadendron giganteum; assembly: GCA_007115665.2. Lineage (NCBI taxonomy): Eukaryota > Viridiplantae > Streptophyta > Pinopsida > Cupressales > Cupressaceae > Sequoiadendron > Sequoiadendron giganteum. Next base: position 185,211,603 of record CM021110.1, on the reverse strand, counting down.
CAATAAAATAATATAAAATCTAGATAAATTCTAAGTACTCTGGAAATAACAAGATCTATCTCAAATACTGATGCCAGACTATTATTTAATCTTTTGAAGTGATTACACTGAAGATCCAGTTACATGCAAATAGAAAGGCAATGATATTTATTGAAAGAAAACCTGGAATTTTGCAGCCGCCATGAACAACCTGAGATGGTACGGCTTCAAGGATAACTCACTTCCTCCTCTGCCAGATGCTACGCAGTGATTCTCTAGATATTTGCGCCCCAATAGAAGAAGCCAGATGATGAAGACAGAAGACGATTTGCTCTAGAAGCAAAAGTACGGCTTTGCTGGTATGGTACGGCCAGGTACAGAATTGTACGGCCTGGTAAACAGCAGCAACTAATAAATAAAGTACGGCTCCCTCAGATGGTCTCCAGATGTAAAGAAAATAGGCGCCTCAATGTATAAACCCCTGCTGACTAAAGTGCTAATCAAAACCCCTGAAGATTTATTATCTGTGATGCTCCGTAATTTCTTCTGAGTGAAGAAATTCCTCTGCCTGGCAATAAATCAGGTGATATCTCACACCCTCTGAACTGCTTTCACTGGAGATGGCTCGTTCCCCAATGCATTCGAGACTGAAACCCTTGGCTTCCGTGCTCTGGTTGAAGACTTAATCAATTTTCAATGCTCCATAACATAATGGGCTCGATTTCCAATGCAAAGCTTATATCTTCTTGAAAAGTGCGAATTCCTTAAAGATAAGGATTTTTAAATAATTCGACTTCTCTCTTTTAATTAATTCAATAGTCTCCGATTAAATTTTAATAATAAAATATAATCGTCAAATGGCCCCCTTTCTGATGATGGCGATCCCCTTTACTAAAATCACTTAAGTTATAATAAAATATTATAACTTTATATTATAAACTCCAATTAATTAATATTTAATTAATTCAATTAAATATTAATATCTCTCTCGTTATTCATCCGATGCACGAGCCGTCTGAAGCTGATGAACACTGCAGTGATTCCGAACGCTAACAATCCATACTGCTAAAAATAGCAGGGGTCCCACGCTGAGTGTTGAATACTGCTAAAAATAGCAACTCAGGCTAGAAGTGTCCGAACGAGCCCGAACGAAAGCCAATTGATCAAGTACTGACAATCTGAAACTGAGCCCAACTCCATCAAGACCCTCTATACAAACTATCAGCCTACGAGGGTCGCATGATAGGCTAATCCTGTGCTCAGAGAGATGTCAACTAGAAGGGGACATGACAGAAAGGTCTAGGATGAGGTTCTTTGCTTGTTGCTTCCCTTATGTTATAAAAGGGAATCGCGAGCCTCATTCAAAGGGTTCTGATTTTTTGATCTTTCATCTGTGTAAGCTCTTTTGCACAATTTAAGCTATTTGATAGCACAAATAGGAAATGTAATTTTTCTTTGTAATTTTGAATATCGACCTATCTTGCTCTCCAGTATTGTATTCACTATCTTTTGACTCAAAATAATCAAGGGTTATTTATAAGTTCTCATATCACATCATGTGTTATGGATGTTGACATGTTATCTTTTGTTCAAGAAATGGATTAATATTGCTTTCAGTTATTCATCAAAGATTGTGTGAATGCAATAGGGATTTATAAGTAGTATGATAAGTGTTGTTCTTTTCTTGGTTTCTCATTGTAAGGCGGTGAGGTTATAAGAAGCCATGAGTTGGTCTGTTGTAGGAGTATATTTCATTTTCTAATTCTATTGCGGATAAGGCACTGATCAAAATAATTCATAAAGTTTGAAGATTGATGCAGAATTACATATCAAATCAAAAATCAAAATTTTACTTTTTGCAAATTTTATAACACTATGAAGAAATGATCACTTACCTTTAGGTTTTCACGAACTTGCTATTCATTAATGCAAGAATGCCTGTAGTTGTAAGTTTGTAACTTGCCTATGATCAAGGTTCCAAGTCCAACTTCCGAATTGAGAGCTCACAAGTTCATAACTGAACAAAATGTGTAAGAATAAATCAGAGTTTCGATTGTATTTATATCAATCCATATTTGGCGAATTCTGCGGGATTTTTAAATGGTATAAAACTTTGGCAAATTCCTCGTGATTATACAACAATAAATTTCAATGTTGGGTGAATCAAACCTCGACGGAACACATACACTATAATTTTCAAGGCAATTATGGACCTACAATTAGCATGGAGGTGTCATAACAATTGGCAAAATGTGTCCTCATATGTAATTATTTTTTAATGTTATTGGTGAAATCGGTCCTCATAAGCAATTATTTGTTAATTGGCGAAATGGGTACTCATGCGCAATGAATATTTGATGATCTTGGCGAAACATGTCCGAATACACAATCTTGCTTTAATAGTATTGGCAAATATGTAGGTGATTTAATACACTCTTCTGAGATTCCACACGAAAATATTAATCAGTCTGTTTGAAATGCATAGTTTGTTATGGCGAAAATATTACTTACATATTCCTCATAAAATAAATCGATGGCAAATGGAAATGCACTGGACCGATAATTCATAAAATCCAAGCGATTTGGCCTCCCCATTGGTTGCGATTTATTCACCAATTTCAACTTGGCCGATATGTACTATTCGCCACTAAAAAAATCCCTGCTATGGTGTGATAGCTGGGAGTCTTTACAAGAGATTCACTTAAGTATGAGCATGCATTGAATAGGCTCAAGATAATATTCAATTGCTCCTCCTCAATCACTCAAGGTGATCAAGATTGTTGATGGGTATGGACAGAACTAATGACCATAGTTGGAAGACTCACCCCAGAAAAAAACTCGCCAAGCCAAAAATTGGAGTCAACAAAAACTTAGCGAAAACTCGGCAAAAATTGACTATTTTTTCCAAAAAAAAATGTGTTTTGCATTTTTTGATGTATCTAGCGAGTTTTTGGAGAGTACTCGGCGAGTTTTTGTGAAAAACTCGTCAAAAAAAAACTTTGCGAGTTAAAGTCAAAAAAACTCGTTTGGAAAAAAAACTCGTGAGTTTTCTTAGACTCTTCAAAAACTCAATGAGTCTACCAACTATGCTAATGACAATGGCAAAATTTCAACAAAAGCTTAAAGAGGCCATGGAAAATCAAGAAATTTGAGCTTGTTTGAAGGAACTCCTTATAAATGCAAAACGAGATGAAAGGCAAATAATTTCATCTCAAGATAGGTGTGTGTGAAGGGTGTCAAGGCATAAGGTGGTGAATCCTCAGCTTCTCAATGCATGTGGTATGGCCCTAATGGAGCATTTAAGATCTTTGGACACCTAAAAGACTTAAACCTAGTGCTATGGGAATTTGGCGGTCACTCATCATAATGGGGTTTTTGAGGTTGCTAGTGGCTATACTCTATTGGTTTTATAAGATGAAAGAGTTGTTTGTACCTTGTGATGTGTGTAGCTACTGAAAGGTTGAAGATTTCATGGCTTGAACAAGACACGTGGTCTTGAAATAATGCTTATGGAAACCCTCAATGTGTTGGCTTAAGTATAAAATCTCACGCGCAGGATAGATGGATGTCCCCTCCATCAAGGTTTAGTCTCAATAGGTGGCAGTGTCAAAAATGTCTTCATGTTGTGATCATGATGCTTTGTGCTTTCCCCAGCCAATTTTGTTTTAGTATATCATATATATCCGGTTTGTTCTCTCAAGCACAGCTACACCCTGCTATAGGAGTTGTTTATACTAGTATCCTTCTTTAGTTTCTATGGTAGGTTTGTTTCTTAGATAGTAGTTAGTATGGTAAAGGTGTTTATGGTTATAGTTTGTATCTTTTTATATGAAGGAACAAGGCCCCGTAGTAAAACCCAAATATTATATCTAAAAAAAGCTATATTAAAATATCCATGTTAAAGGGTTAAGAGGCTTGAATCCAAAAAGAAACAAAAATTCTTCTTGTCTTTTAGGTAATAGGTTGCAAGATTAATATGTGAAGAAGGCTTGTAGTCCTCCCCCACCTACATTTGTCAAAGCAAACTTTGATGGGGCTTCTCAAAGTAACCCAGGAAACATTGGTACAAGTTTTATTCTATGTGAAGAAGATGGCAGTTTGATTTAGGGTGGCTATCTTATCCTAGGACATTGCACCAATAATGATACAAAGTAGGAAGGTGTGGTTAGGGGACCTGTGCTGCTACCAGCATCCTCTTTAGGTGTGTAGTAGTTAGTTGTAGAGGGGAAATCCTTCATGGTGATTAATGCATTGAGAAATGGTTCAAGTCCAGATTGGCAGCTTAGGCCATTGTTGGAGGAGATCCTCTCTTTAAATCTACAATTATGGAAGTCATTTTTTCATGTCATCATAGAGCCTATAATGCAGCAGTGGTTTTCCTAGAAAATTGTGAGGTGAACCAAGAGGCCCTGATGGTGCTTTTTAGCAGTCTTATGTCATCTTGGAAGGGGCTTGAAACTTATTTAAATTTTAAGCCCCCTTAAAGGTTTTCTCTTCCTTTCAAGACCATTTGATCCTCTTACCTAATAAATGTGGGAATGATTATCTAGTGTGGAGGACATGTGTTTTTTATTTCATCCGATTCATGCCTACAACCTCCATAATCAAGATTAACAAATGGAAGCTGCTAGATTAGTAATTCTTTGGTGGTATGTCTTGCATGACATGTTGGAGCAGTGGATGCCAGCAGATTGGCACCAGGCTGTGGTGTGTGCATTGGGTATTGGTTGGTTGCTTGTTGGCTTTCAGTATGGCACATTGAAAGAATTCACATAAGGCTAAGGATCCTTATAGGTTCAATAGAGTGTATAATAAACATCTGAATGCAATCTTCAACTCTCAAGAAATGGCCGCTCTAGGATTTGATAAATTGATGCTTGGCGACAATTGGTTGGGAGTTTGTTTCAGGCCCCACCTCTCCAAAGCCACCAAACTAGAGGATTTTGTCTCAACATTGGCTGAGGTTGTCCCCAATGCAGTGCAGCATCTATGACTTTTACTACTCCTGATACAAGCTCATTTTGGGGATATGGAAGTTCCTAAAGCTGGTCTAGAAGCACCAGTGAAGGAGGATGTTGAGGGAACACCTATGGGTGGGAATCCTAGGCAGGGAAAGTATTCTCCACCTATCACAACCATTGAAGATAATGAATTGCTGCTGGTACATAGGGAATTGCTGGTGCTCAAGGCTTATTGTGAGGACCTCAGAAAAGTGATAGATAGCCTTATGGCGACCCATAATAAAGGGAAACTAGACGTTTTGTGTGCCTATATAATTCCTAATTTCGGTGCTGGCAAGTTGTTTAGAGCACAGATGAGGAAGGAGATTTTCCAAGATATCAAGTTCCCGTCCTTCGATGCAACAGCACCCAATTCATCTTCTTCTGCAGATCAGCATCAGAATGCAGCAGTTGTGGAAGATCTTGCTGGTTGGTGTGTGGCAGATGATGACCTTTGTGGGTGGGGGATCTACTATGATTTTGGGCAACTTTTGTTTATTCTGGTCATGTCTGTTTTCGCTGCAGGCTAATCCTTTGTCCTTGTCTGCACCTTGTTAGTTGTCTTTTTGTAGGGCTGGAAGTTGGTTTCATAGTTTAGATGGTTTTTGGTTTGTGCTTTTAACTGTCAGCCATTATGGTTGTTTATCGTAATTCTGTTATGTTGTATATGTTTTTATTCCAAGGCAAAGGCCCCAATAGAATCCCCCATTAATGAATCTTTGAAAAAAATTATATCAACATAAATTTCTTCAAAACCTAAATTTAATTTTCAAGTACTAATCTTTTATATTTAAAATCCTAAATTTAAACTAAATAAAAGGCAAACCCTATGTAAACATGAAGTCAAACGTGTGTTGGTGAAATGGGTGGGAGCAAGAAGCTGCAAGCGGTAGAACTGAGCAGAGAAGAACTGTGAGCTCAACGAGAATGGCAAACAAATAAACAACGAACATACAAAGAATCCACAGAAAAAAGCACAGCAAAAGTATGAAGACAAAGGACAATGCAATCATTGTGCAGAAAAAGATATGAATGGTCATTCAGACAAATGGTGATTTGCAGACACCCTAATTATAGCAAATCACAAGCCCTAAAACCACCTTTCGCAGTCACCTTCATCCCAAAAACAAAAAGAACAAGAATAACAATGTATGGTATCAGGAATACTGAAAAGGTCCTAAGTTTTCTGATAATGTTTTAAACTAAAACTCAAATCTAATTTTTATCTGTCCAGAAAAAATGTAAGCAAAATTTTAACGTTTTTGGGGGTATGTTCAGTGATTTTCAATTTTTTTGGTTGGAAATTGTCAAATTCTGTGAAACAGTTTTAAAGCACAGAAATAAATGTTAAGGAAAGCAAAGATTATTTATATTGATATTTGATACTCATAATCATGCAATTAACAGTTGAAGTTCAAACAATAATCACCTAGAGGCAGTAAATCAGAACTGGCTTAACCCTTATATTGTTTTTCCTCTTACTACTACCTATTTGAGTTTTTATTTTGTTTCTTCTATCTGCTAGTAAAAAACAGAGGATTACAGGTCCAGGCATATTTCTTTTTCCCTCCTATCAACCAATTATCAGCACTTGCCAAAAATAATCGATGTATTTTATATGATATATGAATATCTAAGAAACTTCTATAGTAAGTTTAACAAATTTCAATGGAACATTCTAGGAGATGTATACCTATATGAAGAAACTTTATCTGAAGTTTCCTAATATTTATAAACATGCCATTATTCAAGAACATGGTAAGGCAGTAGTCGGAAACGATTATCTTTTTCAATCAACTGATTAAAATTCAGAGCACATACACATCTTAACCCTTATATTGTTTTTCCTCTTATTACTACCTTCTTGGATTTTAGTTTTTATTTTTATATCTGCTAGTTAAAAATACATTTTCATGTAAAAAAAACTTTTATCAACCAATTATCATCACTTGAGGAAAATAATCAATGTAAGTTATATGATATATCTAAGAAACTTCTATAGAAAATTTACAAATTTCAATGGAAATTTAAGGGAGATGTATAGCTATATGAAGAAACTTTATCAGAAGTTTCCTAACATTAGGAGATGTCCCCATATGTGTCTCCAAAACAGGATGCATTTCAGATACAGGGGACAAGTACTAGGAGTTTGGGAATGAATCACTAGGTAACTATGATTCTTGCTCAGATGTTCGCCTTTCTCCCATTCATCAAGTTGGAAACAATTTGAGATGCAGAAAAGTAATGACCAAGGTTCAGAATGTTAGTTTTATATGATCAGATTAGAGTGCAAAAATTAATTCAAAAATCAACACAAGTACACAGCCAATACCCTGGGAAAACCCTACAACCTGAGGGATAAAAACCCAGCCAATATATCTCCTTTATATTGATGCAAATAAGAGCAGAAATCTGCTTACAACTCAGGCACAACACAATCCCTTAACATATACAATGAACAGCACCTCTCCTAGATGCAAAGATACAAATAATATATTTCTCCTAGAATCGATCTGCTGCTACAAGATTCGATCTGCTGCTCAGATCGCACTTCTCCTCGACTTCTTCGAATGAACTTGATGATCAAATGAAGGATAACCATCAAGTATATATACACATTATATTGGAAGGATATGACCCTTCATCAAGAAGTCGGCCCCAAAGAAGAAACACATCTTTACTGGAAGGGGCGCAATTCTCAAGAAGGTTGGCTTCATTAAATAATAAATAATATTTATTTGTGACTTTTAATATTTAATATTTTAGCCATTAATTAAATCGCTTCTCCATGCAAATTGATTATGAATAAATTTAAATAGCTACAGCTACATTTAATCTTCCAATCAAATCGATCTGGAGTATTCATCACGTGGCTGCATAATATCATTAACACTCCCTCTCAGCTAGGGAGGAATACTTCCACTTGTGTAAAACATATCACCTCATAGTGATGTAAATCAACATGGCTACATCCATGAAAGAAAGAGCTTATCACCTCATCGTGAAATCATATCACCTCATTGTGATATCAACCATCATGGCTACCTCCATAGATGGTATGTACAAGTGCTCATCACTTTAAGTGATGTTGTCACCTCATCATGACTTTCAACATGGCTCTCCCAAAGGGTGAAACACAAGTACAAGAAAGATCATCACGGACTCCCTCATGTGATGCTATCATGGAGTCACACACATGACATCCACCATGGCTCTCCCAAAGGGTGGAAACAAGGGCTTTCACCTCAAATCTCAAAGAGAAATGCACTATCAAGGGCTTGCAACTCAAATCTCTCTCAATAGAGAAATGCATTAACAAAGGATCACTGATACTGAGACTCCTTCTCAACTAGGGCCTGATTCTCCACCATACCAAGCTTATCTTGAAAGTACACAAACTTTATCCCGGAGAGGGGCTTGGTGAGAATGTCTATCGTCTGCTCATTGGTGTTGATATACCTCAACTGTATAGCTTTCCTCAATACCATATCTCTGCTATAATGGTATTTGATCTCAACATGCTTAGTTCTATCATGAAACACAGGATTGACAGAAAGCTTCACATAGCTTTGCTTATCACAATGGATGATAGTAGGCTCCATTGATTGTCCAAACAATCTTGCAAGGAGCTTACGAAGCCATGCTGCTTCATGAGCTGCCACACAAGCTGCAATGTACTCTGCCTCTACTGTACTCAATGCCACTAAAGACTGCTTCCTCCTACACCAGGATATCATAGCAAAACCCAACTGAAGCAACAACCAGAGGTACTCTTCCAATCAGTAACACACCTTGCCCAATCAGAATCAGTAAAACCATGCAGCTTCAAATCCACACCTGTAGAATATCTCAACCCATATCCAACTATGCCACGCAAGTATCTCAAGATATGTTTTGCTACAACAAGATGTATCTGCCTTGGTTCACACATAAACTGACTAAGTGCACTCACTGCATAGCAGATCTCCGGTCTAGTGTTAACTAGATACAACAGTTAACCAATCAGTTGCCTGTACATCGTGGGATCCACCAGTTTTGAACTAGTTGCAGCCTCCTTCAACTTATGTAGGTTGGTCTCCATAGGTGTAGACATAGGTTTGCAATCAATCATACCAAACCTCTTCAGAATGTCAATAGTATACTTTTCTTGACTTAGAATCATCTCATCTGACTTTTGCCAAACTTCTAAGCCAAGAAAATAATGCATGAGACTAAGATTCTTCATTTCAAACTCAGAAGCTAACTCCTTACATTTGAGAATGAGGTGTTCTTCTCCAGTGATAATCAAATCATCAACATACAAAACCAAAATCAATGCTTCACCATTTATTACCTTGAAGTAGAGGTTAGAATCTGCGTCATTCTTTGAAAAACCCAAACTCAATAGGTAATGATCAATACTTTCGTACCAAGCACGAGGAGTCTGCTTAAGACCATACAAGGCCTTCTTCAGTTTGCAAACATGAGCCTCCTTCCCATGTACCTAAAATCCATCGAGTTGCTCAATGTAAACCTCTTCTTCTATTACACCATTCAGGAAGGTTGTCTTTACATCCATTTGGTGAATCTTCCATCCTCTAGATGTAGCAATAGCAATAATGGTTCTAACAGAAGTATGACGAGCGACAGGAGCAAATGTTTCTTCATAGTCAACTCCCTCTTTTTGTGAAAACCCTCTAGCCACGAATCTGACCTTGTACTTCTCAATGCTCCCTTTAGCTGCATGCTTGATCTTGAAGAGCCATTTAGAAGACACCACAGATTTGCCTTCGGGTCTAGGAATGATGTCCCAAACATCATTCTTAAGTATGGATTGATACTCCTCAGTCATAACATCTTTCCAAACTTGTTGACTAGAAGCTTCCTCAACATTGGAAGGCTCTAACTCAATAATCTGACTCATCAAGGCTACATAACTAGAGAACTTATTAGGTCTCTTACTTTCTCTGAAGGTTCCTCTTGGGGCTGCAAAACTTTTTGCCTCCTGCATTATTTTCCTGGCCCAAAGAGGTCTCTTCCTTCCAATCACAATATTTGTAGGCCCATTAGTAGGTTCCAAGGGCTCGACTGGATCATCATCTCCTTTAGGTTTTGGAGCCTCCCTCTGAATCTCAAGAACATGGTCAACTTCCATATCCTGAGGAGGCTCTTCATCATTGATCTCCATATGAGTGCCCTTGGATCTTCTGAATGCAACATCTTCCTCAAATGTGACATCTCTACTAATCTCAATAGTCTTTTGACCCGGAATGTAGATTATGTAGGCTTTTGATGTCTCACTATAGCCTACCAAAATTCCCTTCTTGCTAGAAGGTTCCAACTTTGTCCTCTTTTCCTTTGGTATATGAACATACACTGGACACCCAAAGATCCTCAAATGACTTACTTAAGGCTTCACCCCAGAGAATGCTTCTTCAAGAGTTATATTCTCCAAGATTTTGTGAGGACTTCTATTTTGGACATAGACAACAGTCTTGGATGCTTCAACCCAAAGAGAGATTTGCAGGTCTTGGTCATGAATCATGGCTTTGACTGCTTCAACGATAGATCTGATCTTTCTCTCCACAACACCATTTTGTTGAGGATTATAAGGAACGTTGAGCTCCCTCTTAATCCTTGCTTCAATGCAAAAGTTACGGAAGATAACAGAAGTGTATTATCCTCCGCTATCGGATCTCAAGACCTTGATCCTCTTTCCGGACAAATTCTCCACTTGAGCTTTGAACTCTTTGAATCTCTCTAATATCTCCTCAAATTCTTTAGATTTCAAGAAATAAATCCAAGTCTTTCTAGAGTAATCATCAATAAAGATAATGTAATACAAGAAACTACTCGAAGATGCAACAGACATTGGACCACATAAATCAGAATGAATAAGATCTAAAACACATTTGGATCTACTTTCACTACTATGGAATGGACCTTTTGTATTCTTACCCAAAGCGCAACATTTGTAGGTTCCTTCATGCTTCTGGTTGAATGTAGGAAGGTCGGTCACCATTTTCTCCATAATAGGTAGAGCACGAAAGTGAAGGTGAGCCAATCTTCGATGCCAAAGATCACACAAACTTGAGGAGTCATGCACTAGAGCCTGAATGGGACGAGCGCATAGCCTATAGAGACACCCATGTCTAACTCCAATCACCCGAGCAGTCTTGATGTTGGAGTTCTTTGCCCAAATGAGAACTTTGCCTTCTGAAAAAACAACTTGATAACCCTTGTCTTCCAAGGTTGAGATGGAGACAAGGTTTCTCTTGATGCCTGGAACAAATAGCACATCATCCAACAGCAAGGAATCGCCGGAATCCAAGTGAAGAGATGAGGTCCCAACTCCTTTAACAAAATAACTAACATCATCTCCAATATGACTTGTTCGCTAGAATCTTTCTCCACCAAATTAGATAGATGCTCCCTAAATCCGATGATGTGGCGAGAGGCACCACTATCAATCAGCCAAGTGTTGGTGTCGATAGATACATTGCTTGACAAGGCTGAATAGAATAGGTATTCACTTGTATCCTTCTGCATGGAGGCTTCATCGACATTTGCAATGGCGGCCTGCTGCCTAGGCTTGGAAGTACATTCCTTTGCAAAGTGACCATACTTGTCACATCAAAAACATTGGACCTTGGAGAGGTCCCTCTTCTTTTTGAATGCGGGGCCACCATCAGCTCCTTTATCTCTATTTCTCTTGAAATAGCCTTTCTTCCCATCTTTCCCTTTCTTCTTCGAGGATTGGGTGGCAAGAACATGAATGTCTTCATTAATGGAGCTTTGCCCAATACCTCGAGCAGCCAACCTAGACTCTTCTTGAATACAGTCTACCCTCAACCAATCAAACTTGGGAAGTTTTGATCTTGCACTGATTCCTTGAATATAAGACTCCCAGGATGAAGGAAGACCATTAAGAGCCAGCATGGTCAAATCCTTGCTATCGACAACATGCCCAATAGACGAGAGTTGATCTCTCAATTCAGTTATTCTCATGAAGTAGGCAATGACAGATTCTCCCTTCGCCATCTTCAAATGATGGAGTTGTTGCTTCAGTGCAAGAGCCCGACTGGTGTTGTTGATCTCGTACATCTCCTCCAAGGCTTTGAACATCTCTCTCGCAGTCCTTAGCTTGGAGACAATAGGAACGATATGATCCTTCACCGAATCAACCAACATCTTCTTTGCCCTAATATCTTTCTTCTTCCATAGGGCCCTTCCTTCCTCATCCGTAGGCTCGGGGGCGGAGCTCTCCACAAACTTTGCCAATTCGCTTTCCTCCAAGGTGAGCATGATCCTGAATCTCCACGAAGTGAAGTTTGACGCTCCCTCAAGCCTATCCTCAATCTTGAGACCATTCACCATCTCGACGGAGAGATAGAGGTGAATAAAGATGAGAAATAAAATAAGGGTATTGCTGTATTTAAGCACAAATCTGATCGTGATCTTCTTCAAACCCGCTCTGATACCATGTTAGTTTTATTTGATCAGATTAGAGTGCAAAAATTAATTCAAAAATCAATACAAGTACACAGCCAATGCCCTAGGAAAACCCTCCAACCTGAGGGAGAAAAACCCAGCCAATATATCTCCTTTATATTGATGCAAAAAAGAGCAGAAATCTGCTTACAACTCAGGCACAACACAATGCCTTAACATATACAATGAACAGCACCTCTCCTAGATGCAAAGATACAAATAATATATTTCTCCTAGAATCGATCTGCTGCTCAGATCGCACTTCTCCTTGACTTCTTTGAATGATCAAATGAAGGATAACCATCAAGTATATATACACATTATATTGGAAGGATGTGACCCTTCATCAAGAAGTTGGCCCCAAAGAAGAAACACGTCTTTGCTGGAAGGGGCGCAATTCTCAAGAAGGTCGGCTTCATTAAATAATAAATAATATTTATTTGTGACTTTTAATATTTAATATTTTAGCCATTACTTAAATCACTTCTCCATGTAAATCAATTATGAATAAATTTAAATAGCTACAGATACATTTAAATTTAATCTTCCAATCAAATCGATCTGGAGTATTCATCACGTGGCTGCATAATATCATTAATGCAGAAAAACCTCTGATACTCATGGTGAATAGAAAGAGAACTATATGTGTATTTTATAAATTGATAAGAAATGTGCAGGATGATATTATATGTATATTACACATACAGAAATGCCAAACCCGCATCTCAGTAAAACAGACTTTTCAATATTAACTTGAAAAGAATAAAAAAAAAGCTGGATGTCACCTTGTAAAAATTATGAATCAATTTATTTGTTATTAACACTTAGCAAATATCCCTCGAATGAATAATGCCCATCTCAGACAAAAACCTACTGGTATTCTATGATATCATTTATATGTCATATATTTGCATAATGCTGGATAATGCTCAAATGAAACTCTCAGAAGCTAACTATTCAGTGCTGTATTAGAAACAATAACTTAGGCATGAGAAATATACCTGCAAGAGAATAACACAATGTTGCAGGAGTCCTATATCCCTAAATGGTGATGATAACCACTGGTTCCAAACGAACTCTTCATCTGGATCAAAAATTGATGATTCACTTGGAAAAGGCCTTGTAATATCCCTCGTTTCACAAAAATAATATTTCCCATCAATATCAATATCTGCAAACTCTTGAATATTTTTTAATTCCCCTTTATACTGAACTTGAGGATTTTGAAGTTGAATTTTAAAGCATTGACTCTCTGCTACAGTGTAAACACATCCGCCACCTGGAAGTTCTGGAATTGAAGCCACAAGTTTTGTGGCAACTATGAGCAACGCAGTGCTACCCAATGCTGCATAGCCCAAAATTGCTCTAGCATATACAGTATTTTTACACATCCAATGTGATCCAGCAGTCACAAAATCCAATGCTTCAGCCTCAGAAGAGAAAATGTCAAACCCCTCTCGTGCTGTATACAGCAGTGCCCCAGTTGTTGGATCAATGTATATAACTTGTGTGTCTTTCCTTGTTGATAAACTCACGATTATATAATATTCACTGGATTCCAACTCCACAATAACCACAGAGGTGTCCCTCAGAACATAAGCTGCATTAAAGTAAAAAAGTTGCATCAGCAGATAAAATACATAGTAGAAGTTGCCTGAAACCTGACATCAAGGATCTAAGCCAATGAAAGCTAAAAGGAACATGATATATGATAAGATAAAGCATGAAATTAGACTCCAAAATTTAGCTACGAAATTATGTTTATTTGATGACTGTTAGAGTATACCATTAGTTAGTAGAGTATAACATTATGCTGGGGAGATTAAGTTGAGCTTTTTAGCTTCCAAAAGATTCCTCATTGTATAAATGTTTCAAGATTTAGTACAAGAGATGATTACACTTTGGCAGGGATTTCTGAGATTTTCTCTGACAGTACCATGGTCTTAGACTCTTAAGTATGACTTAAGTCACAACATTCATGTTTGTGTTCAAGTTTGGTGAGGAAAATATCAGAACAAGTTCACCAACTGATAAAATTCAGGAAAAAACTTGTGATAAGTTTGAATAGTAAGATTTTAGTTTTTAAATCTAAAAGCATAAAGTGTAATAAAAATTAAATAACAATAATTTCAAGTTAACCATAAAAGCTTAATTAAAACTAAAATTTACAATAAGATCTGGTAAAACTAAAATTTATCATTAAATTTAATAAATTCTACAAACTATTACTATTTTTCAATCATAAAATAACAATAATATCACAAAAACTATAGAAATACTTGAATGGCACGATGGCTGCAGCTTCCTTCCACTGCTCCTCACCTTCTAACTATAAATCTTAAATATTAATAATTTCAATATTAAAATTAAATGTTAATAATTTCAAGTTAACCATAAAGCTTAATTGAAACTTAAATTTATCATAAGTTCTGATAAAACCAAAATTTATCATAAAACTTAATAAATTCTACAAACTATTACTATTTTTCAATCATAAAATATTAAAAATAATAATAATATCATAAAAACTAAACAAATACTTGAATGGCATGATGGCTGCACCTTCCTTCCACTGCTCCTCTCCTTCTAATTATAAATTTGCATCCACATTCAGGCCCTCTGTTTTCTGGTGCAGTTAAAATTGATGATGTGGCTCCAGTTATACCTGGCATAGTACGTTCTCTTGGTGGCTCCTCTGTTCATGACCATGCATCTCGTAAGTCTTGTGCCTAGGCTTCTAGTGGATTGTTGGCAAAGGAATTTGGCCTGTCTCAGCCGGTTTCGGGAGGCTCTTAATTGGCTGCTTTAGCTGAGTCTGAGTTGGTTTCATCTAGTGCTGTGGCAGTTGTCACAAGAAAATTGTCATCCGAAGGCTGTAATGTGCTGCAGTGCTTTCTGGAATGCTGTCTGCTGGTTTTGGGGGAGGATGTCTTGGAAGAATTCTGCATTTCGAAGTTTGGTTTATTATTTTTGGCCCCACTTGTCCAATCTCCATGCTTAGTTGAACTACAGCTGGAAGCCTGTTATTGAGAAGAAAGTAGAAATTTACCCATGCATAGTTTTTTCGAGGCTATTTTCAAATCAAAAAGAGACAGGGATCTTATTCTATTTTTTCCAGATGTTGAATGGTTTTGGGCTAAGGCAGAACTTCTAGTTACACCATGGTATCTTGCTTTTAACCCTTTGATGGAATCTTTCTTGGTGTTGCCAGTTTGGGTTCGACTACCTTACCTTTTGCTTCAATTTTCAGTTGAATCCAATTTGGAAGCTATTAAAGACAGTCTTGGAAGTTTTTTCTCTATCTTCGAAAACTGCTGCTATCATCTCATTCCACCTTTGTGGGTATTCAAGTTGAGATGAATTTATTGAAGGGTCCTCTGGTTGAAATGTGTCTCGAAATTGAATATAACCAGTGGAAACAGAAATTAGATTATGAAGGGTTGGCCTTTGGATGTCATAAGCACTAAGCGCTATGGGTTTGGGCATATTTCGGAAGATTGTTCAAGTTTAAGCTTTAAAGCATAAGGCTACTAGTCAAGCCTCCTAGTGGAAGGATGCTAAGCCTCAGCGTGTGTATCTCCTCCTCTGAATGACAAGGGTTCTTTGGATTCTTTGGTAAGAAAAATAGATGATAGAGAGGAACCTTGTATGATGCCTTTGGGCATTTCTTTGGATGTTGCCCTGGCTTATCCTCGTGATTTCAATCCCTCCTTGAATATTGTGGCAGCATCTTCTTTGGCTGTTGCACAGGCTGGTTTGCAGACTTTAGTTAATGAGATGCCTGGAAGAATAAATCTTCAATTTTCGATTCAGTGGTAGACAACTCAAACAGAAGTGTTTGGACTACCATTTCCCATCAAAATCTTCCTCAAGAAATCAAGCCTCTTCTCAAATGGTTCTGAGATCTCATGAGAAAAATAGGAGGAATAGTTAATTTTGTATCGTTTAATATTGTATTTAGTATTGGCTTGTTTGGGTTTATTTTTGTTCATGTTATCTCTCTTCTGCCCTATGAGTTGTTTCTAGCTTGCAAGCTTTTTTTTTATTGTTTATATCTGTGGGTGTGACCCCTATAGAATCCACTCTTAATCTATCATAAGAATTAAAATTTATTTTTTTGATAGGTTAATTGACAGATCTACTAGAGCCCTGGCCTATAAATTAAAGGAATGACGCCAATACGTGCAGTAATACCAAGATGATTATTACAGTTGCAACATAATAGAGACACTAGAAGAGCTCACTAAAACAGCATGGTCTTCAATAATTGACACACCTAGTACAACAGGAAGATATCAAAAAGACTAACAAGAATCAATGAAACAAACTAAATGCTATACTCACACTTAAAATGAATGACATAACATGTTCCAAAAAGCATAGCCTTTGAGAACGAGAAACTTCTCCTCAAGAAATAGCAGCTACCGATCTCCTACCTTTGCAGGATAAGAGATACTCCAAGGTCCATTGGGAACCTTCATTGATTGCTTCCAGCACTTCCATCTGCAATCTTTCAACTTTGGTTTTACACCCTCTACACTTCTTTTGTTTGTTCGCAAAAACAAAGAAAGAAAGTATATTAACATCCACAAATGACCAAAAATAGGTCAATGGGACAAGAGGTTACAGCAGTTAATAGTAGAAAGTTCTAGGAAGAACGGAACCTAGAATCAAAACAATAAAAGCACATAAGACAAAATAAAGCAGTGTGCCAATAACAAATAGCAATGAAAGAGCAGCTACCGATCTCCTACCTTTGCAGGATAAGAGATACTCCAAGGTCCATTGGGAACCTTCATTGATTGCTTCCAGCACTTCGATCTGCAATCTTTCAACTTTGGTTTTACACACTCTACACTTCTTTTGTTTGTTCGCAAAAACAAAGAAAGAAAGTATATTAACATCCACAAATGACCAAAAATAGGTCAATGGGACTTACAGGTTGTTGTACCCAAACCGAAATTTTTGCTTCATTAAGGCATTTTGCTTAAAATGGTCTAAACCTTGTAAAAGTGGGGTCAAAACTCAGTTTTTGGGCAAATAAAGTATGGGCTTTTAGTCAGTGTGATGCCAGGAAGATACTGGCAAAATTTGAAAATTTTGAAAATTAGGGTTTTTGAAATCTATTTTTAGCTCGAAACCCTAAAAAATAGGAACTTGTCTGAATTGGCTGAAATTAATTTTGATTGGCTTATTTCACATCACGATCACAGTGGTGAAGTCAGTTTCAGTTAAAAGTCAGTTTAAGGCTGGTGGGTAGTTTTCACTTTTTTAGGAGAAAAGTTAGGATCTTCGGGGTCATCAATGGCAGTTGGCCAGTACCAGGTGTCAATATCTAAGCCCGAAACTCAAAGAGGAACGCTCTACGATAAAAGATGTTG